>CM033402.1:5565745-5945745 GCA_019426215.1 Buddleja alternifolia
AGAATTCGGTGATTTCTCTACCTCGAAGGGATTAGTTTCGGGCATTCGACTGGGGACACCCTTGGTTATAACTAAATATATATATATATATATCTATATATGTATATGAGTGTATGTTTGTGTATGTGACTCTCAATCCACATTAAGAATTTAACCTTACCGAATTTATTGTTATGGGACCCCTTGTTCCTCCTCCTTGTGCATGCATATGCTCCAAGATACCAACAAGAAATTGGTCAAAAGGTCAAAATTGTGTAAGATTTGAGTGGAAAAGGGCAAAAAAATGGCATCAAAAGGTAATGATTTAGAGAAATTTGGACAACCCCACATTGTTTCATCCTCTTTAAGGCAAATCATGGCCCATTTCAAGCTGTCTACTCGTGGATACAATGCATCTACTTCATTATTTTCTTCTCTATAGAAGAAAATTAAATTATTTTGTATATTGAAAAACATATTTATAAACACTTTTCAACAATCATTCATAATTTGAATTGGCAACATCTATGAGATTTAGTGTGTGCATTATTTGTAGGTTCCCACTTGCTTTTGTCGACATAGATTTTTACTACATTATTTTTTTCTTGGATAGGAGATAGGTTAGAGAGGCGCAACCCTACTTAGACGTGACCAGAGTAAATATAATTGTCACGACTAAATATGTAAATTTGTAGAATAATCATTCTAATAGTTAGAGAAAATCATCAAAAAATTCTTAGTTAGGGAAAATGATGTAGTAATTATGAAGCAATGTGTAAGATGGTAGAGGGAATAGTATAAAGACATTTAGCATGATGGAATGCCACAAGATTCAAATCTTAGTAAAACGTATTTCTTGATTCATTTTCTATTCTTACCCCAAATTCAAATCTTTTGTTACATCATCCGTACTATACTTTCTGTTACACGTACAGATGCGTGTCAAGTGTATACGCGGACGATTATGATGTGGTAAGAGAAAATTATGTAATGTGAAAAAAAAATCTGACATTTCTCTCTCCACATACTAACCACCCATGTATACACTTGTCGATACGTGCGTGTAACATGAAGTGTAACACGAATGTGTAACAGAAAATCCAGATTGACACCCCCCCCCCCCCACACACACACTAAGCTCTACATATCTCAAGTGAATGGTAAAAAAATTAGGCTTGAGTAAGAATTCTGCAAAGCTCCTTACCCCCAAATTGATGTTTTAAAATTAAGTAAAACAAAACAGTTAGTATATTTTAAAAGGTTAGAGATATTAGCAAACACTCCCCAACTTATAAGGTGGTGTACACTTTGCTCCCCTGACGTTTTGAAATGTGCTCCCGACACCCTAACCTTTCAAAAGTGTGCACTTAACCCCCTGTGACCGGATCCGGCAGCATCTTAGAGAATATTCCCGCTAATGTAAGGGTAAAATCGTCACTCAGGGGGCAAAGTGCTACAAACCTCATAGGTTGGGGGGTGTCTGCTTTGATATTAAATCTCTTGTATTTTAAAAAAAATTATTTTTTAAATTCAAATGCTCATTTTCCAAAAAGAAAATTAAAATAAAAAATATTCAAAAAAAGACTGGAGTATCCAAAATAATAATAAAAAAATCAAAAAGTGCTAATAAATTTCTAAATAATAAAAATATATTAGAAGAAAATAAATTCAAAAATTCGAAAACAGGAAAATAAATAAGAAAAAAAGTATAAAAATAAAAATTTAAAAATAAAAAAATTAGTAAAAACCTAAAAATTTCTATTTTTATTATTCTAATTTATTTTCTTTTTTCTGGATTTCTCAAATTTTTAATTTTCACTTTTTACTTTTCTATTTTTTTATGAACTTTTTCAGAAATTTAGTTGAATTTTTTTTTTCAGAATTTTCTATTTTTGTACCTTTGACTTCTTTCCTAAAATTTCCAAAATTTTAATGATTATTTCTGAATTTTTCCTTTCTTTTTGCATTTTTTTTCTCAAATTTATTTTTAATGTTTCAAATTTTTTTATTTTGTCTTTCTTATTTTTGGAAAATTAAGAATATTTGAATTAAAAAAATAAAAAATGCGAGAAATTTAAGATCTGAGCAGACTACCCCCTAACATATGCAGTTTGTAGCACTTTTCCCTCTGTGTGACGATTTTACCCTTACATGCGCCGGAATATTCCATTATATTCCGCGGGAAACTAATCGAGGGGGTTAAGTGCATATTTATGATAGGTTAGGGCGTCGGGTGCACTTTTCAAAATGTTAGGGGGCAAAGTGCACATCACCCTATAGGTTAGGTGGGTGTCTGCTAATAACTCAAAAGGTTAATTACACTAACACTCCTTTGAAAATAGTTTAATTACCATCACTTTGTCCTCATAATTACAAAAACTTCCCCTCCAGAAAGGCAACGTTTACCAAATGTCTTCTAACATTAGGTTTTGTGACGAGAAATGCTTCCCTTGATCTAAGTGTTTGACTGCTACATGGACCGGAATACCCTTTGTATAAATTGAAGTTGTGAGGGAGCAAATTGTAATGAAATGAATATAAGATGGTGTAAGATATAATTATGCTATTTTGGAGATAATGTAAGTGTAATTAACCCAACTATTAATTAGGAGGGACTTTTAGTTTTTCCACATTAGTAGCTAATGATATTGCTTTTGATGCAAACCGGGTCCTCTATTCCATTTTTCAGATTATGTTTCATCTCCTATTTTATTTATTTATATATATGATAAGTGTATAAAATACATATCGCTTATGTATTTAAGGAAAAAAATTATAGTCTTGTTATTCATATAAATATTTGAAATAGGAGATGAAACACGATTTAGGATATAGGATGTTGTTTGCTTTTGATGGCGTTGATGTCCCTAAAAGATATTATTTGTGTATCAACTATTTAGTTGATTGCTACTAAAAAATATTGGAAGGGAACAAGCCAAGACATCCACTATTTGATGTAGGGATATGGATATGGATATGGATACGGACAATGCGACATGAATATGACATTATATAAATGTGGGACATAGTAGCTCTTGAAGAAATTAGAATACGATATAATTCACACACGATTATCTAATATAAATTATATATATACAAAAATGGAAGAATGCATATATGTATAGATTATGAGATATTAAATGTGTGTTAATGTCATCTGTGAACTATTATATTATCAAAAAGATATATATTACCTGAAAATAAATGTTAAGAAGAAAGAAAGTCGATTTAGATAATGCAATACTAATTTTATAAATCATTTTTTAAAATTTTTGACATTTAAAAAAAAATGTTAATTATTTTTTTAACCCTTAAATTTTTGTGAAATATGAAAGAAGAAAAAGATCTCACCTTGTTCGATCAAACACGCCATATTCAACGTGTTAGACATATCTTAGGTACCAATATTAGACACTAATAAAACAAAACAATTAAAATAAAAAATGGAAAGAAAAATAAAACAAGTTCTTCTAAATTCTAATAGCAACAAAGAAACTATAATAATTGAGAAACATTGCTATCATAGATTGGACCAGACATGGTTGGCTGCTGTCTGTCACATAATCAACATTCATCTCAAGACATTAAATCATGCCCAAATAACCCCAGTCTCATAACGCGTTTAATTATTCATCTGATTTAGTAATTAATGCAAAATAATTATAAATATTAGTATCTAGAAACCGTGATTTGGAAAGTATTCATTAATTGAATTCTATGAATCCATTCATTACATTATTTTTTAATGCTCAAATTAAGTGAGGTGGGAAAAATATTGGTTATTAGGAGCTCCAAGTCATATCAAATCACAACTTCGGAGTTTCGAGACTCCCCAAATCACAAAAAAATAAAAAATGAAAATAAGTCGATGATATAGGGTATTGTGCTTAGTAATATAATGTTGACAACCAACATTTTTGGGGTCTTAAAATGATATATATTTAGGCCGATGAAGCCTAGTTTTATTGGCAAGACTAGACCCAAAATATTATAAGTTTTGGGTTGGGGACATTTGTCTACTTTTATTGTAGTTCTTAGATGATTGTAATATTTGCTAGTTGGTTATACATTGTTTTTATTTGATATTCATGACTTGTATCATGTAACCGACTAATTAAAAAATGATATTTAATAAATAATAGAGAAAAATCTCATATTATACATCTACTTAAGAATTGGTTAAAAGTATGGTTTTTAACTTGTGCGTTTTCTTTTGCCTTGTATTGTCCTTGCCTAAAGGCTAAAATGGTACAAATTGAATTGAGATCCAAAAGAAAAAAAATGTAGTAGTAGAAGGGAAAATCTGTGATTATTCATAAGTTTTGAGGCAGTTGGGAATAATAGCCAAAATTGAGGTCTAATTGTGCAAATTGAGCAGAAGGACGTCCTGGACTTGCGGAATTTTGAATCTTCAGTGCTTCAAATTCCTTGGCTCTCTGCAAGATGAAACGTCGAGAAAAAGCATGCATTATTTATATTATATATTACCAACAAAGTTGCAGGGACTAAAATGATAAAATGTTCAAATTGAAAGGACCAAAATTGTAAAACCTCTAATTTAGGGGACAGAGATAAACATGAGCAGATCCATTCCCTTATGAGCCGAGCTTAGTGAGGCCCAAGCTCAAAATTATCGGGCTTTAATATTATAGGTTCAAACTCAACTCATAATTTTTTTCTTTGGCTCGGTTTAAACTCAGGCTCACATTTTTTACGAGTTTTGGGCTTATCTCGGGCCGGCTCATGAAGTTTTCTCAAATAAAAAAGAGGTAAACCATAGAGTCATATTAGGACATTAATCTCAAATAGTAGATCAAATAAAAGTTTACGCTAATGAGTATGTATAATTCCAAAGGTTTCTACAACAACGATTATCAAAAATTTAGAATCTTTCTTCATATACATGAAGTGACTTAAAATAAAAAGAAGTTTGTTCAAAGTTTCTTTAGACGAAATTTTTTCGGCTAGTATATGCATTTCATGTACATAGTAGCTTAAAGCTTAAAAATCTACTAGTCTTATATAAGCTAGCTTAAAAAAAACTTAACTATATGAACAAAAGCATTAAATTAGAGGTTAATTATGAGTTCGGGCTATTCGGGCTGGGCCTAATATAGCTTAAGCTCGGCTCATAAATTACTCGAGCTCAAGCTTGGTTCGGCTCACATTCAATTAGGCTCGGCTCAAATATAAGCTGGCCGAACAATCGGGCTTTGAGTAGGCTCGGCTCAATTGACAGTCCAGAGATCCGTTAATTCTTTATGGTACTCAAACAGTCCTAAACATATTTTATTAAAATGATTTATGAGTGATTAAATTTGATAATGGTAGCAAAGATGGAGGACCAAAAATGTAACTATACCTTGTATATATTATCAAACACCTTTGTGGGGTACAAGTAGATGAGAAAATTAACTAGGTCATTTATGGAAAATTTTAGTTCAAACCAGGTCACTTAATTGCAATGTAATTGTCAAAGGGAGTGAATTATCTTTAGGGATAATTATGAAAAATACCCCCTTTTGTAATGTGTAATTACCAAAAAACCCTCATGTTTTTTAAATTACCAACACCTCCTACAGGGGCCTAATTGTAAGATTTTAAGGGGTTAAATTGTAAGAATTTCTAAATATATGGGGAATATTATATGAAATACCTTACATGAGGGGGGTCTTTATGTAATTTCAGAAATAGGAGGGAGTTGTTGGGTAATTACACATTATACGAGGGGGGTTTGTGTAATTTTTCGTTATATTTATCATGTGATTAGTTACAAGGTACATTTTACTTGTGTTCGATCAAACCAGATTCAAGCTAGAACTGCTATTCATTTTGTTGGTCTATCGGGATTCGAAGTTTCAAGACAACAGTCAAATGACAATAATAAAATTATTTATTTGATGAGACCCACGTCACGTGTATTTCAAAATGAAATGAAGAATAAACATAACTCACCTGCATTGTTTCAATGGCATCTATGTCCAAGTTAAAGTCATAAAACGTGCTTGCAGCTGTGAGCTTCATAGATAGAAACTGGATTCAAATGCACAAAAAATGTTATCAAGTTTTGATCATCATTTCAATAACAAAAAAAATGAAAATAATACACACACACACATATATATATAAAGTTTATTATAAAAGATATAGATTTACTCACCTCTACTTGATTTTGCAAGGACTGCACATAATTTGTAATCTCATCCAACATTGCTGCCATTCCCATTGTCTGTTCATTTGGTTAAAAATGATTATTAAACCAAAATGTGAAAAATACTCGGAACGATCTTAGAGAGTCGAGATTCTCAACTCGTAATTACAATATTCGTTTATGATTAATTTCACGGTAATCTCACCACATGAATAGTTGCAATTTCTATGAGACTCAGAAACAAGAAAAAAAAAAAAAAAATTGAAAGTGAAAGAATTAATCACCTTGTAGCATCCTGGAACAATGTCTTGCAAACATTTTAATCTCTCATTAATTCTTCCTCTTCTCACCTGATGCATCCCAGCAGATAAATATAAGCAATGATTTACACCACAAGAAAGTGAAAACCGCAACAAATTAAACTACGATGTCATTTTTCATTGCAATTAGCCATGTTTTGGCAACAAAAATTGATTTCGTAGCTTAATATTGTTTACCTCGAATTATTTTAGGGCGAAAAGTGTTCTTTGTTGCAAAAGGGATCCTTTTTTTCTCAGTCTTAATATTCAAGATCTATTTGGAAACAATTTTTTGAAATCACAACAAAACACTTTGTTGCGATTTGCGAGTGAGTAGTTTTTGCAACATGGATTGGGCAATGAAGCTAGCAACGAAACATTTCTGTTGTAGATACTTTTATCAACAAAAATTGTACCTTTTCGCAACAAACGTGGAATTTTGAATTTCTTGTAGTGTGTGTGTGTGTATATATATATATATATATGAACTTACCCTTTCTGCTAAACTATGACTATCAGTAGCCTGGCCTCTTTTGGCTCTAACATGCACAACTTCCTTATCATTGTCTTTCACTTTCTTTCCTCTTCCTCCACTCTACAAACACAAACAAAATCAAATCTTTTAACCAAATTATTATATCCCAAAATACCAAATATATACATACGTATATACACCTACATATAATTGAATCAAAAGAGCTTACTTTTTTCCTTGTAATCCCATTATCAGAACCTTGATGAGGATATGAATTTGCAGAACTATTTTCCGGGGAAATGATTCTCATTGCTTTCCTCTTACTGTTTTTATGATCATGATTATTTCTCGAGATGATTTGTTCGGTCACCAAAGTGTTATGATCATTCTGGATAAACAATCCAGGGAAATTTTCGGAGTTTCCAGGGGATTCAGATAACTGAGGAAAAAAATTGTCATGGGAAAATCCCATTAAGCTTTGATTTAAACCTGGAAAATGGTTTATGAAATTAATGTTTTGATCAATGTGGTCTGGAGAAGATAAATACTGTTTAAAGTTTATGTTGTGATCAGCCATCTCAATTTAAAGAAGGATTTTTTTATTTTTTTTTTTGAGTTTTTTGGCTTCTTAATATGGACTAATGAGTTGTGATTGTTATGTATATATATACATGAGGTGAGATCACAATTTCTATTTTATTTTTTTTGGTTAAATAATGTTAAAGTGAAGCAATTGTAGGGTGCCACGTGTCATTTGGAAATTTGCCGTTGTGTTTTATCCCAATCATTTGACTTCATTGTCAAATTATCCAACTTTAAGAAGAGAGACCAAACATGAAATAAGTGCAACATAACTTGCCATGTGATTGTGCTGGTATTTGATGAAACCATCATTCTTTGGTTCGAGAGAATATAATTGGTCGATGGTTAAGGACCAAAAACACGGCGCTTACGGGAGCACAATTACTTCATTTCGGTTGCCTTTTAGTACGATGTTTTGCCTTGGGAAATGTACAAGAAAATAAACTTACAACTCTATTAACAATATTTGAACCTAACAATTGTACCAAAAAAAAAAATAATAATAAATATTTGAACCTAACAATTGATATCAGGTCAAGATTATGAGTTCGAGTCTGCCGGATCTCCCAGGGGCAGACAGTGGAGGTTGACCTTTGACATTTATTATCAGCATCATCCTTTGACTCAACAAGATACTATGGCTATGTTTGGTTACGTTTTCAACCCCATTTTGGTCCGAATTTTTGGTCCACTCGTGTTTGGATCGTTAATTTTTTCTCAGAAAAGTGCATTAATTTTTTCTCCAAAAAAAAAGTAATCATAGCTCTGACAAACTCTCTCTCTCTCCTCTTTTTCTGTCTCTCCCACTGACAGATTCTCTTCCTTCTCTTTCTCTCACCTCTCACTTTCTCTCTCTCTCTCTCTCACATTATATGTTTATGTCGTCTTCATATATATATATATATATATATATATATATATATATATATAAATAATAGAAAAATTGAAGACGACATATGCAATGTTGTCTTCAATTTTTTTTTTAATTTTCATAAATTAAATATTTTTTTTCTATATATATATATATTATTATTATTTTTATATATAATTAGAAGACGACATTTACATTTAAAATGTCGTCTTCATAATTTAAAAAGCAAATGAACAGTGAATTTTTTTATTTGACATATACATTTGAAAAGTCGTCTCCAATTTTCTTTTCTTTTTTATAATTTTCATAAATTATTTAACATTCCAATTTTAATTTTTGAATTTGTCTTGGATATTGATTAATGGTTAATGTCACAATAAATTAAAATAAAAGGCAAATATGTATATATACTAGAATTTTAAATCTATTTTCTCTCCTATTCAAATAATTTTGTACTTAAATATAATTTTTTATATATTTATATATAATTAAAAAACAATCAACAGTGAAAACAACATGTGTCGTCTTCACTGTTGGTAAAAATAAAAAAAAAAAGAAAATTGAAGACGACATTTGAAATGTCATCTTCAATTTTCTTTTTTTTATAATTATATAGATATAATTAAAAAATAACCAACAGTGAAGACGACATATGATGGTAATAAAAAAAAGAAAATTGAAGACGACATTTGAAATGTCGTTTTCAATTTTCTTTTTTTCTTTTTAATTATATTTATATAAATATATGTATATATTTATATATAATTAAAAAAGAAAAAGAAAATTGAAGGCGACATTTCAAATGTCGTCTTCAATTTTCTTTTTTTTAATTTTAGTAAATTAAATATAATTTTATAATTAAATATAATATTTTCTATATATATAATTTTATTTTTTATATAAATGGAAGACGACATAGAAAATGTCATCTTCATAAATAAAAAATTAAAAATGAAAAAATTGTTGACTTCAATATTCTTTTTCTTTTTTTAAATTTTCGTAAATTTAATATAATTTTGTAATTAAATATAATTTTTTATATTATTGGTTATTATAACAATTGACTTTAAATTACAAAAATAATAAATTTTTCAAGTGATTTATTTAAAATAAAAATCATAATTGTCTAAAAATGAGCCCCCAGTACAACAAGGACTTCGTTGCCTATTTCTACGACCTCTAACTATTTGCCTATCTTCATGAGCACGGGAATCCTAATAATGACGTTGCATCTCAGAAGGTTGTGTTTCTTCATCGTCACAAGTACTACTATCATTCAAATTAATCTCATGACGAGTTGATGCAATTGTCCCACTTGACTCCCCGCGATCACGATATGCCGTACTGAATCCCGGCCATGGGATGGGCGAAACATTGAATTGTGAGTGTAAAGGCGCAAATTCTGGTGCATCATCGACATCTAGAAATGACATATCAACCTGTCCAGATAAAAATTCTCCATGTGGCGCCCATGGAGTGAATGGAAATTGTTCATTTGGTTGTAGTGGCTGAGGTACGTAACAATCTTCCTAAACATTTCCATATTTCGATACAAGGGGTGCTGATGTAAATGGATCTGCAACAGCTATTTCGGAAGGCAAATACTGAGGGATGCTATAAGAAGTTGAAGCACCACTAGTAAATGGCTGATCAGGGACATGATATGACTCTGGAGCACCAACAGAAAAGGTCTGATCAGGATATGATGATGACGCGTGACCAGTGAATGCAGGTCTATGATTGGATGTTGATGGACCTACTCCATCTTCAGAACCATAAGACCTCATGCTACGAGGCCTCCTTCTTGTTGTTCTTCTTTGCCCAACCTCTGGTGCCTCGATTTGGTCGTTGGTCAAAACATTGGTTGACTGTCTGCGTCTGACGATTCTATGGACATTGGTAGCTGTGGATCTATGTTGGTCCACCAATGAATTCAGTCCATCTATGTCATGAGGCCTATGATCACATCCAATCATAAGAGCTGACATCTGAGCAGCCTGAAATGGTATAATACGTCTTAAATAAGAAGAACTAATTAATTTATAGAAACTTAAGCTTGCAAATTATAAGTAAGTTTTCTCTTTACGTACCACAATTTCCCACAATGGTGGCTCCCCCGGTTGGAATCCCTCCTGTATGACATGCATAGTAGGTGATATATAACGACGTGTAATTTTATTATACCACTCGTCGTATCTATCTTCTGTAGTGCATTCGTCAGTGATATTTTCTCCCCACACCGACCGAACAAGTCGATCATTCCACATTGCAATGTAGCCTCTGTGGAATGTCTCCCAGTTCCGTCCTACGTGCCCCTTGCGGTCGATTCCATGCAAGTACAAATTATTAAATTCAGGCTCACGGGGAATCCCTTGTCGTAGTCCAAACTGACGTAAAACTTGTTCGGGATAATGCCCCTCAACGATGGCATAAAATATCAATGGACAAATACGATATCACAAAATGTGCTTGCCATTTGTGACTTTGATCTGATGTTCACATATGTATATGCTGGATGGGAAGAAAGCGCCAACGATGCTCACGTGTTAATGAATGCAATAAACAGTGACCCATCATTTCCATTCCCGCCTGCAGGTTATATAGGATTCTATTGGAAAATATACCGAGTATATAAATATTTATATATATCTATACACACACACGTATATACTCTTTAATACGTATTAACATACATATATCAATTTAGGTAAATACTACCTTGTCGATGCGGGGTACACAAACTATGGATGTTTTCTAGCTCCATATAGACAAAAGCGGTACCACATTACTGAATATCGAGGTCAGGGACGAGGTCCAACGCGTAGAAATGAGGTTTTCAATCATAGGCACTCAAAATTGAGAAATGCAATTGAGAGGTCATTTGGGATACTTAAAAAATGGTTTCCAATCATCTCTTAGGGGATGCCGTCATACTTACTTCAACGTCAGACTAAACTTGTCATAGCTTGTTGCGTGTTGCACAATTTTATAAGGAAGTTCAACAGAAATGATAAGATATTCAACATGACCAACGCACAATTGCAGGAAGATCTAGAGGGAGAGGACAACACACAACGCTATAGTAACCCCACGGTACCCGAAATTCAAATGCAGTCTCACTTTAGGGACAGTATCGCCGATTGGATGTGGGGTGATTTTAATGGTCACTGATTAGATAGACGTGGGTATTCAAATTATAACAAATTGCGGATATTATTATGTATGTATGATAGACTTTTTTGTTTGCTTTGGATGAACTATTGTTATTGCACAATATAATTATCATTTTAGTTGATATGAAACGTGTTTTTCATTAACTCGTATCTTTTGCCCTACTGTTTGTTTATGACCGTGATTGAATAGACATGCTTTTTCCATATATCGTCCATTTAACATATCTATTTATGCCTTTTCCATATATCGTCCATGGGTTTATGACAATTGTGCAGTGATGACCCCAAGACGCAAATATAACTTAGACGATGAGCCAGAAGACCTATGGACGGAGAATGTCGAAGAAAGGTTTATGAACATAATGATAGACACAAATATCACGACAGGTGAATCAGTAAGCGACGAATATGTCGCTATGATGGAAGTAACTGAGTGGAGGACAAAGCTGCAACGGATGTTTCGTCGCCGCTTCTCTTTGGATTTAGTGAAGGCGCAATACTACAGTCTAAAGGAACGATACAGTATATTTTCAAAAGTCATGGCTCATCCACGCGTAAAACACAATTTTTTGTCAAATACCATGTCTGTGCCATACTCAATCCGTGGCGAATTGAGCGTTGTAAGTTTGTTGTCGTTCTTTATCTTATGAATATTTTTTATCGAATTTGATTTTGTTAGTAATTTATAAATGAAGGAATCTCTTCTCCCTAGTTGTTTAGAACTAAAAGTTATTTTATCTTTATTAATGTGAAAACTTTTTATTCAATTAAGAAAAAATATTCCTATATTCTTTGTCCAGAAAATTCCTGATGCGTCCCGCTACTTTCTTACTGGAGAGCGAAGGTGGGACCTTTTGAAAGAGGTTTTTAGCAACCCTAATGCTACAGAAGAGGAAAATGATAACTTATTTAGGGATGAATAAGTAACGGCATATGATGCACGTGATGGTGATACGATTGTCTTATCTAATGCACGTCATGGTGATACCATCGTCTTATCTGATGACATTTCGACAGAATTTCCATGGTCTCATCAAATTTTTGCCCAAGGCGCAAATTTAGTTGCCCAGGACTCGTATAATGGATCCTCGTGTGCCTCAAATAATGTTAACAATGTTAATTCTGAAGATGATTTGGCCTCACATAGGTACCGTCAGGCACATGCTATTGGATCATCAAAAACAAGGGAAACCAGTAACGTTAGATCACGAAATCAACCACATGGAACACTGTGCATGTTTCAAATTTCTCTTATGAAGTTGTACGATGATCAACAACTATTTATTTTCTGTCTTGTTTGTTTTCGTTGAAGTTGTATGATGTTGAACAAATATTTAATTCATGTCATGATGTTTGTTTGTGTAATTAAAATATTAAATAAACGTTATGTATATATAATTTGTTATAAATATATATGGTGTATATATATACATACTGAATAATAGAGCATATCTATATATATACACAACACACACATATATATTCAAAGCAGATGGTGGAGAAGCAAGCATGGATCATCTCTAAATTGAATTTCAATAATATATTAATTACAGTGAAGTGATAGATGATGATGGCGCATTAGATGAATTTTCTCTATAGTTATACTTTATTTATAATATATACCATCTTATATATTAAGAACGTCGGAATATGTATGAACACTTTCAAACGCTGGGAACGACTACCTAATATTTCATAAGTGTTATATGTAATGTTGGGTATGTAAAGTATACAAATAAGTATTATAATTAAAAATTATTTTCAACAAAATAAAAAACAATATAAATTATTAAAGTCATTAAATAAAATAAAAATATGTAATATCATTTTAATCTTTTAATTAAATTATTATAATAGCTTATAAAATAGTTTATATAATTAAAACAATTTATATTTTAAATTACCATTATGAAATTTACAAATAAACTTAAAAATTGTATTTTAATAATTTTTAAATTAAATTATTTATTAATATATTATTTTATAAATTAATGATGGGCGAAAAGGAAAGGAAAAAAATAAAAAAAAGGAAGGGGGTTACACGCACACACACACACAAACTGTACACACACACACTGTTACACTACTATATATATATATATATAATATTATTACAATCTCAACATATATATATATACTAGTATTACCTACATATAGATATATATATATATACATATATATATATATAAAAAAAATTATTACAATCTCAATATATATATATATACTACTATTACCTATATATATATATATATTTGTACATATATACATACATACATATATATATATATAATAATTATTACAATCTCGATATTATATTATAATTTTTAATTATTTACAGACAAAAACTTACATGATTTGACAGCTACAATAATTTATGTTCCCTCTGAAAACAAAACCAAACACTATCTTACCAAAAAAATCACTCAAAAACCAACTCCCAAAACATAACCAAACATTATCCCATCAAAATTGCACGTGTCCCCATAAAATTTTCACCAATAATTCTCACCAAAATACCATTCCAAAACATAACCAAACATAGCCTATAGTTGTCATATGACTAATAGTTTACCCATGGTACTTATAGGGTGCAACTATCTCATACCACTCATCGCCTAGTACGACGATTTTGCCGTATAAAAAAATAAGTTGTATCTCACCTTACAATTATAGCTTTTAGCTTACTAGTAAGCGATAACCCTAACAGAATAGATCATCTCAAATCGAATTCAGACTAGAATGCATTATTCGGCCCCTTAACCTTCAATTCTTTCACTCTCACTTTCATGATTTTTTTTAATGTTGGGCACACTTTTTATGTATCACAGAACTAAGAACTTAGATTCCTTTAGCAATTAAACATGAAAAGGAGCTTACATGGTATACATTACAATAATAATGTATTTAACATTATCCCAAAAACATGAAAAAATGGGCAAAAACTTCACAAGCAGCTCAAGAATCACTCTTAAATCTACATTTATCAACTCTTATGATACATTTGGTTGGTTTAATTATGAGTTCTTAAAATCCGACAACGCTGCCTTAGTTGTTGCTGATATAACAGCATCTGAAGCATTAGGCAGGTAATAGTATTTTCCTGGAAAATAGAGCAACTCTTTGTCACAAAAACTTTCATTTCAGAAACGTGAAGATAGTATATAGTTTCAAATTTTCAAAAAATTCACACCTTGAGCAACTCGTGCTATCTCCTTCGCAAAGCCAGTTGAAACGAATTTATTTTCAGTATCAATGACAAGGAGCGACATCCCGGCTTTATATATTTTCCCAGCAACCTCAAGAATCTCATCCTTAATAAAAAAGAAGAACAATTTTATTTTATATAGATTATTCTTTTCAGATTTTACTAGCAAAGTAATATCACGAGTTTTTTTTACCTTCAACTCTTGAGCAGAGGGTCTAGGCATATCAGAAGCAGCTGCTGCTTCTGGATCGTTAGATCTTTTTAGCGATATGTTGGCCCTTCCATCAGTTATAGCGACAATCATTATTCGGCCAACGTCACCGCTCTTCTCTGCATTCATTCCAACTCTGACAGCCTGAGGAGAGAAGTTTCAACATCAAGTAAAACTTTCTATTTTTAATCAATGATGCCATGAAAATTCTTGGCTACACCAGCTGTTCCACACTATACAGCCATGATCACAACCACCTCAGCACAATGTGGGTCACTCTTCTGATGTGGCATCATCCTCACTGCTTGGTGTGGAAACATCCAGTGAAAGTAAGAATTTGGTGTTTCACACTGCACGGCAATAATCATGCCACGTAACCGCAATTTGGGTCCCACTGCAGGCGTGGTGTCATCCCAACCATAGTGTGTGGAAACACCATACGCAGGTCAGAATTTGGTGTTTCACACTGCACGTCCACGATCATGCCACATCAATGCAATGTAAGTCCCATTGCTGACGTGTCATCATCCTCATTATTAGGTGTGGGAAGACCTGGTGTGCGTAAGATTTTCCCAGCAATTTAAAGGATTTTGCTTTTCTCAAAGAGATCCAGACGCTAATGCTATCATATCTTTATAGAGACACTCAGTTGAAAATTACAAACTTCTTCTCGACCAAACGCAATAACATTTCTCCATGTAATATCGAGCAATAATTACATAAGAGGTCTACTAAATGCATGCAACAATTCAAATAGCTCAGTGAAAAATAAAAATTACTGATTGCATACCGTGGTAAGACCATGAGCAAGAGGAGAACCCCCACCACATGGAAGCCTCTCAAGACGCTTCCTTGCCATGGCAATTGACCTAGAAGGAGGCAGGAGAACTTCTGCAGCATCTCCACGGAAGGGAATGATAGAGACCTATTCACAACCAAGAACAAAAGAAAGCATGTACTAATGAGATGACAATAAATATTACAAAAAATTAGCACCAGTTTTCATGTAACAGGATATATTAATAAGGTGAGAGAATATATCATTTTCTGATTGATAAGGTAACCTGATCTCTACTCGTATAACTCTCTGCAAGTAATTTCATCGCTGCACCCTTCGCATTTTGCATTCTGTTCAATGCCATACTTCCACTTGCATCCACTACAAATATAACCTGTCATTTATCAAACAAGGTGACAAATTAATAAGAATGGAAGTATGGAACGCCACTGTTTTTTATTCATTTAACTTATGTAATGTTTTTTTTTTCATTTATTATTATTTATAATATTTGTTAAACCAGGCAAAAGAAATAATTTGTACTAGCGTCTGTATCCATATATTTTATAACTTTACACAATTTATATTAAACTTTCTGCCATTATAGCCTGAAAATGTGTGTAGAAGTATTCTTGCTTGGTAATAATTCATGTTTCCATGTTATACTTATTTTAGAATCCGTAAGGATGTCAATATAAACTAGATAAACATCTTAGAGAAGTCAGATTGATCATGATAGGAAGATGAAATTAATTTAAATACTGTGAATAAATTCAAATAGAATACAAAAGTCTACCAGGGCTCCAGCTTTTCGAGCCATTCTTTTAGCTCGCATGTCTGTCTTTTCTACAAAAACTTTTCTAACTTTCAGAACATCTTTCTCTCTACGCAACTTCTGATATGGTGCAGCTGCTCTAAGAGTTGCATCAACAGCCAACCTCCTTACAGGACCCTGCCCATGATAGAATAAGTTTGTAAGAAAAGTTGAAATTACAATAATGACCCCACAAAAGAAACTTAATCCAATTCTTGTAATCAAGATAAACAGAATGTGACCTTTGGAAGCATCGGCTTTATATATCGCCCTCTATCCTCAGAAAATATAACATTCTTAGCTCTCCCAGCTTTCCCTTTTCGTCGTTGTGCCTGTTGTGCAAAAAAGAGAAGTTTCTCATCCACAAGCCCCCCTTCAGCATCGAAAATGAATTCTTCGGGTATTTGATCCTGTTGCTGCTCATTCTCTCCATCCTTATCATCATCCTATTATTAGAAGTGACCATTATTTCTATAAGCAACCAAACCAAAATCTGTAGGACTCTTTTAGCCATGGGGGTAATTTCGTCCTTTACAAGTCACAAATTTCATATTGGCAATATAATGAAGTGTCGAAAACTAGTGAATATGTAAATAAACCTCTTCCTCTTGCTCTTCCTCTTTATCTTCCTCCTCCTTTTGCTCTTCTGAAGAATCTTGATTTTGTGGAGGTGGAGGAGGGGGAGGAGGTTGCTGATTTTGTTGGTCTGGTGGGGTTTCATTAATGATTGACCGTGGAAGAATGACCAATTCTACCTGTATTAAATATAAATTGTCACACATGGTGATGCCATCATTTCATTATGACATCATATAATCATCCAGCAATTCACAACCCAATAGAGCAGTGTAGCCAAGTGGGAAAGGTAAAATTTGCGGATAAACTGTCATAGAATAATAAATAAGCACTTTTAGAAAAGATGAATAGCAGCTACCTTCTAATCATCTACATCAACTTTGTGACACCTCTAAGAAGTTACTATTCATAATGCAATTTAAAGCAAGGAATCATAAATGCAAAAATGTGGTACTTTACAGCTTTTTTCAGGTCATCCACATTCACTTTCTCACGCCCTTCAAGAGCAGCTAAACATTTGGCCACTCGTGCAGCATATAATTCAGCTCTGTGCCCCTGCAATTTCACTTAGATGTTTAAAAAAAATACCAGAATATGCTTATAATTACACCATATTCCTAATTTGTTTATCTTTTTTAACTAAACATTGTTGTACAAAAATGCTGGTAACAAAACTATAAATTGCATCATACTGTATCAATTATAACGGGCAGCATAAGGTTCTCTATACCCTCGGCTCTATCCACAAATTGTTGAATGTTCAAATTTATTGCTCATGCTGGCTATCTAAACAACATGTTTCCACGTAAAAGATGGAAACATGACACATGGGCAATAAATATTCACATTTTTTATGAAATCGAACCATGTTACTCAATACTTACCAACCCAAATAAAGAATAGGAATAAGAATTCAAAAAAAAAAAAAAATTGATGGCCGCTCAATCAATGGAAAGTACGGCTTTTTGCTCATTTCAAACTTAAGAACATGAATAACAGGTATAAAAACCTCATGAATATCAGGAAGAGTTTCATATTGAGAACCTGGCAACCACCTCGGAGGGCTTCCATAACAATATACTTTAGTTGCTCTCTGCCAATAGTGACATCCTTCAAATACTCCCTTGCTAAAATTATCTGCAGGGAATCAACAAGAAGAGCATCAATAATCAAAATGAAGCTAAAACCAATATTTGTTATTTTAAAAACCAATGCTACCTGAGTCTTTGCAACGCCCATATCTTCCTCAACCATTTTAATAACTTCTCCACTTTGTTCTTGAAACTGTGTTGCAATTTCAACAGCTGCAACACGATCTTCAAAACTCATTGGAAGATCTGCACTGCAGAAGAATGGTGTCACTACAGAACATAAATGCAATACTTCAAATATTTAACAACACTAATTTTCAGAAAAACTCTATGGAATCATTTTAACTTAATCGTCCAAAGTGTATTAACGAGCACATAAAAAATGAATATTCTTTCGTCAAAAGTTGATCACAGTTTTACCTCAAATTTATTGCTATGCGATCAAGAAGATGTTCGCGGACAGAACCCTCTTCAGGATTATATGTAGCAATAAGAAGTGGTTTGCATGGGTGTCGAAAGCTGATGCCTTCTCTCTCTACAATATTGACTCCTTCTGTCAAGACGTTAAGGAGCAAATTACTAATACCTTCATCCAAAAGATTAATCTCATCAACATACAAAACTCCTCTATGAGCCTCTGCAAGAAGGCCTGGCTGGAAAACTGTTGTTCCAGATTTAACAGACTCCTCAACGTCAACAGACCCTATTAGTCTATCCTCTGTGACACCAAGCGGAATCTGCAAAAATGGGGCGATATAAGACAATAGGAAAATGGGATTGGCATTAGCAATTATTTTGCATCTCCAGAAAATACCTGAACAAAAGGCGACCTGACTATTTCAGTCTTTACATTACCAGAAGAATCATACTCTACTCTATCAGCAAGGCCATCTTCCCATCTTTTCTTACATTGAAAATGAAACAACATAAGCAGTTGGAAATACAAACAAAAAATGAAAGTGAAAATTAGCAACACCCTCTACACTAAGATCACTTAGTGCAAATTTGCATATAATAAGCACGAATTCTTATTTTCTATGCAAGTTTCGAATATAGTAAACCTTACTCTTCAGGCTTTGCTGGGTCAGCATTTGAAATTGATCCAGGAACCACTTCAATAGGAGGAAGAATAGCGTGCAATCCACGCGCCATTACTGTTTTCGCTGTTCCTCGCTTTCCAGAGATTGCTATTCCTCCTATCTCACGGTCTACGGCCCCAAGTAATAGAGCTGTCTTAATAGCATCCTGTATACAAAATCCACATCCAAATTATCAATATTCCACTTCGATTCGTTAATTTTTCGTTCTCACCTCCGAAAATACTGAAGAAACATACAAACACACAAACACACACTAACTGTGAAATTATGTTCGGAAGCCTCCAGTATACAAAATTCACATCCAAATTATCAGTATTACACTTCATTTCGTTAGCTTTTCGTTCTCACCTCCAAAAATACTGAAGAAACATACAAACACACACACACAACACACACTAACTGAGAAATTAGGTTCCAAAGCCTCCTGTATACGAAATTCACATTCAGATTATCAATATTCCACTTCAATTCGATAATTTTCATTTTCACCTCCGAAAACACCAACAGCTTGTTTGGTTCTAAGAATTTGATAGGGAAAGGAAAAGGAAATGGAAGGAAAACCAATTTCCTTTGTTTGGTTACTAGAGAAAAGGAAAAGGAAAAGAAAATAGAAGAAAAAACTTAATGTTAATTTGTGTCAATTCCTTTTCCTCACCACTTGATGAGGAAAATGGTGGAAAACAAGAAGTTTTTCCTTTTCCTTTCCTTTTCTTTTCTTCACCAAAATCCTTGAACCAAACAAAGCGTAAAGAAACACACATACACATAACACACACAAGATGAAAAATTGGGTTCCGAAGCCTCCTGTATTACAAAATTCACATTCAGATTATCAATATTCCACTTCAATTCGTTAATTTATCATTTTCACCTCCGAATACACCATGGTTCGCCGGAACGGCCGTTCCGGACCGGGAACGGCCCTAGGCGTGCCAAAGTTCCAGGTCAACTCGTTTTTGTACTTGGAACGCGGTGGAATGGCCGAAAAACGGGTAGACGGACGGGATAAGGCTGCGACGTGGCCTTTCCAGCGATTCAACGGCGCCGGAACGGCTGGAACTGGCGTGTGTTCAAAGCACGATGAAGAAAAAGCAGCCGACTGGCTGCCAATTGCATGCCCTCAACCAGAAACACCTACTGAATCCATGGAGTCTTTCTGCAATGGAGATTTCTAAGGCGCTTTGCAACACAAACGACGAGCCAAAAAAATTGTGGAACGTCCGCGACCGTTCCACGATGGTGCCATGGAACTGGAACGGAGGCCACCGCGACGAACACCGCGACCATTACGGCGAACCATGGAATACACTAAACACACACACTCCACACACAAACTGAGAAATTAGGTTAGGAAGCCTCCTGTATACAAAATTCACATTCAGATTATCAATATTCCATTTCCATTCGTTAATTTTTCAGTTTCACCTCCGAATACACTAAAGAAACAAACACACTACATACATAAACTGAGAAATTAGGTTCGGAAGCCTCCAGTATCACAAAATCCGCATTCAAATCATCAATATTACACGTCGATTCCTTAATTTCTCATTTGTCACCTCCGAAAACACTAAAGCAACACACACACACAATTACACACACAAAACTGTGAAATTAGGTTCGGAACCTGGCCAACAACAGCAGCCAAAGGAAAGAATTGTCTGCCATACGGAGTGGAAGACGCACTATCGTCCTCCTTTTTCGCTGGCGCCACGCCAACAGCGCCATTGCTGGAATCAAGAGTTGCAGTGGCTACTACTCTCAGAATCCTACTCCTTCTGTGCAACGAATGCGGCCTCGGCCTCAAAGAATCGGAGAAAAAATGAAGCGAATTCAACGGCTTCAAACTTGTGAATGATCTTGTTGATGACGAACATGATGGAGGAATTTGATTGCAGAGCGCCATTACGAAATTATCATCAAAATTGAAAATGGAGAAGAAGAGAAGAAAAGTGTATGTATATATATATATATATATATATATATATAGATATATTTTGCTTGTTTTGTTATCGGTTGCTGTTATCCATTCTATCTTTTTCTGGTTTACAAATTACAACTGATGTCGTTCGTGGTAAAACAGCGCTTTTATCGTACGTCTGGTTAGCGATTTTAGGTCAAACGGTTGCTGATGTGGCACAATACGCCAATTTGTTGTATATTGTGCCTGCCACATCAACACATGATCACATTGCGTGCTGATGTGGCACAATACACCACTTGTTTTTTTTTTTAATCTAAGAGGAGGGATATACCATACATATCTAACGCGATAAATTCGAGTTGATAGTTATAATCTTAAGTCATAAGACTCTATCTAGCTCCATAAATGAGAGGAGAGCCACAACTTGTGGCAATCTGAATTCGAAACCAGGACCTCTCACATAAATTGGGAAGTGAATACAACTAGACCAACATGTCTTTGGTACACCACTTGTTTGTATGATATACTCTTTGCATTAAAGAATTTTTTCTTACCTAGTTATCCGGTCCTATTATATGGATCGTGTATATGCCCACATCAATTTCTACGGCTGTTAGGATTTAAATAACTTGTTTTTATAAATAGTCTGATAAGGACATTGTGCATAGAGGTGCCCACGAGCCGAGTCTGGCCAAATTTCTCATCTCGAGCTCGAAAAATATTTAAAAAAAATATTTTTTAAATTAATACATATATTAATTTCGTATTAATTAATATATTATTAAATATAATCATGATAAATATAAAATATATTAGTATTTGTACATATATAATATTATAAGACATTATATTATATATATGATTATATTAAAACATAAATAAAATATTGTTTTTTATTCAGGCTCGTGAGCCTTTGAAGAGGCATTTTTGCTCGAGCTCGGCTCATCAAAAAAACTTAGCTCGCTAGGCTCAGCTCGAGCTTTTCTCGAGTCCGCTCAGCTCGTTTTTCGAGTCGGCTCTACTCGTTAAAAAGTAAATAACATAATAGTATTCATTTAGTTCATGTTAACTGACAGCTGAAGTTAGAAAATAACTTAACATTTGATGCGGTTCGATTTTACACCAAAAAAGTCGTGCTAATTAAAAAACGAGACTTTATTTATATATTTATGAGAAATCTAACGTTCATGGAAGACGAGTAAATTTTGTGAAATGAATGTCAAACTTTTAATGGAAAATAGACAAAAGAAAACATTTTAAATTTCCCTTGATGCTTTTATTTTTCTCCAAAGGAAATGAAGATCATAGAAATAATCTAATTTTTCTTTTCTTGAATTGTGAATCTAAAATTACAAAGAATGGAAATTCTCCTATTTATAGGCCTCAATGGCCGAAATCTCTCTCCTCTTTCCTCTAGGAGTGGCCGACCACTTCTCCATTTTTGGGGGGAGATGATGATTCATCTCCCCTTCTTTGAGGGATATTAGGTAGGATTGGATACGATTTAATTTTTATCCAATCTTATCTCTTCTGGAGTTATCCTTCTTGATCCGAGCCTTCCACCTATTTCCTCGAACTATCTTTCTTGATCCGAGCCTTCCATTATTTCTTCTAGCTATCCTTCTTGAGCCATGCCTTCCATTATTCCTTTCAGCTATCTTTCGACTTCTTTATGACTTACTCAACTATCTTTCTTGAATAGACAATCAATGCTCCGATTTCTAGGCTTCCTTTGAGCCCTCTTTCGTGAAGCCTCCTCCAAACATTTGAGCTCCTTTTTATTTTTGGCTCACTGCTTCATCCTTCGTTTGAGCCCATCTTTTAACAAAGTCCAAGACCATGTCGTAATAATTTACGGGCATATCAACATTCATTCTTAAAAATTCATTTGAGCGATCCCTTAACAATGTTTTGAAAACGGACCGGACTGGCCGGTCCGACCGCTCAAAACCAGAACCGGCCATCAAACCGGTCCGGTTATGCGAAAAAACCGTTCAGGGGTAAAAGCTGGTCAAAACCGGACGATTTTGAAAATAATGAAATTCAACCTTTTAGATTCTAAAAATCTAAAATATTGATTCCTTTAAAATCTAAAAATATACAATTGGCCCTCCCAAATATAGGAAATACATATTTTCTTTTTCATAATTTCATATATATATAGGAAATACATATTTTTTTTCATATTTTATATATTTAATAGTATATTAATTATTATTTATTGCATAATTATGACGTCACCGGTTCAACCACGATTGACCCGACGGTTGAACTGGTAACCCGTGACCCGGTCACTTTTCCGGTTCGCTGTCCGATCCAGTTTTCAGAACACTGTCCTTTAATATAACAAACCTTCTAAATATATCTTTTCTCGAATAACTTTTGATTACTAGTTAATGATAAAAAATGTACCAGAAAATGAAAATATTCGAACTCCATTTGTATTCGGCTCAATTAAAGTCCATACAAGTTCGATTAAATTAACAAGCAAATAAAGTCCAAACCAATATTTGAATGATTTCAAATAAGGTTGAACAATTAATTGCTCAAGTCGCTTTGATTTATTTACAGACCCAATTGTACTTGGATTTACATTTTTCTATGAAAAACCCAACTTTAATCTAGAGCATGGAAACTGAATCTTTTTCATATTCGTTTTTGTAACTAATCCCTCTGCTATCTTTTTGGCCGAAAATATAACATAATTTGATTAGCACATGCATTACATTTTCATTCCTTTAAATTGAGCTTTTTTAATTTTTATCAATGCTTCTTACGGAATAGTAATCTGATTCATCACTCATCTTGTGAATTATACATAAGTCCTACATAATCAAGTCCGAATTAGAATTTCACATCCGCAAAGATTGACCATTCTGAGATACGTCAAACTAAGTTCGGACAAAAAATATTTTAAGACTCGAAACAGGATAATAGAACAAGACAACCCTTTATTTGTAAAATAAAGATCTGGAAACTCAAAAATCAGCAGCAAAATATGTATATCTTTAGCTTTAGTTCAGTTCCAAATTACTCAATTCGTTATTGTTATATACAAATGCTGACTGACCCTCATTTCTCATCGGATTACACTGAACAAAACAGAAAATTTTAGAAAACAAAGTCAAAACAACTTGTTGAAGCTTAATTACACCTTTTCTTGTGGTCCTCCTTACTTATCATAATAGATAATTCACCACCAAGATTGTAGCACATCTTCCAGCCATTGCTTCCGACAAGGTCACGGGTTCGAATCTACTTCCAGTGCATTCCATGAACTAGTCATCTCTGTTGTGGAGAGATTTTTGAGTGACAACTTGATGGGATCACAGGGACAGTCTCGTCCTTTGGACAGTATCTATAGCTCAATCTAGATATTACTCAAATCCAAAAAACTCTTCTTTTGACAGTTGACAATGTCTAAGGCAAAATTTTAAAAAAGACACAAATAACCTAAGCTAATAATAGTACTGAGCACAGCTGAAAAACCATCTCTGACAGTCCTTTAACCTCTCACTTTTTTCATAAATATTTACGAGGCAATACCTTTATTAACATATTTTCCCTTGCATTTGGAACATAAAAAACCCATGAAAGATTGTTACATTTTTCTCTCAAGGAAAGGTTTATAGAAGTATCATAGATGGCTTTCTTAATTTTGTGAAGTCAAGTTTCATAAGACGAGTGTAAAGGTAACTAAGAAATAAAAACAACCCTCTTTATACTAAAGCCAGGACCAGATGCTGATTCAGCTCGTGCTTGCTGATATAAACATCAAAACACCGATTAGTAAAAAAAAAAATTACATTTAAAAATGAATTTCTTATGGAAGAAAGAGAGATTACAAGGAAGCGCCCTAGAAGCCTCAAGAACACAACAATAAGTTACATAAAAACTAGCTGTCAATCTCTCCTTAAGATAGATATATTCCTGTTGTGCTATATGCTATATCTATTAGCAATGTGCAACACAAGTCTTTAACCGTACCTCAGCCCAAAACACATGTTTGATTGTGGCCCTATCATTAGGAAAAACATACTACTTAAATTGTCAATCACACTCAAAAAAGTCGAAAAAGAAATGTGGAATCTAAATAGCTCGTATATATTTCTTACCAAATTCCAGACCTCCATCCTTTGGTCTGCCAGCATGGCATGATAATTTTCATAACAACCTCTTTAATATGCCGACATAATTCATAACAAATCAGATGCAGATGCAAACAAAACATAAATGTAAGCACATACGGTTAATGTATCCAAGTAATATATCCCACAAACGCTCAGAGTACTAGCAACTATCTGATAAAGAAAATATAAAAGCAAGACATTTTGTATAACTAGCTGGTTTATTAATACTACTTCATTCTTAGACGAAGACCTCTGGCAGAGTATGTTACAAGCATATAAAGATATTGATACTTATGTGAACCAAATTAGCATGTAGCCCCTAAAAAATTCAAATGATTAAAGTTTTATAAGAATTTCGGAAATTAAGAGTGAAAATATTTAAAATCAACAAAAGACATACTTCAAATTGCAACTTGAGAAAACTAAGTACTACCGTCAAATAAACAAAGAGGTCGAAAAAGCATTTTTCTAACAAATAGTAGACAACTATTGAAAGCATATTCCTCTTAGCTCCTGAGATAAAAGAATCGATTAAATAATTGGGAGGGATAAGCCCTTCAAACAATTCGGACCCAAGAAAAGAAAAGAAAAATATATTATTATTTGCATGATAGAAAGCTCAGTCAGTATATATCAAGCTTTGTCAGAAATGTAGCAACAACCATCATATGAAAGACAAAACAGCTACTTTCCATATAAGAAAAAGATCAGTGTCGGAAATACTGAATCATCAAAAAAATGTACATGGTATTCTTTACTGAAGGAACAATAAGGCGCAGATTAACTATTTGTTTGCTAAAAAATATGATGCAACTTATCTTAATGAAGTTCTCAAAATCTCAGCGAGTATTCAAGATTCATAAATGGTTTTTTTTATCTATAGTATTAGCACAAGTCTTGTAAAGGGTAAAGTATGAGTTACAAAGTGCAAGTTATAGCACAAGAAAATATAATCAGCTCAGTAAGAGATTATAACTTCAAGAAACATACAAACTTTGCTCAATGCAAGCAGTGTGATAAAACTTTCATTCCTAGACCCTTTAACAGAAAAAGGGAAAAGACAATTAAATTTAGTGAATGAAGTTTCTCTTTTTGAATTTGTTACATAATATTTTCTAATAAATTTCTGGCTTTTCCACCTAATTTATTACCTCGCCTTTTGTCTTTTTTCACTCACAATAGTCAACGAGAAGGTATCGATGGACATGAGAAATCACCCCACTTTGTCCTTTTTAACCTAAATTTGTGTATGGATGGAGAGTGTGTTACAAGTATTAGTGCACCTCCTATATCACCTTCTGTTTCGTCTATCTACTTAAATTTGTGTATATCTAAAATCAGAATATGATTCGGTTTTCCTGCATTCGTTGTAATACTGTAATCTTATTACTATATAATTATTATTTTTCAAATTCTTGGTCAGCAACATCTATGAGTACCAGAAAAAGGAAAAAAAGGAATTAAATTTAGCAAATGAGATTTCTCTTCTTAAATCTGATATTTAATGTTTCCTAATAAATATTTGGCTTTTCCACCTAATTCATTACCTCGCCTTTTGTCTTTTTTCACTCACAATGTGTGTATTCCAGTTGCATACTTTTCCTCTTTTTGGGGGGGAACTGGATTTTGCCTTGCTCATATGGATTACTGTAATTTTATAACTTTATAATTTATTTATTTTTCAAATTCTTGGTCAGAAATATTTTTACATTTATGAGTCCAGAAATTTGAGAAAGGCAATTAAATTAGTGAATGAGATTTCTCTATTTCACTTTGTTATTTTATGCTTTCTAATCAATTTCTGGCTTTTCCACCTAATTCATTACCTTGCCTTTGTCTTTTTTTAACTCACAATTTGTACATTCAATGAGAAGGTATCGGTGGACGTGAGAAATCACCCCACTCTGTCCTTTTTAACTTAAATTTGTGCATATCTGGAGAACGTTACAAGTATTAGTCCACCTCCTATATCACCTTCCACTTCTTGTTTCTACTTAAATTTGTGCATATCTAAAATTTAGAATATGATTAAGCTTTTTTGTAGTTCATTGAATTACTGTAATCTTATTACTATATAATTTATTTATTTTCCATATTCTTGGTCAGCAACATTTATGAGTACCAGAAAAGGGAAAAGGCAATTAAATTTAGTAAATGAGATTTTCTTTTTGAATGTGATATTTACTTCTAATAATTTCATGGCTTTTCCACCTAATTTATTACCTCGCCTTGAGTTTTTTTTCACCCACAACTTGTGTATTCCCGTTGCATACTTTTCCTCTTTTGAGGCAAATTCGATTTTGCACTGCTTATGTGGATTACTGTAATATTAAAATTACATTTATTTATTTTCAAATTCTTGGTCAGCAACTTTTATGAAACGAATTTGAGAAGGCACTTAAATTAGTAAATGATATTTCTCTTTTTGAATTTGTTATTTAATGTTTTCTGATAAATTTCTGACTTTTCCACCTAATTCATTACCTTTCCTTTGTCTTTTTTAGTCACAATTTGTATATTCAACAAAGATTACAGGCATCGGTGGACGTGATAAATCACCTTCCACTTTGTCCTTTTTGATTTGCTTTCACGTTTTTTATACATCTGAAGAGCTTGACAAGTATAGATTGATGTAATTGTGACTTTTCTGATGCTTTGTATGTGAGCTTTACAAGTATCTATTCACCCAATATATTCGAGTCTTTATATTATCAGAAGAGTCGTATTCTTTTTTATCAGCAAAGCAATTTTCCCATCTTCAGATATCCTAAGCATTCACTAAAAAAGTTTCTATTTTGTGCATTCAGAAAACAAAACAACAAGCAGTTAAGCATACAAACAGAGATGAAAAATAGGTGGGCAAGGTGAAAACTACCAATAGTCTCTACGTTTCACATTTAATAAGCATGAAATCTTGTTTGCTAACCACAGCATATTGTTTCAAAATTCTGTAAACCTTACCTTTCAGGCTTTGCAGAGTCAGCATTTGAAATTGATCCAGTAACCACTTCAATAGGTGGAAGAATAGCATGCAAGATACACGCCAGGTAAAACAGCAGTCAAAATAGCATCCTGTACACAAAATCCACAGAAAATTGTTGAAATTATACTCCTATTTCTTAAGTTTCAATTTTTGTCCATCCGGAGAATAATAATGATGATAAAACCCAGACATATGAACCTGCCCACAACAGCAGCCAAAGGGAATAATTATCAGCCATACAGAATGGAAGAAATATTCTCGTCCTCCTGTTTTTCTGGTGAAACGCCAACAGCCCCACTGCTGGAATGAAGTGTGTAAAGAATGTGATTGTGGCACCAAAGAATGGGGGAAAAAAACAGGACGTGAGTTCAATGACCTTAACCATTTCAAACTTGGAAGGGTCTTGACACTAAACATTGTCTGTTTTCTTATACAACTATAGAAAAGACTTTATGATGAAGCAACTTGTTGGTTAGCGATTTCAGTTATTATCTTGTCCTGTCAAAACAGAACTGAACAAATCATATGAAATGAATATTCCCAGAACAAAACTGCAATAACATGAGGAAGATTTTTTTTTTTCTTTTTTTTTAGTGAAATCCTCTTAATCAGATACTGCATCCAAACACTTCCAAGACATTTAGAACAGAAGCTCAAGAACAAAGTAACCTTGCTACTACATGCCTGCCCTTTCGTTATAACAATCTGCATGAGACGCAGCATATAAAAGTCAAAAAATGGAAAATATTGAGGTCCAAGCAACTTCTTCTTTTCATAACTATTTACTGGCTAAAACTTTTATAACATGTTTTCCCTCACATCTTGAGCATAAAGACCATAAATTTTGGTTTAAGTTTCTCTCCAGGAAAGGTTTATAAAGTAAATCAGTTGGCTTTCTGAGATTTATGGAGTCAGTCAAAGTATTATCGCCTATACTAAAAGACGACAGTAAACAGGTTAACTAGAAAATAGAAACAAACTTTTATGACAAATCAACGAACAGATGTTGGTTCAGCTTTAATTAATTGCAGGATGTGCTCCAATCTCCTCCATTTATGTCTTTAAAAATTTCCAGCAATAAATATATTATGTATTACAAATGAATTTCATTACGGAAGAAAGAGAGATTCCACAAAACAGGCAAGAGGTCTCACATCACATAAAAACTAGATATAGCTGTGTAAAAGCTATACGTGTTAGCGATTGGTGCAACTCAAAAATTGAAACCATATAACAGACCAACAATTGTTCTTAAGGGGAAGCATACCTGTGACCTTAAATGCAACCGTGGGGTCCTCGTAGTGCCAAAAGTTACAGCTATTCACAACGCACTCAAATCTTTAAAATGCACTGTAGCCTAATCGCCACGTGTCTACTGTGGCACTTCCACAATGGTAATTTTTGTCACACTTGCCCAACAATTCCTTTCGTTCAAAATACACCAAGTTGTAGCAACAAAGTAGTTGGTTTCCACGATATCTATGCTTTTTTGCTTCCTTCAACCCCTGCAAATAACATCAAATAAATGTTATTTATCGAGGACGGAACAAGTTTGCAACCATTGGATAATAATATAAACATAAAAAGTCAATTACAACTGACGTAGATTAAAATATCAAATGTGAGCCTCTAGCTAGTTCATATATATTTCTAACCACATTCCGACACTTGTCCATCCTTTGGTTTGCCAGCAAAGCATGGATTTTCCTACCATCCTCTTTAATATTACTTAATTACTAATAAATCAGATTCAGGGCATGATAATTTGCATAACCACCTCTTTAATATGCTTACTTAACTGCTAATAAATCAGATTCAGGGAATTAGAATTTTCATAACAATCTCTTAATATGCTTACTTAATTACTAATAAATCAGATTCAGATGCAGGCAAAATATATTAGTGAGCATTAATTATTAAGCGAATGTGATGGCATTTGAATAAATATAGCTGAGTGATGCTCAGCATATTGGCAATATCCGATAAAAATGACATAAAAGCAGGACCATTTGAGTGCAACTAGCTGGTTTGTTAATCTAGTCCATTCTGAGACGAAAACTCCAGGTGGAGTATGACACAAGCGTATTAGAGACCTTATTACTAATCCTTACGTGAAAGAAATTAGCACATGGCCCAAGATAATTTCATACGACGAAATTATTCAAGAGAAGGAAAAAAAAAGATAAGAAATTGTACGAGCTTTTTAGTTATGGCATCATACTAAAAATACAGAAAGTACTAGAATTATCGCACCAAAGAAAATGTATCCACTCTTTCATACTAACAAAAAGGTTTCACAAGAATTTCCGAAATTAAGAGTCAAAGAATTTAATACCATCCAACAAATATTTCCAGTATTCAAATAAACAAAGAGACAAAACTACATCTTTTTTCTAACACACAGCTACTGTAGGCAAATCCATCTAATCTTTTGTCTTTTAGAGAACCAATTCGATCAATTCAAACCCAAGAATAAAGGAAAAAAGTGGAATACTTTTACGTTTATGATAGAAAAGACATTAGACATTTATATTAATCCAAGTCAAAAATGTAGAAAAAACAAAAACGGGTACAGAAAAAACTGAACCATCAAAAAACGTAGAGGTTAGTTTTTGTTGAAGAAAAAGGACACCAGACTTTAACTCTTTGTTTGCCCAATTTTGATGCAAATCATCTTAATGAACTTTCAAAAACCCAGCAAATGTTTCAAGTTGCATAAATAGTTTTAATATCTGGATTATTAGCACAAGTCTAAGGGTAAAATGTGATTTACATTATTATATTCTCGGATTCATTATTTAACTGAGATATCCTATCTGCTGTCATGTCATCTTGGTTAGGCATGTTGTTTCCTGATGGAGAAGAATGAGGGCAGAAAGGAGGCTTCTTATTCAGACACTTGTAGCACTTAAAGCCAATCAGGTTCTCGATTTTATCATCTGTGAGACCCAACGCATCACCATGAAACCAAACTGCAAGTTATAACACAAGAAAAGTTAATTAGCTATTGAAAGAGATTATAACTTCAAGAAAACAGACAATCGTGCAAAAATATATGGAGGAAGTACACGTCTACCGCATCATTTTTTTTTTGGGGGGGGGGGGGTGTTATTAATTAGTTATGAAGTAAAACATAAATGTAAAAAAGTTATCACCTCCACAGATTTGACAAGCTAGATAACTCAACTCAGCTGAGTATTCCAGATTGTTGCAAAGACTGCATTCGGGTTTACCACTAAAGGAAGTCTCCTCTCCAGAATGCACAAGAAGCTTTTTACTTCTAAAATTCATCACTCTTTCATAAATTGGACTTCTTGTCAATTGTAATCCATTCAGCCAGTAACTTCCACCACCAGATCTCCTTTTCTTCTGAAATGCCCATTTCTTTAACTGGTTCTTTAACTTAGCTAGTTTTCTATTTTTCCGTTCTTTCTCTTCTGAACCTTTTGGTTGCTCGTCTTTCCCTGGATTTTTCCGTTCCCTGGAGCATGATGGTTTCAGTTCTTTCATTGTTTTCTTCCCTTTCCGCAACTTGGATTCCCCCATTTTAGCTTTTACAATCACACTCTCCTCACATTTGTGACATGTATATGTATACCCAGCAGTGATAGATTCGGCAGATTTCCGGACATGCCTTTTATGGAAAAAGCCTGCAGATTGATTTAGAATCAAACAAGTTGCAGAAATATGATTTTCCGATTCATAGTGACATTCTTTAGGTGAGTACGGGAGGAAGTAAGCTAATCAAGTGAAATCACACAATATGAGAGTAATTTGGAAGAAAAAAAATCGATTTTATTATTTGTAACATCAACAATGGAAATAGGATTCAATTTGGGGAAAAAAGGAGTATAAACTACCATAAGAAACCTTTTAGCAAATTACAAGCACTTACCTCCGCAATACTCGCAGCTCACTGCTTCACTGCAAATCAAAAGAAATAAGATGATTATTGACAACATAAATTCAGAGTTATAAAAGAGATTATCAAGTACTATAAACCTAAGAGATTATCAAGTACTATAAATCTAACATGCAACCATGTTTTCCCACTCAAATGAAAATAAGAAGGCCTACAATATTGTAATTAAAAGACAAAAGAATAACCATTTGCCCATTTTAATCAAGAATATAAGTACACTAACTAATAAAAGTCATAATACCTGATGAGGACATCTTTCTTACAGTGCCCACATCGATAATTCTCCAATCTCTTCGCTCTTGAGAATAGGTACTCAAATCCCTTTTTCTTGATGACCTTCCTCATTTCTTTACAGCTCTCAGGAAGTTCTTCAGAACAATTCTTATTGGACTTACGACTGATTCTCTTCTCTTCATAAGCTTTCAGAAGATATAATGGAACACGCGATTCCTCCAGCCAATATTTTTTCCGATTGCTGGATGAATCTTCAAGCCGGGATCCATGTTTCCTAACGACATCAGGGATAGGTCTTCTTCTCCCAAAATCTAGAAGATAATTGGCCACCACTCCGTCAGAGGACTTCTTGCAAATTGTAGCCTTCCTAAATGAATTGACGGGTTTTTTGGATTGAATATCCGTCTTTGAGAGAAGGTTATTGTTTCCAATATCATCCCATTTGATGTTTGCATCAAGCTCCCTAACCTGATCATATGAAAATATTCATGAACATTTCCTTTCATTATGTGCAAATCACATTTTTATATGATCTCATCTCTATAGTCATTAGGACCATAATCAAAACAATTATAGGTGTTGCACGTTTGATTTGCACACACTTTGGTTTAAAAAATCCCAAAAAACCAAAAAACTTGGTGAACCCTGTTCCAGCAGCCTCTATATGGATGTCCATTAGGCTAGATAAATCGGTCAGAGAAGCTAAAACAATATAAATAGATTTTAGAATAATAAGAGACACATGCCTGCAGAGCAAGCTGTTCCACGCTTCTTGACGTCTCGACAGCAGCTCTCCACGCAGTATATTTCACCCTCTTGGCATATTTTCCACTATCAGGGTAATGTATGCCTAATATCTTCTTACACCCACCTGCAACAACTCAATTTCAAACCATATTCAGATGACAGCTCAATCAAAAAGGACGACAATTTTTTTTAAAAAATAGAATAATAAAAATGGCGAACCTTGCCGGCCAGCTTTGAGAGCCAAAGAATGAGGCAAAACCTTAAAATTGAAGAGCTTACGAGAAGCCCTTCCACCCCTCCGCCAGAATGAACTCAGCGAAGGTGCAGCATTTGAGGATGGAGTGATCTCCAGCTTTAAAGGCTTGCCTCTTTTCCTGTGAGTCCCCTGTTTTGAAGACACTCCCGAAGAACTACTCACGATATGGCAAGAAGAAGAGTCCACATGTTTCGTCACCCCAGTTGCATCATTGGAAGAAGGGGCGATCTCCAGCTTTAGAGATTTAGTTCTTTTCCTGTGTGTCCCCTGTTTTGAAGACAGTCGTATAGAACTATTCACTATGTGGCAAGCAGAACCCACTGTAGGAACAGAATCGACATGCTTTCTCCAATCTGCAGAGAGTGCTAGATAATGCAGATTCGACTCTACCTGGTACCAGTAAAAAACAGATTACACAAAGTAAAAGTTTCGAAGGAAAAATTGGTGACAGTTCAATGCAGGATAAGATAAACACCAAATCATATCCATGTTCTTTTCAGTTATCCAATCCTACATCTCTTCAAATTCTTTGTATCTTTTAGAATTATTTTCACACAACCAGCCAATTTTTTCAAATTTTTGTAGTTGTTTCTAAAGATTTTCATTATAAATGAGATTTAAGTTCAAGCAGAAGATGAATAAATATAGAGGAGGAGGGAGTGTTCTCAACTATTGAGCCAAAAATTGTCAAAGCATACATGGAAATTTTAAATTTTCAGTATATTGGTCAACAGAAAAACGTATACTTAAATATAAAATCAAATGTTATCATGTTCAATATTATAGCGACCCACATGAATTTCCAGTTCATATAAGGATCCAAACTTGCTACATTATCAACTCAGGTAAACTCTGTAAATTTGCTTAAAGGAAATGGCAGGTTGACCAAATAATTCATATATAAAGAATATAAATACAAATTGTCAAAATCATATCAACCATAAATTCCATAATCAGTATCTTCCAGTCTCAAGTCCTGCAAACTTGTTTAGATCAAATCAAACATTTTTTCTGTCATGCAATACAGAATCAAAATGTAAACACCAATACGAAAATCCAACATGTGGAAGTAAGCAACCAAAAGCACTGATATACAGAATCAGAATGTAAATGCATTGGCATGTAAGAAAGATCCTTTAGCGGAAATATACAGACCTCGAGTATCAAACTTTTCAATGAAGCAAGGTCCGCGACTCCAAGAACACTTTCACGCCAACACTGGGAATAACGTGGATTTAGCCATGGGCCCACCAGAAGACCCTGCAGATGATTCTCAATGCATATAATATGGCACATGACATAAATAAGATGTTTTTTCCTGTTCTTTCTTGACCCAATACCTAATATCTCACTCGTAAAATTTTCTACAGCTGGAAACACATCATTCATGACGAATAAGCAATCCCTATCATTTTCAGGATACTTGCAATAGAAGCACCACCCACATTTTTCTTTCCTAGAGTTCACATTGGAATTTTGAATGTTTGACCAAGAAAATGCAGCAAATCTATTTAACACAACCTTTGCCTGTCCCAAAATAATTTCTTTCTTGGATCTCAGGATATCCTCGGAGGCCGTGTCGGATGATTTGCATGCCGATTCTTCAGCTGCTAGTGATGCTTTTCGGCCGTACTCATACAAGTTGACATAATTCGCAGAACTTATATTATTTGCTTGTTCAACTTTTGAGGTTGTCGACGCTTTCCATGAAGTCTGTTCTCTAGGCCCATCAACTCTAGTCTTTACATTCCAATGACAGATAGCACCTATTATTGTGTCATAGAGAAATGGCGAAGACTTTAGTGCTTCAATAAGGGTAGGCAAGTCTTTTTTCTTATAGCACCAAGACGAGCACTTGTCGTCACATGACTCTAACCTGCAAAATGGAATTGTGTATAATTAAGCACGGCTATAACATTATAATCATCAAGTGGAAAGGAAAAATAAGTTTTAAAATGCACGATATACTTCGAAAAGGTAAGTTGTGTATTCAAAAGTAGTCGTCATACCAATTTAAAGGAAATTTATCATAAAGCATACTATAGTTATTGGGAAATCTTAAGCAAAGCAAAAATGCAAGATGCGGTAAAAAAGTAATGTAATTGAATGCCAGCAGTAAATACGACAAATAATATAGCGCGCGATAGGGCTCAAACAACCAAAACAACACAAAAGGATTTAACAATGACGTCATCAAGGAAGGTCGGAAGAGTTATGGATCTGTGACGGTTTCACAGCAAATAGTAAGGAAACAACAAAAACAATAGCCACAAAATAGAGAGATCCCAGCCGAATTAATTAGATTCTAGATAGGATAACATGTACAAATGTGTAAGATTCGACTCTAAATAGGGTAGTTGTTAACAACTTGTAACACCATAATATAAGCCATTAGTTTAATTTTAATATATATATATATATGTGTGTGTGTGTGTGTGTAAATATCACGTCAAATCACTTAGTTAGATTATAATAGTCCAATTGTTTCCTTGAAAAATCATGTTATCCAATTGTTATATACTCCATGCATAACAAGAGGCACAAGACTCATCTAAACATGAGGCATATGCCAACGAAAAGAATTCCACCCCCACCCCCCCTGCCATCCCTAGTGTAAAAATGCATCCGCATGTGGAATGCTGCTTCGGGGTCAATAAGCCAAGTAAGTATATGCAATTTAGGCATGCACAATAAACAATGTTAGTTACATGCTTCTTTCGGTCGAAATATAAATTCTTTATAAGGGTTTTGTTACAAGACTCATCGAAACATGTATACAAGAGACATATGCCAACGAAAAGAATTTTTCCCCCGCCGTCATCCCTAGCGTAAAAATGCATCCGCATGTGGAATGCTGCTTCGAGTTCAATAAACCGAGTAAGTATATGCAATTTAGGCATGCACAATAAACAATGTTAGTTACATGCTTCTTTCGGTCAAAATAAAAATACTTTATTAGGGTTTTGTTGGAAATCAAGTTTGATATTGAAAATCAAAGTTGATATGATTAAGATTATGAATATAAATAGAGACTAATCGATGATGGGTTTGATGTGATTTGATTTGGAGTCATTTCCTCCATCATCACATTTATCACAAGTTTATTTAGGTTATATAAAGAGGTGACTATTGTAATTCATAACCAACTTATAGCCCTTTGGGCCTTGTTCTGTGGATGTGGGCCAACTGGCCGAACCACGTAATTCTTGTGTTTTCCTCTTCTCTCTTCATTTTCACAACCAAATATGAAATTCAACATGGTATTAGAGCAAGTCTGCTTCATTTTGCTTCCGCTTAGCATGATGTTCATTCCGTGCCTTCCAATCATCGAAACAAATTGATCATATGTTCATGGATTATCCCATATTGTAGTGCACAATGAGTTATTCTGTGCATACTTTATCTCATGGATCTCCAACATCCTGAAGTCCAAAAAGAATCTAAGTTTTTCTTTAGGGCATTCCTTTTATTTCAAGTTGAACACTTCAATTCGGATTTCTGCGTTGAACTTGCGGGGGAGTGTTGGAAATCAAGTTTGATATCAACAATCATATTTGATATGATTCAGATTAGGATTTAGATTATGGCATTAAATACAAATAGGGATTGAATGATGATTCTATTTGATCGTGATATGATTTGGAGTGATTTCCTCCATCATCACATTTATCACATGTTTATTTAAGCTATATATAAAGATGACTATTGTAATTCATAACCAAGAGACAATTAAAGACTTATAGCACTTTGAGCTTTATTCTGTGGACGTGGGCCCACATAATTCTTCTGTTTTCTTTTTCTCTCTTCATTTTACAACCAAATATGAAATTCGATATGACCTAAGCAAAAACATCAAAATTATGAAGTAAATCATCAAATTAGGAGTTCAATGAATCATGAAGGTGAAATCAAATCAAGAACAAAGAAGATTATACACAACCAACAATCCTTAGAAAGGCATCGGAACTTGTAAGGCACTAATCCAAAATCAATCTAAATCTTATACATAGTCTTTAGCTCAAATCACAACATAGGGTAAAGTCTATTAGATAATGGAATAAGGAATAATAATGAAAGTAATTGCCATAATGAAACCTAAAAACATGAAGATTGTTTTGGTCTTAAGGGAATAAATAATTTCTTATATGTGATCTAAAAGTTGAAGTAATTCTTCAATTGGCTATATTTCAACTTAGAAATCTCACAATTTTAAGTTAGATAATCTAGTTGAACGAAGTCATTAGTCGCCGATACTAATGTATGATGGTAGAAGAATTACGTATCGTGTATGTTACTAAACCTTAGTGCTTAATTAGACATATAGTTACAGAAAACTCTATTCCACATCCCAAAATTAAAAATTCAGCATTTTCAGAAACGTTACATAGTATCAAATAATTAAACAGAGAGCTAAATCCATCTTAAGCATTTCATTAATTCCAATCTATAGATAGTTTCATGTGATTAATGATAAGCGTCACTAGTATATGTAATTAACTATGGTTAAATTGATTACACGTATTTACCCACACTATAGAATATGAACTGTAATTAAGTTTAATAGCGAAATTTGTGTGAGGAATAAGATAACACCATGAGGGTGATACTAGGGATTTTTCTCTTCTGGGAATATGAACTGAAACACAGTGCAATTGATAGAGGTAATCACTCACTTGTTTATTTAGAGAAGGTTTAAAAAAAATTACACAAGTAAAACGAAAATTGAGGAGAAATTAACTTTTTACCTAAGGTAATACGGGATACATCATGGTACTTTTGGCACACTTGATTATTTATTCACATGTATTTCACTCAAACTTGATGTATGTGATAGGAAAATTGATCAGAGATACGACCACATAAAAACAAGTACATAGGACAAATTAAAAAAAAACAAGAATCATATCTTAAAGAAAGAAAGAACAAAAGATTGTCCAAAATGCTTCCTCGAACATCCTACAAACGCCTTATCAGATGATTTACAAAATAATTTCTTTCACGAACCTTGGGGTGTCCTCAGAAGCCTTATCAGATGATTAAATGTCGACTCTTCAGTAACTAATGATGTTGTTCGGGCTTGTTCATAAAAGTTGACATAATTTGCAGAATATAAATTATTTCCTTGTTCAACTTCTAAGGTTGTTGACGTTATATAATGATCTCCAGCATTCACAAGATTCCCTGGAATCATCTAAAATCTCTGTCGATCTTTCTGAACAAGCCAAGCAACTTTCCTTACGGTATCCATTTTCTTTGATGCTCCAAAGCAGGACCTAGGATTCAAATAATCTAGAGATTAACGGGCTTACAGATTATCTGAATCCTCGGTCATATTCTCGAGCATCAAAGAAAATGGATACTGTAAAGGAAAGTGGCTTGACATGTTCAGAAAGATCGACGGAGATTTTAGATGATAATCAAGACTCCAGGGAATCTTTTGAATGCTGGAGATCATAATATATTGTCAACAACCTTACAAGTTGAACAAGGAAATAATGTATATATTCTGCAAATTATGTCAACTTTTATGAATATGCCCTAACAACATCATTAGTAACTGAAGAATCGACATGTAAATCATCTGATAAGGCCTCTGAGGAAGCCTCAAGGTCCGTGAAAAAAATCATCTGAGGACGCCCCAGAGGTCCGTGATATGTTTAATCTACAAAAGGTCTTAAATTAGTAATAAATAAAATCATATAATAAAGGAAGCACTTACACCAAAAGATAATCAAAGCTGCTATAATATAGTCGCCCATGAGGATCAATTCCCAACAACTCTGCCCCTCGAATTGACTTCCACATTTTGCTCCAAGGGTTATTTCTGTTAATTGAGCATTCTGGGCAATACCATTCCCCCTTTGGCAGCTGGCTGCTAACGACCCCCACACACCTCGAATGAAATGCCCCAGGACAACCGTCACAGCAAATGAGATTGCCATCCATCTTACAGAGATAGCATTCCTCACCATTCCAATCCGAAGGCTCATTGCTATCATCTTCTCTAACACAAGAAGTGCTAGCAACATCCATGATGGCTTTTCCTCGTTTGGAGCTTTCGAGTTTCATATGCCTGTCCAAATCTTTATTCTGTTCCATTATTGAGGATCTTCTGCTTAACTCTGACCTGAAATTTTCTGTTTCAACCACATCATCACATAGATGTTGCAGAATTTGGATCTTTGCTGATACTGGCAGTTTATAGAAATCGCTCTGAAGAGGCTCCAAATGACAGAAATCTATAGGTCCCGGATTCTTCAGTAGCAAATACTCAACCAAAAAGATGGGCCAGGTTATCAGGTCTAGCAAATCCCAGTTAAGACACCTACAAAATGAAGTTTAAAGTTTTAAGTAGCGAAACATGAACTAAATGTACATCATTTCATATAAGAGTAATGATAATACCTGAGACAAGCATATGCAGATTTAGAGCCTTCATTTGATAGAGACTCCAAATGTATCCTTAATGTTTGTAGAAGGGATACATGTATAGAGTCGAATAACAAGGTAGAGTCAGTACAAATTATGCATGCTAGAAAATCATCCAGTTCGAAGGGGCTCAAGAACAATAAAGTACTGAATGATCTCAAGAACACATATACAGAAATAAGATCAAGCACTGAAACTCCTTCGAGATTCAAACTACCAGATGAAGGTAACTCCACCTTCGAAGGAAGAACAATATGTTCCTCGGAGTTTTCACAACCCACAGAGAAGGCACCAGTAGCAGGGGAAGACAACTGATCATCAACATGCATGGCCAACTCTTTCCCCTTTCGCTTATCTCCCTCGCCACAAACCCTTAGATCTCCTCCTAATTTCCCCTCGCCATCACCAAAATCTCCGACTTCATCCTCTGTTAGCTTTACATTTAAGTCGAAGTTTCTTATTTCTCTCTCACCAAACACGTTCTCAAACCCTTCACTGATATCAACATTCAAATCAATCAGTCCTCTCCCTACCCCCGAGCTCCCTTCTCCAATCCTCCTATTCAAATCAACCCCCTCATTTAAATCCAACCCACCAAAAGGACCCCCATGATTAATACGTCGCTGCTTCTCAGGCATGCCTCCCGGACTTCGTACAGACAATTTCTCCGGCAATGACACCAACAGCGAAGACATTTCTGGCAAGCTCAATTCCTCGGAATCTCCATTGTCGTACATGATGTTGAAAAATCCAGTGTTGGCTAAGTAAGCTTGAACGAAACCAAACAAGGTGACGTTCCCTTGAAGTTCCTTCTTCACTCGACTCCCAATGTACTCCATTTCCTTCGCAACTAATTTCAGATGCAAAAAAAAAAAGGTATAAGAATTGAAATAGAAAGAATTGAAACTAATCGGCAATTTTTGAGAATAGACAGAACAATTCAGGTGAAAATGGTGTTGTTTCTCTCTCTAGAAAGTTTGCTGATGGTGTAAGAGTGTGGAGAGTGTGATAGTACAGAGGCTGGTGCTTTTTGCGTGATGACAGAACAAGCCAACTGGGATTTGAAGTGCAACTTTCGAGGCGGATGGTACAACCGTTTGAGACGTCGATGTACAACTTGTACAGGACGAAGTACAATATCAATTGGGTTTTGCATGGCTGACATGGATTTTTGTAAATTTTATTTCGATTTTCCATTATTGTAATTTTTGTTACTTTTTGGTCAGCATCATTTATGAGTAAAATAATAAAGAAAAAGATAATTAAATTCAATAAATCAGATTCTCTTTTTCAAATTTTATTTTTCAATGTTTTTGGCTTTTTTCACCTAATGTGTTGGTTGAATTTTGGCACTTTTCACCTAATTTACTAATTGAATATTGGCATTTTTCTCCTAATCTATTAATTGAATTTTACAATGCTCATGTGGATTATGTGAATCTTATTTTTATTGGTTAAAATAATGTTATTTCTGTAAATTTTTCAATTCTTTAGTCAGCATCATTTATGAGTGAAACAGTAAAGGAAAATATAATTAAATTAGTTAAGAGGATTCTTTTTTGAAATATGATTTACAATATAATAGCTTTTTCCACCAAATATATTAATTGAATATTGACTTTTTCCATCTAATCTATTTAATATTAATTGAATGTTGCATTGCTGATATGGATTATTGCAATCTTATTACTGTTTCCTTTTCGAGATTACAATAATATTATTACTGTAGTTTTTTAAATTTTTTTGGTCAACATCATTTATGAGTGAAACAATAAAGGAAAAGATAATTTAAATTTAGCCAGTAAATTTCTTTTTCCTGAAATTGATTTTCAATATATTGGCTTTTCCACCTAATACATTAATTCAATGACTTTTTTCCACTTAATGTATTAACTGGGTTTGCATTGCTTGTGAGGATTATAGTAATCTTATTACTAATTCCTATTATTGTAATTTATGCTTTTTGGTCAGCATCATTTATGAGCAAAATAATAATGGGAAAGATAATTAATTTTAGTAAAAAATAATCTCTTTTTTTATTTGATTTTCTATGGCTATGTTTGTTTATGTTTTTTAAATTCATTTTAATTATCTTAAATCACAAAATCCTAAAAAACCACACTATAAACTATTTTCATTCAAATTCACCTTTTCTAAACTTCACTTTTTCAATCTCCACTATAACTATCTATCAATCACTTCATCCATCATTTAACACAATCATCAATCAAAATCATTTATTCCAATTGTTATTTCTTTTTCTCTTTCATACTTTATAATTTTTTATTTATATTTTAATATTTCTTTATTCACATAATTATTATACTAATAATTGACTCAATCATTCAACAAATCATACATCAACCTATCGCTATTGGTTTGACACATTTTACAAATTTCAACCATTTTTAAAAAACATTAACAAACACAACATACATCACATCATTTTCACATGAATCTCCGCAATACGCATTCCCGGGAAACTTTCAAAATTCTAACTCAAAAACATAAACAAACATGGCCTATGCTTTTGGCTTTTTCCACCTCATTTATTAATTGGATATTGGCAGTATTCACCTAATTTACTAATCAAATAGAGGCATTTTTCTCTTAATGTATTAATAGAATTTTACATTGTTGATGCGGATCATAGTAACCTTATTATTATTTTCTTTTTTAATGATTACAATAATATCCCTACTGTGATTTTTCAATTTTTTGGAAAGGAAAAGATAATTAAAATGAGTTAATAGTATTCTCTTTTTTTAATTTGATTTTCAATATATTGTTTTTTTCTAAATAATATAAAAGGATATTGACTTATTTCACCTAATGTATTAATTAAATTTTGAATGGATGATGTGGATTACAGTAATCTTATTACTATTTTCTTTTTGATGATTACAATAATATTATTGCTGTATTTTTTCAATTTTCTGGTCAACATCATTTATGAGTGAAAAATGAAGGAAAGGATAAGCAAGTTGTCAATAGGATTTATATTTTTTTGAATTTGAGTTGCAATGCATTGGCTTTATCCACCAAATATATTACTTGAATTTTGGATTTTCCACCTTATGTATTAATTGGATTTTGCATTGTTGATGTGCATTATAGAATGGCTATTATTACTTCTTTTTCAATGATTACAATAATACTATTATTTGTTACTGTATTTATTTCAAATTTTTGGTCAGCAATAATTACAAGTGGCAAAATAAAGGAAAAATCATTAAATTTAGTGAATAGGATTATGCTTATTGAAATAAATGAAATATGTCACAGTAGGTGCATCGATACTTGTAATCTTGGTTGCGATATACAAAACAAGAGATGGTATATTACATGAATCGATACTTGTCGCACTCTTAAGACGTATACAAAATGTGATTGACAAAAGGAAGAAATACAAGATGGAAGGTAAATAATAAGGTGCACAAATATAAGTAAAAAGAAGTAAAATTGAAATGCTCTCCAAATATAAACAAATTTAAATAAAAAGAAGTAAAATTGAATGGTGACACTGTAGTTGGATCAATACCTCCCACCCCTCTTCAATATACACATATTTAAATATGTTTTTTTTTTTAAAAAGACAAAATGAAAGATAGTACAATAAGACATACCTGTAATCCTCGACGAAATATACCAAAAAAAAAATTATAGGTTAGGAAAGACAAATGAAAATTAATACAGTAGGTGGAAAATGCCACAAGTTAAAACATAATACTGAAAATCAAATTATGAGAATCCATTTCACCTGAACTTAGTTATGTTTTGTATGTTTTTTTCGCTCGTCATTGTTGCTGATCAAAAATTCGAATAAATACACTAACAGTACTATTGCAATATCGAGAAAACATTAACAAGTTTATCATAATGCCGTAATCCAAAATCAGCAATGCAGAATCTAATTAACATATTCGGTTTACAAAATTAATATCCAATTAGTACATTAGGTGGCAAAGGCCAATAAATTGAAAATCAAATTCAGAAAAGAGATTCCTATTCACTAAATTTAATTATATTCTCCTTTACTATTTCATTTGTAAATGATACTGACCAAAAAATTGAAAAATTTATTAGTAACAATACTATTGTAATCATCGAAAAAGAAAACAATAACAAGTTTACTACAATTCACGTTAGCAATGCAAAATCCAATTAATACCTTAGGCAGAAAGGGCCAATATACAATTGATATATTAGGTAGAAAAGCCAATATATTGAAAATTAAATTAAAAAAAGGGAAAATTACATGTACACCCCCATCGCTTTAGTGCAACATTACCGAAAACCCCATGACCTTTTCGAAATTACATAAAGTCCCCTCATGTTATGATATTTCTAACAATTGCACCCCCTGCGTATTTAAAAAATCTTACAATTGCATCCTCTGTAAACCTTACAAACAGACCCCTTGAAGGGGTCTCGTTGTAATTTATCAAAGTCAAGGGATGGTTTGGTAATTAACATTAAAGTGAGGGGGATGCATGTAATTCACCCTAAAAAAATCCTATGAACTAAATTCCAAAAAAAGGAGCATTGGAAGAGCGGAGGCGGCGGATGGTTGTGGTGGAGGTGGTTGGAACGGGAGAGGTGGTCTCTGTAGAGAGATGGGAATATGGTTTGTGCAATAGATAGGTAGGTGAATATATATTAGGCTTCGTTTGTTTGTCAATGAATGGAATCCATATTGAGAATCTGATTGTCTGGCATCATATTAATGTGTTTGGTAAGATTGCTTTAATTTTGGGAAAGAGTTCCCCAAAACAAGGAATCCTGCTTCCCAAAACAATAAATATAAATCCTTATTTTAAGGTTTCTCATTCCCTTTTTAGGGAATTAAAATTAAAATTTGGAAGACATTTTTCACTCTCCATATTATGTCTCTTTTTCTATCAATAGAAACATTATATATATGATCACGATATTTCATTATATAAGGAAATATATACATAAATCAATATGTATGTATATTTGTATACAATTTATATATATCGCATTTATATGTAAATAGATACGTACATGTTTATATATATATGCTATGTATACGTGTAGGGAGTTGTTAAAGGCACTTCAACTTTTGTTATTGGCACTCCACATTCTAATTTATTTTTTCAAAAGGTCAAAATTATCCTTACTGCCAAAAAAATATAAATTAGTGCAAGACATAATTGCATCTTATACTATTACAAATACACATGGAATCCAAGATAAAAAATGTTGAACCGAGAAGCTTTGTCCAAAAGAAATAAGTAGGGAAAAACACAAAGCTCTTCAAATTTTTTGTAGAGAAATAGTTCTTTTTTCCCAAATTTTTGCTGTATATATTTTGGTTCTTGGTTGCTTTTGAAATTTAATCAATTAAAATTGTAATTGTATAAATTAAATTAAAATGTTTGCAATGGGCAACCGAAAACGATGAAAATGATTTGGCGGAGTTGGATGAAATATTAGAGCTTGTGAATGCTAAAAGTTTCGAGAAAATCTTAGAATATTATCAAGTACTTAACAGCCAACTAATAATACAATTGATAATTTTATTTTTTCATAGTTCTTCGGTCCTTTTTGTTTTTATTTGAAACATTGTTTACTCTTAGAAACAAATTTAGGGCTTTTGTTCAATATTTGGTTTGATGAATTATATCTTTCTAGAATAGTTTAAGATATTACTTTTTGTCAAAAATGAGTTGAATTTTATATTTCTTTTACCATTTGCAACATTATGTTTGTGTGTTTATACATGATTCATAGATGTTTCAATTAAAATGGATGATAATGAATAAAATCATTTCAGATTTGTTAGGTAACAAAGTAAATATGAAAAATAAATTTTTATTTTATTTCAATCAATTTTTTTCTGAGTATTGTATGATGAAATTATTTTTATTTGTGAGGCCATAGTGTAAATGCCAATAACATTTTTCATATTATCTCTAATCATGTTTTTAGATATTATGAGCTGAATTGACTTTAACATGTTTACACTAAACATATTTTACAAAAATAAAACAAATTGTCTTCAAGAACTTTCTTTTACACAATGAAGGGCATTTTTATCTTTTTAACAAAATAAAATTAAAGTTGGAGTGCCAATAACAAAAGTTGGAGTGTCTTTAACAACTCCCATACGTTTATACATATATACATACTTAAGTATAATATCTATATATAATCATATATTTGAATTTACTTTTTATTTGTTTTATAAGTATATATATTTATATATATGTCTATATCTACGTAAAATATATATATATATATATACACATCAGAATAATCTACTGTTTGCACTTACACCTATTAATTGTTTTGACCAGACCTAGACAAGCTAATATATTATTTTACTAGTTAGTATTTAAATATTAACTATGATTACAAAATGATAATTAGTATATCAAAAAATATTTGAAACTTTTGTAATATTATAAATTCGAGTGACACGACAACTTAAATTAGAAAACGAGGTTAATTTAATCAAAGTTTTCAAATGTGAATTTCTTACAAGATGTGCATGAACCAAACATTACGATATCCTAGCGGAAAAAAAAAAACATTAGAAATACTTATTCAATTTTTTAGACACAACCGCACACTATTATGGAATCAGATAACTAGAAATCGTTCCCAGATATTTGATTCCCAGTTTGGATTCCATTTCCCTGTCAAACAAATGTCTAGAGTTTTTTTAAGTTAAACTAATGAATATTGGGCTTTGGATCCTATCTTCACCCGATTTGGACCCTTTCAATCCTAAGACTGGATAATACCTACCAAATGAGAGGTATAGAATAGTGTTGATGATTGTTGGGGTATTTTGAGTAAGTTGCATGGTAGTCAAAAATGTTGAAGGACAATCAAATATGGATATCAGAAAAAAAAAACCACTGAATCAATATAAGCTAATAGGCCAATGTGTATTAACGAGCACCAATAAAAAAAGAGAATAAAAACTCTTTCCTCTAAAGTATCACAGTTTTACCTCAAATTTATCGCCATGCGATCAAGACGATGTTCTTGGACCGAACCCTCTTCAGGATTATATTTAGCAATATGAAGTGGTTTGCATGAATGATGAAAGTTGATGCCTTCTCTCCCTACAATATTGACCCCTTCTGTCAAGATTTAAGGAGCAAATTACTAATAGCTTTATCCAAAAGATAAATCTCATCAACATACAGAACTCCTCTTATGAGCCTCTGCAAGAAGGCATGGCTGCAAAGCTGTTGTTCAAGATTTAACAGACTCCTCAACCTCAATAGACCCTATTAGTCTATCCTCTGTGACATTAAGCGGAATCTGCAAAAACAGGGCGACATAAGAAAAAAGGGATTGACATTTAGCAATTATTTTGCATCTTCAGGAAATACCTGAACAGAAGGTGATCTGACTACTTCAGTCTTTACATTACCAGAAGAGTCATACTCTACTCTATCAGCAAGCCCATCTTCCCATCTTCTCTTACATTGAAATTGAAACAATATAATCAGTATAATAAACAAACACAACTGAAAAAGAAAAGTGTAAATAGTAATACCCTCTACATTAACATCCATTATTGCAAATTCTCATATTATAAGCACAAAATCTTATTTTCTACATAAACTTTTAATTTAGTAAACCTTACTCTTCAGGCTTTGCAGGGTCAGCATTTGAAATTGATCCAGTAACCACTTCAATAGGAGTAGGAATAGCGTTCAATCCACGCGCCATTACTGTTTTCACTGTTCCTCGCTTTCCAAAGATTGTTATTGCTCACGGTCTATGGGCCCGAGTCATAGAGCAGTTTTAATAGCATCCTGAATACAAAATCCACATTCTCAGTTAATCAATTAGACGACATTAACTGGTCTGCAATCAAACAATAATTAGAAATGAATAAAGTATAATATCTACTCAACATCCAAACTATATTGAGGAACCACATATACGAATACACCACATCTTCTACGATCTTAAATTATCAATATTACACTTTGAGTAGTCAATTTTTCATTTTCACCTCCGATAATACTGAAGAAACACACATACGCACACACATTACACACACAAACTGAAAAAATATTAGGTTCGGACGCCTCCTGTACACAAAATCCACATTCAGATTATCAATATTACACTTCGTTTCGTTGATTTCTCATTTTGACCTCCGAAAATACCAAATAAACACACACACACACTACACACACTAACAGAGAAATTAGGTTCCGAAACATCCTGTATTACTAAATCTACATTCAAATTATCAATACTACACTTTCATTCGTTAATTTTTCATTTTAACCTCCGAAAATACAGAAGAAACATACAAACACACACACATTACACACACAAACTTAGGTTCCGAAGCATCCTGGATACAAATTCCACATTCAAATTATCAATATTCCACTTCAATTCGTTAATTTTTCATTTTCACCCCCGAAAATACTGAAGAAACACACACACACACACACACAAACTGAGAAATTAGGTTCGGAAGCCTCCTGTATACACAATCCACACTCAAATTATCGATATTACACTTTGAATCGTTAATTTCTCATTTTCACCTCCGATAATACTAAATAAACACACACACACACACACACATTACACACACAAACTGAGAAATTAGGTTCGGACGCCTCCTGTACACAAAATCCACATTCAGATTATCAATATTACACTTCGTTTCGTTAATTCTCATTTTGACCTCTGAAAATACTAAATAAACACACACACACACACATTACACACACAAACTGTGAAATTAGGTCCGATACCTGGCCAACAACAGCAGACAAGGGGAAGAATTGTCTGCCATACGGTGTGGAAGAAGCACTATCGTCCTCCTTTTTTGCTGGCGCCACTCCAACAGCGCCATTGCTGTCGCAGTGAAGAAGAATGTGTTGTTGGCCTCAAAGAATCGGAAATAACCAAAAATGTGTTTGGTTAGCGATTTTAGTTTAGCTTATTTTTCGGTTATCATGTTCTCCCTTATATGGACCCGCGGACAAGAATTTGATAAACTTTGTGTTTATTTCTCATCTAAATTAATTGGACAATGTTACCACATGTTGGCGCATTTGGTAAAAAAACGAACGGACCACTAATTGTGAAAAGTTTGTGGGTTCGATTTAATCTGGTGATGAGAATGCTATGTTGGTGGAACGATTTATAAGTATAAAAAACATGTTATGATTCGTATAGGTGATCGGAGCCGATTCTACCCACACATTTTTTAATCGAAGTTTGTTTAAAAATATCGTATTATCAATTTTAATAGTAACTAAGCATCATAAAATAAGTACATAACATATATTATTTGCGTTTCTTTCATGCTCTTTTCATGTTAATAGTTGGAGAAAAATTGAAGTTTTGACTTGCTATGTAAAGATAAGAAATCAAGCTTAAGTATTTGTTATTAATTAGACAAGTTCAGAAGTTGGGTCGAATTAATAAAAAGTGATAAAAATATATCAAAAAAATAAATCAATGAAGTTCGACTCATGTTCGATTCGTTTGAAACTAATCCGAGCTTGTTTCTTTTAACAATCAAACTAAATTTATTACCATTCTCTACGAACACATCTTCCTAATCGAGTAAAAGTTTACATTCCTTACTATTACTTCAATTTTCATTCTTTAAGTGAACATAACCTTAATCCACAACATAGTAAACTTCTTATTCTCTTTGTTGTAACATTGGATTTTTGCTCTCTTATTCAGATGAGCAGATAAATTGCATTTAATACCTTCAAATTTAGGCTCTTCTTTTATTCTACAATCTTGTTCCGTTGTTCGTCACTTATTTTGTGAATTGCACTTAAGTGTAATAAAATTAAGTATGGGCTAGGTTTTCCCATAAGAAGATTGGCCCTTTTGAGATAGCATCAAACCGAGATCAGACAAGAAAATAATTTGAAATGAATATTAAAGAAGGAAGAGTGGAAAAAAGATATTAGAACAAGACAACCCTTCTGATTATTTCGCAAAATCTGGAAGTTCAAATATCAACAGGGAAATATGACTATCTCTAGCTTTAGTTCAAATCCCAAATCACTCAAACTAGTTACATACAAATGCTGACTTACATGGCCCTCATTTTTCATTAAATTACACAGAACAGATCAGAATAATTCAGAAAACAAAGTCAAAACAATGATAAGGCCCAGCAACACATTTTCTTGTAGTCCTCCTTATCATAAGAGATTATTCACCACCAAGGTGGTAGCACATGTTCTAGCCATAGCCATTGCTTCCAACGAAGAGGTCACGGGTTTGAACCTACTCTCAGTTTAGTCCATGAACTAGTCATCTCGGTTGTGGAGGGATTTCACTCTGGGTGACAACTTGGTGGAATCATACTGACGGGTTCGTCCTTTGGATAGTAGCTATAGCTCAATCCAGATATTACTCAAATCCAAGCAAAAAAGAGTTAGCAATGTTTAAGGCAAAATCTTAAAAAAGATGCGGAGTTAACCCAAGCTCAAAAAAGATGCGGACTTACCTTGCTAACAATAGTACCAATTACAGCTAAAAAACCTTTTTCAACTGCCATTTAACCTCTCGCTTTTTTCATAAATATTTGGGATAATTACCAAAAACTCCCTAACTTATGGGCCAAATACAACCCCTCCCTCATCTTTGTCCAATTACTTCCACCTCCCTGAACAGAGGATGTCGAATGTAAACCAATGGAAATTGTTGAAATATCTATTTTGCCCTCAAGTAAAAGGGCCTTAAAAATAAAGAAAAATGAAAATTTACAAAAGACAACTTTACCCCTCCGTAAAAATAGAACTCATTCTTACATAAAAAGAAAATAAAATTGAAAATAGAAAAATAAAATAAAATTGAGACCATGAATATCTGGGTGGGGGGTTGGGGGTGGGGGCCTTCAACGCGGGGATTTCCGATGGAGGTGGCATTGTGGGGCTGACGAGTGGGGGGCGGCACCGGGGATGGGGGAGGAGGCGGTGCATAGAGTTGGAGTTAGGAAGGTGGGGAAGAGAGGGTAGTTGAGGTTGGAAGACAGGTAGAGGTAGGGGATTTGGTGGGTTTCATGACCCACCAAAACACTGTTCATCGTCTTCCGGGGGGAAGATGATGAGCAGAGTCTATTATATATATTTTTTCACACATTTTTATACATAATAAAAATATAACTTTTGTGTGTACATATATATATACGTGTGTGTGTGTAATATTGGTATATTATAAAAAATATAGACATATGTAATATATTTAAAATATTACTATATTATAATAAGTAAAATATATATACATATGTAAATATATATTATGCATTTTTCATAAAAATATATAATTTTTGTGTTTTTTGATATATATATATATGTAAGGTCAAGATCCAATACACACCCTATATTAAATAAGATATAAGACTCAATCTACATCATTGTATCCATTAAATCCAACAGTCCAAAAAAAAAGCAAAAAACAAGTGGGAGAATTGATTCCAATTGGATCAGGGGTATAATAGTCAAATGACATCATTATACATCTGCATACCAAGGAAAAGGCACAAAATCTCCCTAAAATCTCTCAAATTGAAACGCACAAAATATCCCCTACAATCTCTCAACTTGTTGACAAAATTAACTCAATCAAATTATAGAAGCATATTAAACCTATAATTCCTTCGATTATCACCACAAAACGCATTCCAATCAGTCGATTCTCGACACAAAAAAACCTAAATTACAGAAGCAATACATTCGATTTTTTTTAACAAATATGAGGTCGAAAAACCCTCCCAGAATGATAGGTAACCAATTATTCAGTCGATTTTCTATTGTTGTTCGAATATATACTGGATAATGACATGTTTTTTGTGTTACAAAAAGTGTTTTTGTTGATTTACTGTGTCAGTTAGTTGTTGATTGGGGTCCAATAATGTATTTTTGTTGATTTGGTATGCATATTTGTGTAATAGATGTTGTATATTGTTAAATTAGTTGGTGTATTGTAACTGTATAATGTATAAACACACACTGTATAATGGGTTATATGATACTGTATACTGGGTTATAAGCTACTGTATAATGGTTTATAAGATTGTAACTGTATGATGTATACACACACTATATAATTGGTTATAAGATACTGTATAGTGGTTTATAAGATACTGTATATTGGTTTGAAATCACTAATTGTATGTCACTAATTATATCACCATTGTATTTACTGTATATGTATATTTATTTATTAGCTAATCAAACATTTTTTGTAACACAAAAAACATGTCATTATCTAGTATATGTTCGAACAACAACAGAAAATCGACTATATAATTGGTTACCTTTCATTCTGGGAGCGTTTTTCGACCTCATATTTGCTAAAAAAATCGAATTTATTGCTTTTGTAATTTAGGTTTTTTTGTGTTGAGAATCGACTGATTGGAATGTGTTTTGTAGTGATAATCGAAGGAATTATAAGTTTAATATGCTTCTATAATTAGATTGAGTTAATTTTGGCAACAAGTTGAGAGATTGTAAGGGAGATTTTGTGCGTTTCAATTTGAGAGATTTTAGGGAGATTCTGTGCCCTTTTTTTTGGTATGTAGATGTTGTATAATGAAATCATTTGACTATTATACCCCTGATCCAATTGGAATCAATTTTTCCACCTATTTTTTGCTTCCTTTTTGGACTGTTGGATTTAATGGATCCAATGGTGTAGATTGGGTCTTATATCTTATTTAATATAGGGTGTGCAATGGATCTTGACCCTATATATGTATGTATTATTATATATGTGTTATAGATATTTATATACCAATCATCTTTATTTTACCCCATCATTCTTTTTCACTTTAGTACATCTGCCCCCTCATTTGCAAGGGTAATTTGGTCCAAAAATATAGTCAACATTTACACCAGGTCAAACCCAGGGGCAAAATTGGATTTCTTAAGAAATTAACTGATGACGTCATCATTTTCTGTTATAAAATTTAACAGAAGGTCCTTTTTGTTAGACAGAGAATAACAATAGGGAATGTAATTTGTTAAAGATGAGGGAGGGGTTGTATTTGGCCCATAAATTAGGGAGTTTTTTGTAATTTTCCCTAAATACTTTTCATGGAAAAACCTTTGTAACATATTTTACCTCACATTTGGAACATAAAAACCCCATGAAATAAGGTTACATTTTCTCTATAGGAAAGGTTTAAAACAGTATCATAGACGGCTTCCTTAGTTTTACGGAACCGAGTTCATAAGACGACGATAAAAAGGTTAACAGAAAAATAAACCTCTCTATACCAAAGCAAGGACCAAAACTTTTGAGATACATCTGTTGTTGTGATAAAGGTGTTAGCAATTTTGCAACTCAAATATATAACCGTACCTCAGCCCAACAGCGGGCAATTGCTGCCACACAAATCCAAGAATTTCTTTGTTTTCTCAGACCCCTGCAAACAACATAAAGAAGATATTATTTGTTGAAGATGCAAATGGAACCGTGGAAAAAACATAGTACTTCAAACTGTCAATCACAATCGACAAACTCCAAAAAGAAATGTTGAACCTATATAGTTCAAAATATTTCTTACCAAATCCCGGACTTCCATCCTTTGGTCTGCCAGCAAGGCATGATAAATTTCACAACAATCTCTCTAATATGCCGACTTAATTATAATTCAGAATTTTTTTTGGTGCTTAATTAAGCACTTAAAATCACACACTTGATGTATCCAAATAAATATATTTTTGAAATGCTCAAAGTATTAACATCTGATAAAAAACAACATAAAAACAGGACCATTTTATGTTACACCTAGCTGGTTTAACAATACTAGTCCATTCTACGACAAATATTTTTGGTAGACAAGCATATAAAGATACAGATCCTTGTGTGAAACAAATTAACAAGTAGCTGCAAAAAAAAAAAAAAATTCAAATGATTAAAGTTTCATAAGAATTTCTGAGATGAAGAGACAGAATTTAAAATCAACAAAAGACACTTCAAACTGCAGCTTGAGAGTACTAAGCACTACCATCAAATAAACTAAGAAACCAAAAAGCTTTTTCTAAAAATAGTAGAAAACTATTGAAAGCATATCCCTCTAAGCTCCTGGGGTTACAGAATAGATTAAGTAGTCATAAGAAACAAGCATTTCAAACAAATCGGACCCAACAAAAAAAGAATATTAATACTTGCACGATAGAAAGCCCAGTCAGACATATACATCAAACGTTGTCAAAACTGTAGCAACGACTACCATATGTAGAAGACAATACAACTACCTTCCACATAAAAATAAGATCCCATATGGGATATGGGAAATACTGAATCATCATAAAAATGTGGATGAAAGTTCTTTACTGAAGGAGAAAGAAGCCACAGATTAACTGCTAAATACGATGCAACTTAATGAAGTTTTCAAATCCCAGCAAATATTTCATGAGTCATAAATGGTTTTAATATCAGTATTATTAGCACAAGTCTTGTAGTGGGTAAAGTGTGGGTTACAAACTGCAAGTTGAAGCACAAGAAAGTATAATCAGCTTAAGAGAGATTATAACTTCAAGAAACGGAGAAACATACAAGCTTTGCTAACTGCAAGTAGTATAATAAAATTTCCTTTAATAGACCCTTTGAAAAGAAAAACAGGTACAAAGTAAAAGACTGATAACACAAAGTAAAAGTTTCAAAAGAAAAATTGGTGACAGTCCATTCAAACTAAAATAAACGTCAAATCATATCCATGTTTTATTCAGCTATCCAATCCTACATCTCTTCAATTTTCTCCGCAGTTTTTAAAATTGTTCACAAGAAGCAATTTTTTCCAATTTATGTGATTGCTTCTAAAAGTTTTTCATTGCAACTGAAATTTAAGTTCAAACAGAAGATGTATAAATATAGGGGAGGAGGGTGTGTCCTCACCTATTGAGCCAAAATCCGTCAAAGCATACATGGAAAATCATAAATTTTTGGTTATTGGTAAAAAGAGAAAAGGTATACTTATGTGTCCTGAAAAAGTAACATGGAAAATCAATATTATAGCGACAAACGTGAATTTCCAGTTCATGTAAGGATCCAAACTTGCTTACATATCACCTCCGGTAATAACTTTGTAAATTTTCTTAAAGAGAATGGCAGGTTAACCAAATGATTCAATATAAATAAGATAAAATGTTAAGATCATATCATATAACATTATCTTTCCGTCGTGCTAAAGTCCAGCTAACTTGTGTAGATCAAATCAAACATTTATTCTGTCATGGTAATACAGAATCAAAATGTAATTACTAGTTACACAAATCCAACATGTGGAAGAAAGCAACCAAAAGCACTGATATACAGAATCTCAATGTAAACGCTTTCACATGTAAGAAAGATCCTTTGGGGGAAATATACAGACCTCCAGTATCAAATTTTTTATTGAAGCAAGGTCCGCGACTCCAAGAACAATTTCACGCCAATGCTGGAGATAATGTGGACTTAGCCATGGGCCCACCAGAAGACCCTGCAGATGATCCTCAATGCATATAATATGGCACATGACATCAATAAGATGGTTTTTCCTGTTCTTTCTTGAACCAATACCAAATACCTCTTTCATAAAATTTTCTATAGCTGGAAAAACATCATTCATGACGAATAAGCAATCCCTATTATTTTCAGGATTCTTGCAATAGAAGCACCACCCACATTTTTCTTTCCTGGAGTTCACGTTGGAATTTTGAATGTTAAGACCATGAAAATTCAGCAAATCCATTCAACACAACCTTTGCCTGTCCCAAAATAACTTCTTTCTTGAATTTCGGGGCGTCCTCGGAGGTCTTGTCAGATTATTTACATGTCGACTCTCCAGTTATTAATGATGTTGTTCGAGCATATTCACAAAAGTTGGAATAATTCGCAGAATTTATATTATTTCCTTGTTCAACTTTTAATAATATAAAAGTTGAACAACATGGTATCATAGCAGGACTAGCAGGTCTTAGTCCTGCTTCATTTTGCTTCCGTTTAGCACGATGTTCATTTTGTGCATTTTGTTCATTGGTAGCAAATTGATGATGTGTTAATAGATTATGCCATATTATAGTGCACGATGTGTTATTTCGTGCCTACTGCATACATTATCTCCTCATGAATCTCCAACATCATGAAGTCCAAAAAGAATCTAAGTTTTTCTTGGAGGTATTCCTTTTACTTCAAGCTGAACACTTCAATTAGGATTTCTGCTTTCAACTCGCGGAGAGTGTTGAAAATCAAGTTTGATATTGAAAATCATATTTGGTGTGATTTAGATTAGGATTTAGATTATGGACATAAATAGGAATTGACTGATGATTTAAATTGATTGTGATATGGTTTGGATTGATTTCCTCCATTATCACATATTTATTTAAGCTCTATAGGGTAAAAAGCATTTCCGACCTCAATCTATGTTGGTCGCAACACTTTGGTACTCAATCTATTAAATTTTACAAGAGTACCCAACCTTGGTAAATTGTGATCATCGGAATTTGACTTGGAGTGTGCACTTTGGTACACAATTAAGTCATGCCTAAGGCACGCGACAGATCAGAAGAACAATTAAGTCATGCCGAAGGCACATGACAGATCTGAGGAATAATTCCAAATTGTTCCTCTGATGGACTTACTTGTCACAATTTACATATATTGAATACTAGGGTGTAAAAGTTACTAGATTATGTACCCAAGTGCTCTGGTCGACATAGATTGGGGTCGAAAATGCTTTTTACCGCATTTTCCTTAAGTTATATATAGAGATGAATATTGTGATTCAAAACGAAGAAATAATGAGCCCTTTGGTCATTGTTTTGTGAATGTAAGCCAAATGGCCAAACCACGTAATATTTGTGTTTTCTCTTTCTCTTCACTTTTACAACCAAATATGAAATTCAATCGGTTTGGTGCGACCTAAGAAAAACATCAACATTGTGTTGGTGCATATAGTAAATCAACAATTAGGAGTGTTGTGAATCATGAAGGTGAAAAATCAAGAACAAAGAAGACTATACACAACCAACAATCCTTAGAAAGACATCAGAACTTGTAAGGCACAGATCAAAAAACATTATGAATCTTATACGTACCTTATGCTTATACCACAACATAGGGTAAAATCCATGAGAAAATTGAATAAGGAATAATAATGGAAGTAATTATCATAATGAGACCTAAAAACATGAAGTTCGTTTGGGATAAATAATATCTTATATGTTATCTAAAAGTCAAAGTAATTCTAGAATTGGCTTCATTTCAACTTGGAAATGTCACAGTTTTAAGTTGATAGTTTAGTATAACGAAGTAATTAGTCGTTGATAGTAATGTGAGATAGTATAAGAATTATGTATCAAGTGTGTTAATAAACATTAGTGATTAATTAGACATATAGTTACAGACAACTCCATTCCAAGTCCCTAAATTAAAAAATCAGCATTTTCCATAGTATTAGATGATGAAACAGAGAGTTATATCCATCTTAAGCATTTCATTAATTCCAATATATAGATATTTAGCTTCATGTGATTAAAGTTAAGCACTAACCATTAATTTACTATGGCTCAAATGATGACACGGATTTACCTACACTAATGAATATGAACTGTAATAAAGTTTAATGGCAAAAGTTGTGTGAGGAATAAGATAACAGCATGAGTGTGACAGAAGGAAATTTTCTCTTCCGGGAATATGAACTGAACACAGTGCGATTGATAGAGTTAATCACACACTTTTTTATTTAGACAGGGTTTATAGACTTTTCTACGGAAGTAAAATGAAAATTGAGGTGCAAGTAACTTTTTACCTAAGGTAATAAGTATATATCATGGTATCTTTGGCACACTTGATTTATTTATTCACATGTATTTACTCACACTTGATGTATGTACCAAGTTTGTGATAGGAAAATTTATCAGAGATACGGCCACATAAAATCAAGAATATTATGTAAAAGAAAGAAAGAACAAAAAATTGTCCAATTATGCTTCCATGAACAGCCTACAGAGGCCTTATCAAATGATTTACAAAATAATTTCTTAAACGAACCTTGGGGTGTCCACAGAGGCCTCATCAGATGATTTACATGTCGACTCTTCAGTACTAATGATGTTGTTCGTGCATATTCATAAAAGTTGACATAATTTGCAGAATATGCATTATTTCCTTGTTCAACTTCTAAGGTTGTTGACGTTATATAATGATCTCCAGCATTCACAAGATTCCTGGAATTTGCGAATCATCTGAAATCTCCGTTGATGCTTGAGAGTAGGACCGGGGATCCAAATAATCTCTAGGCCTGGAGATTAACGGCCTTAGAGATCATTTGGACTCTCGATCCTATTCTCGAACATCAAAGAAGATGGATACCATAGGGAAAGGGGTTTGGCATGTTCAGCAAGATCGACGGAGATTTTCAAAATCCTTTTGAATGCTGGAGATCATTATATAACGTCAACAACCTTAGAAGTTGAACATGGAAATAATGTATATATTCTGCAAATTATGTCAACTTTTATAAATATGCCCAAACAGCATCACTAGCAACTGAAGAGTCGACATGTAAATCATCTGACAAGGCCTCTAAGGACACCCCAAGGTCCGTGAAAGAAATCATCTAAGGACGCCCCAGAGGTCCATGATATGTTTAATTTACAAAATTAGCAAGGGATTTTTGGGGCGGTATTAAGTTACTAATAAACAAAATCACATAAATTGTGCTAGCTAACTTTATAAGGAAGAGCTTACACCATAAGATAATTAAAGCTGCTATAATATAGTCGCCCACGAGGATCAATTCCCAACCACTCCGCCCTCGAATTGACTTCCGCACTTTGCTCCGAGGGTTATTTTTGTCAATTGAGCATTCTGGGGAATACAATTTCCCCTTTGGCAGCTGGCTGCTAACGACCCCCACACACCTCGAACGAAACGCCCCAGGACAACCATCACAGCAAATGAGATTGCCATCCATCTTACAAAGATAGCATTCCTCACCATTCCAATCCGAAGGCTCATTCCTATCGTCTTCTCTAAAACAAGAAGTGCTAGCAACATCCATGATAGTTTTTCTTTGTTTGGAGCTTTCAAATTTCATATGCCTGTCCAAATCTATATTTTGTTCCATTACTGAGGATCTTCTGCTTAACTCTGACCTGAAATATTCTGTTTCAACCACATCATCACAGAGATGTTGCGGAATTTGGATCTTTATTGATACTGGCAGCTTATAGAAATCACTCTGAAGAGGCTCCAAATGACAAGCATATGCGGATTTAGAGCCTTCATTTGATAGAGACTCCAAATGTATCCTTAATGTTCGTAGAAGGGATACATGTATAGAGTCAAACAACAAGGTTGAGTCAGTACAAATCATGCATGCTAGAAAATCATCCAGTTCGAAGGGGCTCAAGAACAACAAAGTACTGAATGATCTCAAGAATACATATACAGAGATAAGATCAAGTACTGAAACTCCCTTCAGATTCAAACTACCAGATGAAGGTAACTCCACCTTCAAAGGAAGAACAATATGTTCCTCGGAGTTTTCACGACCCACGGAGAAGGCACCAGCAGCGGGGGAAGACAACTGATCATCAACATGCAAAGTCAACTCTTTCCCCTTTTGCTTATCTCCCTCGCCACAAACCCTTTGTTCTCCTCCTAATTTTCCCTCACCATCACCAAAATCTCCGACTTCATCCTCTGTTAGCTTTGCATTCAAGTCAAAGTTGCTCATTTCTCTCTCACCACACACATTCTCAAATCCTTCACTGATATCAACATTCAAATCAATCAGTCCTCTCCCTACCTCCGAGCCCCCTTCCCCAACCCTCCTATTCAAATCAATCCCCTCATTTAAGACCCAGTTTTCTCCCTCAATTAAATCTAACCCTAACAAATTACCTTGATCGATACGGCGCCACTTCTCAGGCATGACTCCCGGCCTTCGTACAGACAACTTCTCCGGCAATGACACCAACAGCAAAGATATTTCAGGCAAACTCAACTCCTTGGAATCTCCATTGTCGAAAGCTTGAACGAAACCGAACAAGGTGACGTTCCCTTGTAGCACCTTCTTCACTCGACTCCCAACGTACTCCATTTCCAAACCTTCACAACCAATTTCCGAATAAGAAAAAAAAAAGTATAAGTAATTGAAAAATCGAAGGAAATTGAAACTCGTCTGCGTCTTTTGAGTATACAAAGAAGAATAGAATTTCCAAACCTTCACAACGAATTTCCGAATTAAAAAAAAGGTATAAATAATTGAAAAATTGAAGGAAATCAAAACTCGTATGCAACTTTCGAGTATAAACAGAAGAATTCTGGTGAAAACGGTGTTGATTCTCTCTCTAGAATTTTCAAACCTTCACAACTAATTTCCGATTCAAAAAAAAAAAAGGTATCATTAATTGAAAAACCGAATGAAATCGAAACTCGTGTGCAACTTTTGAGTATAAACAGAAGAATTCAGGTGAAAATTGTGTTGATTCTCTCTCTAGAATTTCCAAACCTTCACAACCAATTTCCGATACAAAAAAGAGGTATAATGAATTGAAATTCGACAGAATTGAAACTAACCTGCAAGTTCTGAGCATGAAGAACGGTGTTGTTCTCTCTCTAGAATGGTGTTGAATGTTGATTCTCTCTAGAATTTTCAAAGCTTCACAACCAATTTCCGATTCAAAAAACATGTATAATGAATTCAAATGGACATAATTGAAATTAATCTGCAAGTTTTCAGTATATATAGAGGGAGAAAAATGGCGTTGTTTCTCTCTCTAGAATTGGTGTGAGAGTGTGGAGAATGTGATGGTCCAGAAGGTGCTTTATATAGCCAACTAGGGATTCGAGGTACAACTCTCGAGGCGGGTGGTACAATTGCTTTTTGTCTCAGTCTTTTAGATTTCTTTTTAATGTTTTATAGATTGAGAGGTAGAGTACAACTTGTACAGGGCGGTGTACAATGAAGAATTGCATATTGAGGGTTGTTTGGTAAATAGGGAAATTGAAAAGGACTTCAATTGGGGGTACTTTTGCTCTTTTGGAGGGAATTGGATTTTGCATGGCTGACGTGGTTTATTGTAATTTTATTATTATTTTCTATTATTGTAATTTTTTGGTCAGCTTCATTTACGAATAATAAAGAAAAAAAATTTAATTCGGTGAGTAGGATTCTCGTTTCAAATTTGATTTCCGATGTTTTTGGCCTTTTCCACCTAATTTATTGTTGAAAGTTGGCATTTTTCACCTAATTTACTAATTTGTGATATTGGCGTTTTTCTCGTAATGTATTAATTGAATTTTATAATGCTGATGTGGATTTTAGTAATTTTATCATTGTTTTTTTTTTTTTGGACAAATGTCACTTATAGTTCCTAAATTATTACGTTTGTCTCATTTACGTCCCTAAACTAAAATTTGTTACACTACCATCCTTAAAGTAATAATTTTATCTCACTTTAGTCATTTCCGGTGGTTCATGACCGAATGTCAGTTTTCGGTAGTCCCCGAAGTATCAAATTTGTATCATTTTGGTCCCTAAACCCAAAAAAAGCGGGAATTTTTTATTTTTGGCAATTTTACAATCTACTTTATTTTAATTATTATTATTTAACTAATATACATTAGTATATACTTATAGGTAGTGTCGAAGAGAAGGATAAAAAATTATACATATTAATAATTAATTCCTAAATAAAAGAATAGAAACAACTACCTTATTTTGATTGTTATTATTTAGCTAATATATACTAATAGTCAATGTCTAAATAAAATAATAAAAAATAATAATTAGCTTTTACTCCTTCAATAATTAAACGATTGCTTAATCATTCAATTAATTAATTTTAATTAATAAATAATAAAATTTACAAATTACATGATAATTATAACTGAGTAATTTAATTTCTATAATAAAAAGAATATTTTAACAAGATAAGTAAAAAATTATTAACTAATAATCAATTAAATATTTATTACAATAAGAAATTAATTATCTATTATAGAATAATAACATTTAAATTATATTTTTATTGGAAAAAGTTAATTATGATCTCAACAAATGATATTTGTTAAGAATAGAAAAAAAGAAAGAAAACAAACCATAAAATGGAAAAATTCGTCAACCGCCATCTTCATATATTCAAACATGTACTTTGTATTATGATCTTTGGTTACTTCTAAAGCAATCAAACTACTAACAAATTAATTTTTCACAATGAATGTTAGAAAAACCAATTTAGTAATTTATCCATTCTATGTTGAGAAAGGACCTTTATACATATGGTTTTGTACAGCTGCGCATGAGGTTCTTGTGTCTGATATATATTAGCTAAATAGTAACAAGTAAAATGAGGTAGTTGTTTTTATTCTTTAACTTAGGAATTAATTATCAATATATATTAATTTTTTATCCTTCTATGAGACATTACCTATAAATATATACTAATTTATATTAGTTAAAAATAATATGTAAAATAAGGTAGATTCTAAAATTGCAAAAAATAGATTTTTTTTTCTATTTTTTTGGATTTAGGGACCAAAGTGATACAAATTTGATACTTCAGAGACCATCGAAAACTAATATCTGGTCACAAACCACCGGAAAGAACTAAAGTGAAACAAAATTATTACTTTAGGGATGGTAGCATAACAAATTTAGTTTAGGAATGTAAGTGAGACAAACGTATTTGTTTAGGGATTATAAGTGACATTTGTCCTTTTTTTTCGATGATTACAATGATATTATTTTCTAATCTTTTAGGTCAACATCATTTATGAGTGAAACAATAAAGGAAAATATGATTAAATTTATGAATATAATTCTCTTTTTGAAATTCGGTGTTCCATCTAATAAATTGATTCAACACTGATTTTTTCCACCTAAAATATTAGCTGGATTTTTTATTGTTGATGAGATTATATTAATCTCATAAAAATTCTTTTTCAATTGAATACAATTATATCATTACTGTAATTTTTTTGTAATTTTTTGGTCAGCACCATTTATGAGTGAAACAATAAAGGAAAAGATAATTAAATTAGTGAATATGATTCCCCTTTTCGAAATTTAGTGTTCAATATGGGCTGTTTCCACCTAATATATTAATTGGGGTTTGCATTGCTAATGTGAATTATATTAATCTCATTACCATTTTCTTTTTCAATTGGTTACAATTATATCGTTATTATGTTGATTATATTAATCTAATTATAATTTTCTTTTTCAATTGATTACAATTATATCATTATTGTATTTTTTTGGTCAGCACCATTTATGAGTGAAACAATAAAGGAAAAGATAATTAAGTTACTGAATATAATTCTCCTTTTTTGAAATTTAGTGTTCAATATGGGCTTTTTTCACCTAATATATTAATTGAATATTAATTTTTTCACCTAATATATTAATTGGATTTGCATTGTTGATGTGGATTATATTAATCTCATTACCATTTTCTTTTTCAACTAGTTACAATTATATCATTATTATAATTTTTTGGTCAGAACCATTTATGAGTGAAACAATAAATGAAAAGATAACTAAATTAGTTAATATTATTCAGTTTTTTACTTTGATTTTCAATATATTTGGCTTTTTCCATCTAATATATTAATTGAATATTGACTTTTTCCACCTAATGTATTAATTGAATTTTGCATTGCTGATGTGGATTATATTAATTTAATTACAATTTTCTTTTTCAATTGATTACAATTATATCATTATTGTAATTTTTTGGTCAGCACCATTTATGAGTGAAAAAATAAAGGAAAAGACAATTAAATTAGTGAATATAGTTCTCTTTTTTAAAATTTACTGTTCAATATGGGTTTTTTTCCACCTAATATATTAATTGAATATTAATTTTTCCACCTAATATATTATTTGGATTTTACATTGCTGATATGGATTATATTAATCTAATTATAATTTTCTTTTTCAATTGATTACAATTATATCATTATTGTAATTTTCAGTTCATCGCCATTTATGAGTGAAACAATAAAGGAAAAGGATAATTAAATTAGTGAATATGATTCTCTTTTTTGAAATTTAGTGTTCAATTGGACTTTTTCACTTAATATATTAATTGAATATTAATTTTTTCACCTAATATATTAATTGGATTTTGCATTGCTGATGTGGATTATATTAATCTGATTACAATTTTCTTTTTCAGCTGATTATATCATTATTGTAATTTTTTGGTCAACGCCATTTATGAGTGAAACAATAAAGGAAAAGATAATTAAATTAGTGAATATGATTCTCTTTTTTGAAATTTAGTTTTCAATATGGGCTTTTTCCACCTGATGTATTAATTGAATTTTGCATTGCTGATGTGGATTACATTATTCTCATCACTATTTTCTTTTTCAATTAATTACAATTATATCATTAAAGTTTTTTTTTTGTAATTTTTTGGTCAGCATCATTTATGAGTGAAATAATAAAAGAAAAGATAATTAAATTAGTGAATATGATTCTATTTTTTGAAATTTAGTGTTCAATATGAGCTTTTTCCCCCTAATATATTAATTGAATATTAATTTTTCCACCCAATATATTAATTGAATTTCGCATTGTTGTGGATTATATTAATTTCATTAAATATTATCTTTCAACTGATTACAATTATATCATTAATGTGATTATTTTATAATTTTTTGGTCAGCACCATTTATTTGAGAAACAATAAAGGAAAAGATAACTAAATTAGTTAATTTTATTCACTTTTTTGAATTCGATTTTCAATATATTTGACTTTTTCCATCTAATATATTAATTAAATATTAAGTTTTTCCACCTAATGTATTAATTGGATTTTGCATTTTGACGTGGATTATAGTATTCTTATTAGTATGTTTTTTCCGATTGATTACAACTATTTGATTACTGTAAAAAAAAATTAAGCATCATTAATGAGTAAAACAGTAAAAGAAAATATAATTAAATTAGTTAGTATAATTTTCTTTTTTTTATTTACTTTTAAATATAATCCTTCTTCATTTAACATATTAATTGAACATTGACGCCCATTATGTTTTAGCCTAGTGGTAAGTCTGAGGCCCCAAGACGTAGAAGTCATGGGTTCGATCTCACCAGATGTGTGAGTTATTTTTCTTGATTCGATATCTGATATAATGATGTAACTGTGTCATTCAAAAATTTAATATTGACTTTTTCCACCTAATGTATTAATGCGATTTTGCATTGCTTTGATGTGATTAATTTGATTACTATTTTATTTTTCGATTTGATTATAACTATATTATTATTGTAAAGAAAAAAACATCTTGGTTAGCATCATTTATGAGTGAAACAATAAATAAAAACATAATTAAATTAGTTAATATGATTTTCTCTTTTGAATTTAATTTTCAATATATTTGCTTTTTACATCTAACATGTTAATTGTTGGTCCCAAGTGGCATACGAAAGGGTCTAGAAGGGAAGGGGGTTGAATAGACCCTGAAGTCTTTTTCGACTTCAAAAAATTTCGTACTAAAAGATTTTTGGACGCTTGAAAAGATAGACGCTTGAGGTGTCTAACGCTTGACTTAAGCGTTCATTTAAAAAATTATTGATGCTTTGGCGAAGCGTCTGATGAAGACTGTTTTTAGGAAGTTAACTCAGACTTCAAGATCTGAATACTTTAACCAAGTAGGTTAAGTGTTCAGTTCTTTAATCAGTGTTAGCACAGCGGAATGATTTTTGGAGTCTTCTCTTTGAAAGCTTTAGCATCACAAGAGGTTTCTTAGTTGCTTAAATTTTGATTGTATTTTACTTAATCAATTTATGCAATGATATGATAGATGAAAGAATTGACTGAGAAGTAAATGACACAATATTTGTAAAGTTCGTTGGGTGGTGTAATCCCAACTACGTCCTTCTTCTCCTCGAACACTTGGAGGCAATCCACTAAAATGATTCTCAAAGAATCACACAGAGTCTTCTACAAATTAGGGAGAGATGGATGTCGATGACTTGAGCTCCTTGATCACACAGATTTCTGCTCCAAATCACTTCAATCCCCTTGCTTCTTTCACCCAGAAATATGGCAAGTATCCAACTTCGGCTTCACACAGATCGCGAGGCTTGGATAGAGGTTTTTCTAAAAAGGTTTGTTTGATTTTGATGAAGTTCAAACAACTGGAATATCTCAGTAGTAGAGTAGTTTCTTCAAAAAGAATGTTTGAGATATTGGGTTGACTGTCTCAGGATTTGATGAAAAGCAGAGAGAATATTTTCTTGAGTATTCTGGCTTTTTTGAGAGTTTAAGGAATGAGACTTCAATGCAACAGCAATTTGGCTTGATAATTGTTCTATGTTTGGCTTGTTGTTGAAGTTCTATTTATACGCATTCTTGGAAAAAGTGTCCGTTTGACACATGCAAGGGCGCGTGTCTCTCACTTTCGCGAGTGAACAACTTTTGTCCTTTTTCCTGAAAATCTGCTGCACAAAAGTTGGTGCTGCAGTCTTTGAATTGTTGACAGTCCAATAGGATGGCTTCTCCGTACGTCTGAAAGTGCTTATCACATTTAATGCTCTTATCAGCATTTAATGCAATTTGAATTAAATGCCCGTTGGCATTTAATGCACTGAGAATATTTGCATTAAACTCCTTTCGATCTGACGCTTCAGGAGAATGTTTGTCATTTGATAGACGCTTCATTCATGAACTGAAAGTTCAATTTAATCTGGAGGACTATTTAATGTTTAGATGCTTGGGAAAAGTCTTCAGACTTTATTTAGAAGTGTAGACGCTTGAAACTTCAGTCTTCGTTACTTGACACCTCACTCAGAACATGTCAGGCGCTTAGAGTCAACTTCTTCAAACTTCATTCACTATTGATTTCTTGGACGCTTGGAGTCTTCAGATTTCGCAGTCTTGATAAGCTCACTCAGAAAGTATCAAACGCTTAATCTAACCGACTTCTTGATCTAAGAATGTCAAAAGTAAAAGATAAAATAAAGCCTATACATTTCTAATGTTCAAATGCTCAAATAAGTATCTATGAAATTTAAGCATACATAACTTTGGGGTCTAACAAGATTCATAATTGTCATCATCAAAACATCTAACATGAAATTCCTAACAATTTCCCCCTTTTTGATGATGGCAATACTTACTCTTTTATAGTTCAAGAGTTACGATAGCCAAAGTTAATAAGCGTTATGTTAGAAAGTTAGAGTTAATTAAGCTTCAACGAGATGTTTCAGCTGAAAAATGTACTTTATATATATTCGGAGAATTCATACATTTTACAAACTATGTAGAAACAGAAAAAAGGGTTAAATTACAAAGAGCTATCATGATCTACTTTCTTCTGGTAAGATTTCGTCGTCTGATCATTTCTGTTCTAATGGCTTCTTCGATGAGATCTTGAAGGGTGATCATTATTTGATGATCTCTGTCAATTACGAAATGGTTTTCCCTTTTTCTCCTTGTTTCATACACTCTATGTCGTCGATCCCATTCGGATGGATCAATACCCATATGCCTAAGCATTGCTCTGAACGCTTGAGATAAGTCTAAGAACTCCATTTCCACAGCCAATTCTTGAGGAGTAGTAGGCTTTGGAAGTGGCGCTCGCTCCATCGGTATATTGAATTGTTCAAGTAGCGCTTGAGATGGCACAGGTATATCTGCTCTGAAAGCGATGGGAGGAAAACCAGTTCTTCTACTAGGAATTCCCGTGGCGGCAACCCATGAAGGGTAATTGTATTCGGGCAAAGGAGGAGGAGATGGCAAAAAGACAAAATCTTATGGATTTTTCGGCTCTGGACGCTTCACTTCTTGACGCTTAGAACTTGAGTGAGCTCTTGAACTTGCATGAGCTTTCCTCTTTTCCCCCTTATTGCCATCATCAGCCTTTACTGTAGCTTCAGTAAGAATGGCAATTTGAGCAGCCATTTGGACCATGGATGCAGCCAACGAATCAAATTTTGCTTCAAGAGATTATTTCATAGCAATTTGATTAGCTGCAAGTCCATCGATCATCGTCTGCATACGAGAGAGAGCAGTATCTACGGCAACATCAGCAGCTCCGCGCATATGAGCAACTTGAGCGCTCATATTCTCCTTCTTGATCTTAGCTAAGTCTTCCTTAATCCAGTGGAGAGATTCTGCATGATTGGACGCTTGAGCGTTCATCTCTTCCAACGCTTCAGTGAGGAGAGGCACAAATGTTTGAAGCACATTCGGAGAGGTAGCTGGTTGTTTAAATTTTGAGGTGTGCTTTAGTGACTCGATAGATGGTTGGTGAAAATCTGGATTGAAGACAGACGAATGGATTGCTATCTCAGCAACCGTTGGAACAGGTGAAGTTGAAGCGTCAGGCACAGCCTCTGGTTGAGACGCTTGAACTGGTTCCACTATGGGCGCTAAGGCAACTTCTGTATCAGATGTGGAAGGTAAAGAAGAGACAGTAGTTAGATGACTAAAGTCACAGAATCTGAAGTTGACCCTTCCAAAATCTGAATCAGCAAACTCCGTTGATGAACTGTTGATTAACTCATTTACTCGAGAAATAGGAATGGTCGAGAAATCACTTAGAGTGCGGATTGGAGTGTCCATTGCTATGACCCAACTTGGTCCTAAGATCTGGAGCATGTAGTTAACAAAGATCTTGCAACGAGGAGCCTTAATAAAGAAGAGGGCATCGTCACGTGGAGTGAAGGAGAAGCGTAGCACTCTATCTTTTGGCAACTCCAATGGACGCTCAGACTCTGATACGTACATTGCCATGTATTCTTCAACGTAAAGGCAAGGTTGCACGCGAGATGTTCGAATTTCTTTCGAGTAAAGAGAGAACATAGGCATAGTGTTCTATCAGTTCTTGTCGGAAAGAGAAGAGCAATGGATACCCAAAAAGAGGTCTTATAATGGATCCATTTGGCTTTCTCAGGTTTGCAGTGAAGACGTTGTCGAAATCCCGTAACAGAGGGAGCATCTTCAACATACGTCTGATGTTGTCTTCCTGCTGGCCAGGTGTAAGTGTTAAATCTGAAGTAGGCTTTGTGCCGCTTGTTGACGCTTGGCCACAGTAAGCTCACTCAGAAAGTATCAAACGCTTAATCTAACCGACTTCTTGATCTAAGAATGTCAAAAGTAAAAGATAAAATAAAGCCTATACATTTCTAATGTTCAAATGCTCATATAAGTATCTATGAAATTTAAGCATACATAACTTTGGGGTCTAACAAGATTCCGAATTGCCATCATCAAAACATCTAACATGAAATTCCTAACAATTTCCCCCTTTTTGATGATGGCAATACTTACTCTTTTATAGTTCAAGAGTTACGACAGCCAAAGTTAATAAGCGTTATGTTAGAAAGTTAGATGTTTGCATAGCTTCACACTATCTTGTAGCATTCACATCCACCATCGCTTGATCATATGTGGAGGGATCATCTCCATGACTCTCCTCTAATACAAAATGGAGACTTAGCTCCCTCTATAGTAGATACCCATACCTCTCAGGCGATTGAGGTACCCTATTTGATCTTCGCGGTTGTGGTTGTGCTATAGAAGGTTTGGTTTTTACTTCCTATGTAGATGTATCCAATGAAGTTTCATTTTGTTCTTCAAGAACAATTTTTCTGCAGGCCCCACCTACTTTGATAAAGCAGGGAAGAAGATTGAAGGGTTATAAAGACATGTTTACTCCATTCTAATAATCTCACTAGGTTGGTTAAGCCCTGGCCCATGGCATGCGACCAGCTCTATATATACCGCAAAAAAGCTGATGATAGATCATTATCTGCTCTCTCCAAAAAAAGGTGACTAGAAAAATCTGTTGGCACCTTTTGAGAGCAATTCCACTATCAAAATACAAAAAGACTTGATCCCTTCATAGTGGGTATGTAAGCAGCTTGCCTATAGCGAGTGCAGTCTAAACATTAATCAATCCATTACCTAGTTTGTCGTGTGTTGGTTCGGATTCCCTCCCTACGTGGCAATCGCGTGATAATTTCACATACATACAATTTTATCCCGGATCAGTTGGCGCATTCTATGGGAACAGCGGTCCAACTACTGAGTATGCAAACTAGGTCTCAAGCACGTACCACTGGTGATAGAATGATTAGCAACAACGTGCTTACAGCAGGTGACAAAGTTCCTAACCCCACACCGCAAAAAGTCATGCCCGGTGCTCAAGTCAATTGAAGAGATCCAGTTCCACCGACTTCAGTGAACGAGTAGAATGTTCCCCTTGTTACACTAGCGGTGATTCCACCCCTACCAATAAGGTGTTCAAGATCACTGAAGAGACACTCCTCGGTCTTGTTTAAAATGCCTCGGTGAGAGCAGCAGCTCGAGCTGTCCAGCAATACGCCCAGATGCATGTTAGGATTATGACCTCAGATGCCATAGAGGATAGAATGTATAGGGCATATATCTTGTATTGAAGTTAAACTTTTCTTAAATAAAAGGCATTATTGAGTTTTTACTTAATTCTTATCTGCATCTATAAGTTGTGTGAAACATTTTGTCCATGTTTTCAGTGCGATCCCTCTACTTCCTATGGGATAGGAAGATTGGCACTAGAGAGATCGATCTTGATTACTAAAATAAGTTCGCAAGTAATATGAAGTCTTTAATGGACAAATAAAGACTTCAAATACTTGTACAATCTTAGCTCCGACATGGGAGTGCCTGTCTGGTATCATGGGATGATAGGAGATTAAGATTGTAGACAGGTCAGTGGAACTGAGATGTTTGAACACGACTCCATCAGTTCTGTCACATGGGTTTTCACATTGTGACTGTCAATGACGGAACTGATTATGCGTAATAGGTATATGTGAACCTTTGACCTGAAGTATCAGGCTGAAGATGCACTTGTGACGTCAAGTCTTTCACTAGAGTAGTTAGACCCAATTCACCTTTTGGTGGAGTCAACCTCGAAATGCGGACTTGATGGGCAAGTGGTAATCTTAGCAGATATCTAATATGGGATTTGTTCTCTCATAAGTGAATGAGTATGTACCCTATGTAATTATAGATAAATAGAGATCAAAGTCTTTGGCTAAAACAAACGAGACGATTGTGCTTGGAATGATCTCGTATTTATTATGATTTATACATATGGTCAAGTCCAGTGAGTTTGACATAACCATGACTCTTACTTGATCGGGGAACGTGAACAAAGTGTTTATACATATACGGTATTTATAATTGGAAGGTTTCGGAATGATCCTATCATTCATTTTCGTTTGGGTTGTGAAGTGGGCCACGTGACTGGCTAGGTGTTACCCACTTTCTTTGGTTTTCTCTCATTGCCAAACGAAACGAACCTAAAGAGTCGCGCTAAAGGATTGACAAAGAAAAATGAAGAAAAAGGAATTTCTATTATTTCTTCTGGGAGTTTTAATTTATTGAATAAATTAAATAATTAATTATTCATTAGACGAAATAATTAATTATAATGATAAGATTAATTATTAATTAATTTCCTTGTGAAATATATTAATGAAGTAATTTATCTAATTAATTTGATTATTTATTTATTTAATTTATTTATTTATTGGATACAATAAATTATTAATTGAAATAAGAAATTAATTAAACAAAACATATCCCGAGGCTAAATAAGGAGTCCAATTGGACGCCTACTAGGCCTCAATGTGGCATCTTTAAGAGGCCACATATTAGGGCTATTTTGTTTTGACTTGTTCAATAAGTCATGAGGTATATAAGGACTCTTTGACTTAGAACAAAAAAAAAAGAATACACAACTCCCATAACTCTCAAAAGAAAGAAAAATATTCCTCCCCTCCTCTATACCTAGCCGTCGACCATAGAGAAAGAAGAAACAGGATTTTTCATTTGTTGATCCGTGCGTGACGATTTAGAGACGACGTATTTTTGTTGTTCGGATCAAATTCAAGTTTGAAGAATCAAACCAAAGGATTGAAGATTTGGAAGCTTCAATATTTCAAGTTTGGAGAAAAAGAAGTTTTTCTCCATTATCATATTCATATTCGCGAGTAAGTTTTATTCGTTATATGCTTTTAGATTCAATTATGCAAATTAGAGTACCAATTGGGTTTTCGTTTTAATTTTTGAAATCCCTTCTGCTGCATTTATGCTTTTTGTTTTAATATTGTGAAATATTCTCTCAATATGTTTAGACTTGTTATGAGACCTCGGTTCCTTGGCTTACGCTATCGCTCCATTGTTATCACAATAAAGTGGCAACGGGAGTTGAACACTAGGGACCGTTCCAAGTTCTCCAAGAAACTTCCTCATCCAAACAGATTCTTTCGCTGCCTCTGAGGTTGCTACATACTCTGCTTCAGTGGTGAAATCAGCGGTTGTGCTTTGCTTGGAGCTCTACCAAGACACCGCTCCACCATTGAGAGTAAAAACAAACCTGAAGTGGATTTTCGGTCATCTACATCAGATTGAAAGTCTGAATCAAAAAAACCTTCCATCTTCAGGTCTCCATCTCCATAAAAGAGAATCATATCCTTAGTTCTTTTCAGATACTTTAGGATATTCTTCACAGCTATCCATTGTTCCTTTCTCGGGTTTGCCTGAAATCGACTCACCACGCTCACAGCATAGGCAATGTCGGGTCTAGTACACAGCATTGCATACATCAGGCTACCAACTGCAGAAGCATAGGGTACATTACTCATCTCTTGTCTATCTTCCTCACTTTGAGGATACATAGACTTGGATAAGTGTACTCCATGCCTCATAGGAAGAAACCCTTTCTTAGAGTTGTCCATCCTAAACCTCTTTAGGACTTTTTCTTAGTAAAGGGCTTGAGAGAGGCCTATCATTGTATTCGTTCTATCCCTGTAGATACGAATTCCTAGGTTGTATGTGGCTTCTCCCAAGTCTTTCATGGAAAACGTACTCGAAAGCCATTTCTTGACAGTGGTGAGCATTCCTACGTCATTTCCTATAAGTAGAATGTCATCCACATAAAGTACTAAGAACGAGAGTTTGCTCCCACTAGTCTTCTTGTAGACACATGGTTCATCTTCGTTCTTGATGAAGCCATATCCCTTAACTTCTTCATCAAAACGGAGATTCCAGCTTCTAGATGCTTCCTTGAGACCGTAAATGGACCTCTCAAGTTTACATACTTTATGGATATCGGACTCGGACATAAAACCCTTTGGCTGTTCCATATAGATATCCTCCTCGAGGAATCCATTTAGAAAGGCCGTTTTGACATCCATTTGCCATATCTCATAATCTAAGTATGCAGCTATGGATAACAGAATTCGTATGGACTTTATCATAGCCACGGGCGAAAAGGTTTCTTGATAGTCAATTCCTTCTCTTTGACTATACCCTTTCGCTACGAGCCTGACTTTAAAGGTGTCAACCTTGCCATCGCTACCTATCTTTCTTTTGAAGATCCACTTACATCCTATTGGTTTTATACCTTCAGGACGATCTACCAAAGTCCAGACATGGTTCGATTGCATAGAGTTCATTTCTGTTTCCATGGCTTCTCGCCATCTTGAAGCGTTAACATCCACCATTGCTTGATCATAGGTACAAGGATCATCTCCATGACCTTCTTGTACTACAGTGTGAAGCTCTCGCTCCCCCTGTAGTAGATACCCATATCTCTCAGGTTCATTCGGTATTCTACCAGATCTACGTGGTGGTTGTGCTACTATGGGTTCAGGCCTCGGTTCTTGAACAAATGTATTTGAGGGAGTTTCATTTTGTTCTTCTAGAACAATTTTCCTACCTTTGCCCCTTTCCAAGATGAACTTATCCTCAAGGAAGTGAGCTTGTAGGGCCACGATGATTCTTTGATCATCATGCAGGTAAAAGAAGAATCCCATGGAATCTTCAGGATAACCAATGAAATGTCCCATTAGGGATCTTGCCTCCAATTTCTCCACTTTAGTCTTCTTGACATAAGCGGGGCATCCCCAAATCTTAATATGATTAAGACTCGGTTTCCTATTATTCCACATCTCATGCAGAGTTTTAGGAACGGATTTGGAGGAACATCTGTTCAAAACATGAGCAGCGGTAAGGAACACGTATCCCCACAACAAAATGGGTAAATCAGTGTAACTAAGCATGGAATGAACCATGTCCAACAGTGTTCGATTCCTTCGCTCGGCTACTCCATTCAGTTCGGGAGTTGCTGGTGGTGTTAGTTGTAACATTATTCCTTGTTGTCTTAGGAATTCATCAAACTCGGCACTTATATTCTCCTCCACGATCCGATCGTAGAGTTTTTATATTTTGCCCAGTTTGATTTTCTACTAAGGCCTTAAACTTTTTGAATCTTTCAAAGGATTCAAACTTTCGCTTCATCAGATACACTAGACCAAATCTTGAATGGTCGTCAACATCAGATGAATTACAGACATTTAAATAATACAAACCATTAACTAAACATGCATTGCCAACTAATTTATTTCCATAATAAATGTCGCAATTTAATTTAGAAAAACGGAATGTATATCCAATCTTAACTAAGATAGGAATAGATACAATGTTCTTAAGCCCCTTGGGCAAAACCAAAACATTATCTAAAAACAGTAAATGTCCAAAATTCAAATAAAGAGAAGTTGATCCGATCCTAATAGCTGCGACGCTTTCCCCGCTGCCTACTTTAATCATCACTTCTTCTCGGCCCAGCTTTCTATTTTTCTGTAGATCCTGATCCAAACAACAAACATGGGCACTAGACCCTGAGTCCAGAATCCACGAAGTAGAAAATTCGGTCATAGAACAGTTAGTTTCAAAAACAAATAGTTCCATACCTTGTGTGCCTTTGCCTAATTTGGGACAATTTCTCTTCCAGTGGCCAAGCTCACCGCACTCGAGACATCTATCCGTTTTCTTAGGTCCTTTGCTCTGACGGCCATGTCCGAACTTCTTTGAAGTTCTTATGGATACTTTCTTTTGCCTTTTTCTCTTTCCATCACGTTGATCATCAAATGTATCATTCGTTAAATAGATAGAAGAATCCCTCTTCTTGTTCGTCCTAATACGAGCTTGTTCGATTTCAAGCTTCTTATTCAGCCCAGCTAATGAACAATTGATATCATTGATATCAAAGTTCATGACGAAGTAGTAGAAGGAGTCAGGGAGCGATTGTAAGATGAGATCAACTTGAAGATGAATATCTGTTGGTCCCACAATGGCATACGAAAGGGTCTAGAAGGGGGGGGTTGAATAGACCCTGAAGTCCTTTTCGACTTCAAAAAGTTTCGTATTAAAATCTCTTTTGAACGCTTAAGGATAGTAATCGCTTGACTAGTCGCTTACAAGTGTAAGCACTTGACTAGTCGCTTACTTGAAGACTGGTTTGATAAAGTTAACTTAGACTTAGTGATTTCAACTACTACCAAAGTAGGGTAATGTCTCAGTCGGTTAATCAGGGTTAGCACAGCGGAAGTATTTTAAAGTCTTCTCTTGAAAATGTTTTAGCGTTACAAAAGTTTTTCTTTAGTTGCTCTCCTTTTAACTCGTTTTGAACGCTTAAAAGTGCTCAGCGCTTTGTCAAACACTGAAGCTTATTTTGGAAGCTTAGCGTTCTCTTTTTCACCAAGATAGTCGCTTAACTATTTTAAAGCCTTTTTCAAGATAATATGCAAATGTAGATCAAAGTATTAAAACAGTAAAGTGACACAAGATATTTGTAAGGTTCACTGGGTAGTGTAATCCCAGCTACGTCCTTCTTCTCCTTTGCACTCAGAGACAATCCACTAAATTGATTCTCGAAGAGTCACACAGAGATTTCTACAAAATAGGGAAACATGAAGAGATGAATGTGGATGACTTGAGCTCTTTGGTCACACAGATTTCTGCTACAAGCCACTTCAATCCTCTACTTCTGGAAAGACGATCTCGAGCTCCTTGATCACACAGATTTCAGCTCCAATAAAGATCTTCTCCAAGATGGTCTTGAGCTCCTTGATCACACAGACTTCAGCTCCAATAAAGACCTTCTTCAACAAGCTTCTCTTACTCAAAAATACTGCTTGTAAAAGTCAACAATCTTTCTCACTCAGATGAAAAGTGTTGAGGGTTTATTGTAACAGGTTTGTTTGATGTTGGGAAGTTCAAACAACTTGGGATATCTCAATAATAGTTAAGGGTTCTTCTTGGAAGATGTTTGAGATATCGGGTGACTGTCTGGAATGTATTTGAGAAGCTTTAAAGGATATTGGAGCTTCAAGAAAGATCTTCTTCAACAAGCTTCTCTTACACAAAAATACTGTTTGTTGAAAGAATTAACTTTCTTGAATTCCAATTGGCTATGGAGTTTGGAAGCTTTTTTTCTCAAATTATTTCAGCAAAGTTTTGGCTCTTCGCATCTTCTCTCTCTCTCTCTCTTTGAATTTGCTGAGGGGAACTATTTATAGGGTTTCTTGGAAATTGTCCGTTGGACACAATTCAGGCGCGTGTACCTCACGCGGAGCTTCAAATAATCCATTTTCTGACATTCCTTAATTTCTGCTGATTCCTATTGGACAGAAGCAGGTTTGAATTCTGAAAAGCTGACAGTCTAGTCAACAAAGGTGGCTTGTCCACAAGTCATACTGTCTTGTTTTTATTTAATGCACTTTGAATTTATTTCCGTTGGAAATAAATGACCGTTGACAACTTGAGGATATATTTCAGGTGAATCTGAAAGCGGACGCTTGAGTCGCTGACTTGAGTCGCTGAGTGCTTGAGTCGCTGATCGCTTGAGTCGCTGAGCGCTTGAGTCGATGCGATCAGTCACTGAGATCAGTCGCTGAGATCAGTCACAGATATCAGTCACTAAGATCAGTCGTTGAGCGCTTGAATCAACACTCCTTGGATAGTCCTTTAGCGTTAGCTAGGTGCTAAGAACATTCTCTTGAACACTTGATTCATAACTCCTTAAATAGACTCTTAAGCGCTTGTAGACTCTTAAGCGCTTGACGAACGCTTAAGACAAATCTTCATCTTCTTCTGAGTTCAGACGCTGATCTTCAACTTCATCTCTAATAGACTCACCTAGAATTCTATTAGCGACACAGTATCTATCACTTAATCTAAAATCTACGAAGATAAAAATTACAAGCTAAACAAACTAACAAACTTTCAAACGCTTATACATATATTCTATAAAAGTGTAAACTTACATTCTTTTGGGGTCTAACATGAAATCCTATCTTGTCATCATCAAAACATCTAACATGAAATTCCTAACAATATCCATATAGAAATGCATTGACCGAAGTCTTTCCATTAGGGTCATCATCGTGAGAACATGGTCTCCCACATTTTCTTCCTCTCTCATCCTCGCTCTGAAGAGTTCTTTTGATATAAATTATCTTACTGTCCTACTGTGCTCTCCAAACATTTCTTTCAGGTGAAGAATTATGTCCCTTGCATTGCTCATTGTGTCATGTGAACTTTGCAGCTCACTACACATTGAGCAAAGAATGTATCCTCTAGCTTTATAATTGTCACAAGTCCAATTAAAGTGAGCCAATTGAACCTCTTCATCCTCATTCCTCTCAGGAATTACAGGACGATTTGTTTCCAACACATATTCAATCGACTCTTCACTCAAGACATTCCTTAAGATATCGAGCCATTGTATATAGTTTGGACCAGTCAGAACATTTCTTTCGAGTAATTTCATAAGTGGGTTTGTCATATTTGAGAGAGATAAACGAGAAAATGACTGCAGAAATAAATCAGATTTATCAGATTACTTGTTTTGACTTAACCAAAAAAAATTAAGGACTTAAAATTTATCTTGGCTCCCACTGCATTTTTGAATCCCATACTCCCATGTGAAAATCAAGAATCATCATTGGCATCGATTTCACAGCAGGTATTGAGGTCCTCAATTAATTAAATAGGTTGTAACCTAATCGGTTTCTGGCCCATTAATTATTTGAAGTGATATCTAATATCAATTTATCCAATAAATATTTCAATATGTTTCCCCATAGTTCACCAAACCGCAACCAATTCGATTTCTAGGTTCGTGAACTACCCGAGTTTATCCCACTAACTCCTATAATCTAGCATTTGAATTTCACCTCGCAACCGAACAGGTTTCTGGAAGAAATATGTTTCGATTAAGGCATTTGCATGCACTTTATAAAATTTCAAATTATTTCTAAATGTATAACCCCCATAACTGGGAAGCATTACACATTTATAGTAATTCTAATTTTAGAAAGCTTAGTGGAGGGAGAGGATGTCAAACATCCTTTTCTAACTCGATATAATTTATTTGGGAGAATTTAATTGGTCAAAAGATTTTGGTCTCACTTTGCACATTATTCAATTTATATAGCGCTTTATTCTATATTGATCATGCATAAAAATACTACTAATAATTATGCCTTTCAATATAAATAAACATAGAATTTAAATAAATGAATAAATAAATTCATCACTTGATCATGGATTTTTACTAGAGGGCCCGAGCCAATGGGCCATCACAAAAGGTATATATTATACCTATTAAACATTCATGGGCCTTTTTACTTTATCAATTTTGAACTATTTTATCTCGATTCCTAAAATAACTCATGCGTTATTTCTAAAAATATAATAAATAGCTTCAAAATTGATAACCCATAAAGTTAAAGGTAAAACATGATTAGTGTTTTAATCACATAAGACATGCTCGCAACATTTAATACATGCTCGCCATATTAAATCAATTATGTTGATTATTAAAATTTTAGTCCAACTAAAAAGCCCTTTATAAAATACCTTGTGATTTCACATATTCACCATTTCAATTAAAATCATTCTAGTCCAACTAGATGACTTAGATGTACGAAATTAAGAATTAAGTGCATCTACCTTTAATTAAAATAATATGAACACATAAAATATGGAATTCTATATTTTATTTTATTATGATTTAAAGCCATTAAAATTTAGAAATACTTTTATTTGATCAGAGAATTAATTATTAATCCTTAAGAAAAATAAGTTATATTCCTTATTCAAAATGAAGTAATTTCCTAGTCGAGGAAAAAATAATAATATTTAATCCATAAATCAATTATTAATCTCCAAGAAAAATAATAGGTTAATTCTAATTAAATATTATATTTCAATTAATCTCATTGGGCTCAATTTCATCAAACCCAAGTCACCATCCTTTTGATCCACTTGGATTCAATTTAATTGGGCTCAAAATAATTCATTAGAACAACATTCACGTTTATTAATTTCTTATTGGGCTAAATTTAATTTAAGTACAAATCACCAATCTAATTGGCCCATTTGGATTTAATTAGATTAAGTCCAAACTAATTAACAAATTGAAATTAGATAATTTTTCAATTGAGCTTGATTTAAATTATTCGGGTCATCATCCTTGTGATCCACCCAATTAATTAAAATCACCCAAAATTCAAAAAACAATTTCGACCCAAACATGGCCCATTTTTACGACCCGAATCCATGATGATGGTCTCAAGTGGCATACGAAAGGGTCTAGAAGGGGGGGTTGAATAGACCCTGAAGTCTTTTTAGACTTCAAAAATTTCGTGTTACTTTTCAAAGATCTGAATGCTTGGAAGGCTGAGCGCTTGGGTCAGGCGCTTCAGTAAAGATAACTTAGACTTAGTGAGTTTAGCAATTTACCAAAGTAGGGTAACGCTTAGATCACTTAATCATGGTTAGCACAGCGGAAATGATTTTTAGCGTTCTTTTAGATAATTTAATCGCTTTGCAATTTTACTTGTCTTTTAGAATAATGTAATATGACAGATATAAGACAGTAAAATATAAATGACACAATAATTTGTAAGGTTCACTGGGTGATGTAATCCCAGCTACGTCATTCTTTTCCTTTTTCACTTGGAGGAAATTACTAAGATGATTATGAAAGAATCACACAGAATCTTTTACAAGATAGTAAAGAATGAAAATGATCTCGGGCTCCTTGATCACACAGATTTCATCACCAATGAAGATCGTCTTCTACAAGCTTCTCTCACTCAGAAATACTGCCTGTAATGAGTTTCAACAACTTTTCTCACTCAGATGAAAGGTTGAGGTTTTTGTCACAAGGGTTTGTTTGTATTTGGGAAGATCAAACAACTTGGAATATCTCAATGGGAATTTAGGTTTCTTCTTTGGAAGATGTTTGAGATATTTGTGACTGTCTGGAATGTAGATAAAAAGCTTGAAGGAATTTTGGCTATGGAGTTTTCTAAGCTTTTTCTTGTGTACGTAATTTTCTCTTGTAAATGTTTTGTACCGTACTTTTTTTTTAGGGTCTGCTGAAGGTAAGGTATTTATAGGCAATTCTTAGGATCTGTCCGTTGGACACATGTAGGAGCGTGCCTTTCACGCAGCTCGTGATTCTACCTAAAGCTTGACATTCCTGAAAAACTGCTGGCACCGATTGGATGGTAGCAGCTATAAACTCTGAAGTTCTGATAGTCTGGTCAAAAAAGTGGCTTGTTCACAGGTCACAGTAGCTTATCACATTTAATGCTCTTATCAGGTATTTAATGCATTTGAATTTATTTCCTGTTGGAAATAAATGTCCGTTGAATGATTGCATTTAAGTCCTTCGTGACTTGAGGATTTATTTCAGATGAATTTGTCATTAGTCGCTTAAGTGCTTTGAGCGCTTGATCCATAAATCCTGAAAGAGGTTCTTTAGCGTTTGACGGACGCTAAGAAACAAATCTTCATCTCTGGTTGACTTCAGACGCTAATTTTCAACTTCTTCTCTAATAGATTCACCTACAATTCTATTAGCGATTCAGTGTCTAATACTTAGTCTAAATCCTACAAAGAAAAAAATTACAAGCCTAAACAAAATTACAACTTTCAAACGCTTAAACAATGATCTATGGAAAACATAAACTTACATTTTATTTGGGGTCTAACATTGAATCCTATCTTGTCATTATTAAAACATCTAACATGAAATTTTCTAACACATGACTCGGATCAACGAATTAGGTATCCAAACCCATGACTCGTTGGGCCACGATCACGACTCGACGGGCCGTGACTGGGCAGGGCCGGGCCGAACGACCCGACTGCGCTAAATAGCGCGCAGCTGTGCGCGTGTTTTTCTCAGGGTTTTCGAGCCCCATTTTTCCTCGGTATTTTTCGATTTTACATATCATCAAATATCCCCAGATTTACAATAATTAAAAAGAAAAAAAAACTAGGCAAAAAACCATAAAACGCAGATTTAAGAAAAACATACAAACATGCTTCAAAAACACATAGCATGCAATTCTCAAAACACGTAAACAAGATCAAATATGCAAATCAGAGATTGGCTCTGATACCACTGTTGAGTTTCGTTCGAAAAAGCATAAACGCAGCGGAAGGGATTTCAAAAATTAAAACGAAAACCCAAATGGTACTCTAATTCGCATAATTGAATCTAAAAGCGTATAGTGAATAAAACTTACTCGTTAATATGAATATGATGATGGAGAAAAACTTCTTCTTCTCCAAACTCGAAATATTGAAGCTTCCAAATCTTCAATCCTTTGATTTGATTCTTCAAACTTGAACTTGATCCGAACAACAAAAATACGTCGTCTCTAAATCGTCACGCACGGATCAACAAAAGAAAAATCCCCTTTCTTCTTTCTCTATGGTCGACGGCTAGGTATAGAGGAGGGGAGGAATATTTTTCTTTCTTTTGAGAGTTATGAGAGTTGTGTATTCTTCTTTTATTGTTCTAAGTCAAAGAGTGTTTATATACCTCATGACTTATTGAACAAGTCAAAACAAAATAGCCCTAATATGTGGCCTCTCAAAGACACCACGTTGAGGCCTAGTAAGCGTCCAATTAGACTCCTTATTTAGCCTCGGGATTTGTTTTGTTTAATTAATTTCTTATTTCAATTAATAATTTATTGTATCCAATAAATAAATAAATTAATTAATTAACCAAATTAATTAGATAAATTAATTCATTAATATATTTCACAAGGAAATTAATTAATAATTAATCTTATCATTCTAATTAATTATTTCATCTAATGAATAATTAATTATTTAATTTATCCAATAAATTAAAACACCTAGAAGAAATAATAGAAATTCCATTTTCTTCATTTTTCTTTGTCAATCCTTTAGCGCGACTCTTTAGGTTGGTTTTCGTTTGGCAATGAGAGGAAACTAAAGGAAGTGGGTAATACCTAGCCAGTCACGTGGCCCACTTCGTAACCCAAACGAAAACGAATGATAGGATCATTCCGGAACTTTCCAATCGTAAATACCGTATATGTATGAACCCTTTGTTCACGTTCCCTGGTCAAGTGAGAGTCATGGTTATGTCAAACTCATTGGACTTGACCATATGCATAAATCATAATAAATACGAGATCATTGAGATCGATTTAGTGCCAAGCACAATCGTCTCGTTTGCTTTGGCCAAAAACTTTGATCTCCATTTATCTATAATTACATAGGGTACATACTCATTCACTTAAGAGAGAACAAATCCCATATTAGATATCTTCTAAGATTACCACTTGCCCATCAAGTCCGCATTTCGAGGTTGACCTCACCAAAGGGTGAATTGGGTCTAACTACTCTAGTGAAAGACTTGACGTCATAAGTGCATCTTCAGCCTGATACTTCAGCTCAAAGGTTCACATATACCTATTACGCATAATCAGTTCCGTCATTGACAGTCACAGAGTGAAAACCCATGTGACAGAACCGATGCGAGTAGTGTTCGAACATATCAGTTCCACTGACGTGTTTACAATCTTAAGCTCCTATCATCCCATGATACCAGACAGGGACTCCCATGTCGGAGCTAAGATTGTACAAGTATTCGAAGTCTTTATCTGTCCATTAAAGACTTCATATTACTTGCGAACTTATTTTAGTAATCAAGATCGATCTCTCTAGTGTCAATCTTCCTATCCCATAGGAAGTAGAGGGATCACACTGAAAACATGGACAAAATGTTTCACACAACTTATAGATGCAGATAAGAATTGAGTGAAAACTCAATAATGCCTTTTAATTAAGAAGAGTTTAAGTTCAATATAAGATATATGCCCTATACATTCTATCCTCTATGGCATCTGAGGGCATAATCCTAACAACTTTCTCAATCATTTCTCCATGAATAAGAAGTGTCTGAAGACAGTGTCCTTTTGGTTCATGGTGGTTCAGCGAGATGGAGAGTCTTTGAGAGAATACATACAGTGCTTCTCCACGGCAGTTTCCGAAGTACCACACGTTAACCATGAGTTGTTGTTAGGGATAATACAAAGGAACTTGCGCAACAGCAGGTTCAAAGAGTCTATAGCTGGGAAGCCATCGTTAATCATGGATGAATTGTTGACTAGGAATGAAAAATACATCAGGATTGAAGAGACTATGGGTCCGGCAAGGCAAGAAGATAATGGTAACAAAAGAAAGGCCAGAGAAGACGATAAGATACCAGAGCCTAAGGAGCGCAAGCACATGCCTCCTTCGGGGTTTTCAAAGTATATCCCACTTATACTTCCGCGAGAGCAGGTTTTGGCCATTGCCGAGCAGCAAGGCATAGTCCAATGGCCTAAAAAGATGAAGGATAATCCTAGCCACCTGAAGTCTAAGAAGTATTGTAGGTTCCACCGAGACAAAGGCCACACTACCAAGGAATACCACCGTCTACAGGTGTAGATAGAGAAGCTCATTAAGAGGGGCTACTTACAAGAGGTCATAGTGTCATCGGGATCGACTTCTTAAGAGCCCTCGGGTTCACGAGGTAGAGATGGGGGTAAAGGCAATCTCCGTAGGATGGACGTAGACATGAAGAACCCCCTAGTGAATGGAATAATATGAGTGATTCTGGGAGACCCCGCGAGGGATGATTCCGCAATCTCTGAGAAGGCCTTGTTGAGGGCTGCTACGGGGTTGCACGCTGTCAGCACCCTGCAGACAGAACAAGTAAATCAAGTGGAACCAAAGGCTCTAAGTATTGAGTTTGGAGCCCAAGACATGAAAAATCAAGTCCCCTTGATGAACATCGCCTTAGTAATATCGGCGATCTTCTCCAACTTTTGGGTTAAGAAGATTTTGGTGGATAGTGGAAGTTCAGCAGACATAATCTTCTATAATGCCTTCACCCAATTAGGGGTTGATAATGCACAACTCCAAGCGGTGAACACCCCTCTCACTGGTTTCAAGGGAAAAATAGTGGATGCACTTGGGAGGTGTCTTTGCCTATATCTTTGGGTACATTTCCAGCCCGGTCTATAAAATGGTGAAGTTCTTGGTTGTCAAAACCCCCTCCACATATAATGTTATTTTGAGGAGGCCGAGCTTGAACCCTTTCCAAGTGGCCATACCCACCTTCCACATGAAAATAAAGCTTCGGACCTCGGTTGGAACGGGAAAGGCGGTCGGAGATATAAAGGTAGCTAGAGAGTACTATGCCAATGCCTTGAAAAACCCCAAGAAGAAACATGATGGTCCAAATCAAAAGGACAAGGTCAAGCAAGCTATGATAAACCTGATCTCACTAGAGGAGGAAAATCACTTGAGGGGGCAAGACCCAGTTAGGAAGCACTTGGCTAGTATTCCAGTAGTCAAATTTCTTCAAGGACGATAGTGACCAAGACAAGTCACTCCAAGGAAGCACGATACATCTTAGCAACTTAGCACCCATCGCCAAGAGGAGAGACTCCTTTGTGCGTCTAATAATGCAAGCAAGCATCGTAGAGCCAGTAGAGGTAGAGAGAAAAAAGTTGAGGATAGAGAGAGATGCATCGGGTCAAGTAGTTAAGTTATGCGGGCACAGCGAGAGTAAGAGAACCACTCATTGGGGATACCCCTCGATTTGAAAAGATATTATGCTTGGTGTGACAGCCGAATTTTCTTAGTATTAGTATACTTACTAATTCGATGACTAGTAGTATGACACCACGAACATTACTTGATTAACATGTATTAGTATTAGTAATTGGGGGATTTTATATCAATTCATATTCATGTATAAACCTTGGAATAATATACAATAATTGTAGGACTAGGAGATAAATAGAAAATTTGCAATAAAGTCCTCATCACCCCTATATATATGCACACCTATCTTGCTCTTCTTTTCTCCTCTCATCCACTCATGTATTTCTTGCTCTAAAATCAGAGTTCATTCCCATTTTCATCTCTTTTCAGCTACAAAACCGTTTAAGAGAGCCATGGAAAGAGAAAGCTTAACCCACAACATAGAAACCATTTTCCCAAAGCAATTTCCGCACAGAAATTTCCAGCACTGGCAGTGCTGGTATTCGCACGTTTTGAAGGACGCAATGATGTCCAAATTGGGAGTTCCTTATCTCAAAATCTTCACAAGAGGATAAGAAATAATACTATGGAATTGGATTTATCAAATTGGCTACCAAAAGTTTCAAAATCGCTTCAAACCGTGAGGTAAGCTGTCCGTATTTTCAATTTTCAGAACCGTGTTCTATTTTCTTTGGGCAAGAAACAACTCTTTCGTTGGTTTGATCTTACATGCAAGACCATATTTAGAAACCTATATGAGTGTAGATATCTTTACATTTAAAGTTCTTTAGAAATCGTTGAGGAATCATTACATAATTTGTATTTAAAGTATCACTGCCAGTAAGCTCTTTTCAATTCCAAAATCTGTGTTTCACATTCAATTGCCCAACAAACCCCTTTTTCCGTGCTCTAATTGTACATGCAAGACCTCCATTAGAATCCTTATTGAATATAGATATGTTTTATGATAAAGTTTGCAGAAAATGGACGCGGAAATTGTCTAAAAATGACCACCAATAGACCTACGCAGTCTGCTATTTTAGTTTCTAGAAACTTTTATTGCTTGTGTGAAGGAGTGAAGGATTTGGATAAATTGTTGTAGATCCATGACCATATATGTAGCTTATACATGGATAAGTGATTGCATGTGAGTTTTAACTTATTTTTAAGAATCATTTAAGACATGCATGATGGTTTTGTCATGAAAATAAAATGAGCTCAATTTCAGTTTTTGCATGTGTGTTCTACAATGTAATTGAAGATCCAATTGAATGAAATTTTGAAGCCAAAATATTTTTCAATAAACTTTGTTGTGTTTATAGAAAAAATCGTGGAGTTTGGAAATATTTGAAGTTTTGGTGAATTTTATAAAAATTGGCAAACCACTGCTGCCAGGGAATTACTTATTTACAGATATGCTTTGTTATAAGCTGAAAATTTTGTATCTACAGATTTTATTTGGCTTCCAAAAATTTTCTGATCCATTTTGAGTGTCTTGTGAGCATGTCCTATAAATGTTGGAGCTTTCTGATGAACAGGAGATTTTATACAAATTTTTGAAGTGTATCCTGCCTGTGTAAAAACAGCTTCTGCTTGGCTGGGTTTTGGAGGATGAAACAGCTACTTACAAATCTAGTTTACCTTTGAAACTTTTACCTGAACTTTTTCAGTAAGTCTCGGGTGTTTCTGAAAAATTTCAAAAGTAAAATCATGTTCTATGAATTTTAATAGATTTTAAACCAAAACCGCGCAGATTTATTTTCTTAGTGTTTTGTCAATCTTTGAATATAATGAAGTTAAGCATAGTTTGGGAGAATAGTATTTCGTGCATGTTCATGTAGTTCATAGGACCGCATAGGATTTTTCGAGTAGATTATTAAGACAAGTGTTAGAGAATAGATTTCTAATATAATCCTTGGATTAACAGGTGGTGTTAGTAAACCGCTCGAGGACGACGCTGAATAACTTGGAAGTTAGTGTGAGTTGCCTCTCAAAATTATAGTTATATGTCTTTCAAAACTGGAAGGAATACGTCATATATATATATATATAGATATATATATGTACTTTCCACATGCTTTGAATACTTGACATGAAAATGAGTTTCAACACTTTCAAATCAAATTCAGGACTCATTTTACATTCTCCAATTCTTGGCACCAACTATTACCTGCATGAATGTTTTCAAACACGTATCTTGCAAAAGTAATTTTTCAGGCATGATTTGTGAAAATGAATTCGAGGAAAACATTCTTTTAAGGAAATTCTGAAAAACTATTTGTTCGATTAAATATTTCATCGTGAACTAAAATACTTCATTGCATCATTCGTGGCATACGTGATTGCATGCTTATTTCAGATGCATAATTTATACAAGAATGATTTCGAAATAAACATCGGTTTTATGATTTTTGTGAAATTACTCCATCATTGGTCTTGTATCGTGATCATTTGTCGTGATGGTGTTCTTGTGACGTGTTGCATCTGACGTGGTTGTGTTGGGCCCAAGGTCGGGCGATGGATAGGGCAGGGTTCGGCCGGTCAAGCATGGGCTTGCGGTCTTAAACAGTTCCCGCTATTCACGTCCAGATCCATGCACCTAGGACGGAGTGCTCTGAGGGTGCATGGGTCATTTATCGTGTGGCATACTCCGGATATGACCAAATCGGGCATCGCGAGCCTGCGTGGGGAGGTATAAGGTGATGGCTTTTAAGCCGCGTGTTCAGGGGTGATAAGGAAGAAGCAGCGGGACCCAAAGTGCTGTGGGTAAATCATCGGACGCGATGGTATTGCTAACATGGCCCCCTACTGCTTAAGCGTGTCTTGTACGTGTTATATAAACATGTGTTGTACGTGTTACTTAAACATGTCTTGTACGTGATACTTGCATTGAACTACATGTTTTTTTTTTAAATGCATGTTTTGAAACTTAAATATCATACCACCAATTGTTCCAGCTTTATCATGAACGTAACTTTTTCCAAGCATGTTTCAATGATATTTAAAAAAATCTCATCGTGCATATACTAAGGCCTTTGTCTCATACTAGCTATTGCTTAATTGTTACTATGATCACAAATTGCTTTTCTTATTTAGGATTTCAATGATCCTTTGAAAATCAACAAAAATTATTATTGTTTTTCCCTCAATAATTTATCATTTGGGTCTAAAAACTATTTTAAGCAACTTGCACATAAGCACTGGCACTCACTAAGCCTTTGCTTATGTATTTTGTTTCATTCCTTCCTTCCAGCTGTAGGTGAGTTGAGCAGTGAGACTAGTTTGGAGGATAACAGGAATAGACATAGACGATCCAAGAGGTAAAAACTGGTAGTTTTATTCAAGGATATTAAGTTACTTCGTGATGCGGATGATAGTTTCAGGAGTAGAACCCTAAGATACATTGATAAAAATTGGGTCCATGTTTTAAAATTGGAACTACAGCTACGATAGACTTATGTATTCAAGTGGGTCTTTTATGACCAAATTTTGGGGTGTTACACTTGGTGAGTCATCGGCAGGTACCAAATAAAGTTAACACTTTCGTGTTTCTTCAATTATAGTCCAATTGAACAATCTCGTGTTGACCAAGTGCCAAGCGTTAAATAAAGGTGCCTTTGAGCACAACCTATCCCTTTAAAGTTTTGAGGTGCTTTGATGCACCCCCATTTTTTTTGCATTGAGTTATGTTTAATTTTTGATATGTGTTTGCTAAGTGCCTTAGAGCGCATTTCTCTTTATGTTGCTGAGTATGTTGGATTTATTTGTTAGTGGTTCCATACAAGTATATACGACAATAAATGATAGGTGATCTGATAATACTCATAAGTGCTCATCGGGCCCAATAATTCTGATTGAAGCCATTCACTCAATATAAAGCCCCTTCAGAGGCCAATATAGGTGGAACGACTAAAGTCCCCCAAGCTAACGAAGACTTGGTTGAGTCTAGGCCACTTTATAATCCTTCTAGTAGCAACGAGAGGGAATGAGGCTTCTAGGACTACCCCCTCTAACATAAACTCTAGACCGAGGTTATACAAATACAGCTAATTTGAAGATTCACTCCATGCCATAAATAAATAACACATTCAAGTCTCCACTTAACAGGCCTCCTAAAAAATTCTATCTATGTAGAAAACTTCTAAGGAGTGAGGGGGCATCACGACCCCAAATTGGAGATTGGCTTACAAACCTATACAGCCAATAGTACAAAAAATGATAGCCTTGAGAACAGTCGTATCACTCCTCCAACTTCTCATAATTGGGATAAAAGTACATAGATACGTATATAAGACATACACAAAAGGTACAAGTCACCCGATCAAAGAACCCCGAAGCAATAAACTTCGGGGCAACTCCCCGAAAGAGGGCGCATGTACCGAAATTTCTAGGGGCATGAGTGTAATTTAATTTTTAATTTATTTGGGCAAGATTATCCCCCAATAGAAATACCTAGTATAGTTGGGTACAATTAATGTGGTTAAGCCCATGTGACCAAAGGTCTATGATCAAATAAGCACAATCTGGCAAGTGAGTTACAAAAATAATTGGGCTGATACGCACAAAGTATACATGCACTAGTTTAATAAATAACCAAATGGGCCGATAGTTAAGCCCTGGCTCATGGCCCACCATTAACTCTATATATACCCCAAAAGAGCTGATGATAGATCATTATCGGCTCTCTCCACAAAAAAGTGACTACAGAAATCTGTTGGCATCCTTTGAGAGCAATTCCACTATCGAACTATGAAAAGACTTGATTCCCTTGTAGTGCATACGTAGGCAGCTTGCCTATAGTAAGTGCAGTCTAAACATTAATCAATCTGTTACTTAGTTTGTCGTGTGTTGGGTTGGATTCCCTCCCCACGTGACAATTTCACATACATACAATTTTACCCCGCATCACAAAGATTTTGAACATTAATGATAGACACAAACTTGAAAATTATTGCAACTCAAAGTGAAAGTGAAGCAAAGTTTGAATTAGCACCTATGCATGGCACACCATCTAAGAGAAAATTCTAGCCCAGATTTGGCTTGGTCGTACCCTAGTGTATTTCACAAGAAGTGTGTATTACACTTGCCATATAATTGATAAGTTATTTTATAAAATACAAATGGGTTTGGAAGAGCCGAGTGCGGGTCCAAAATAGCTATAGTCCCAGGTATAGCTCCAATCTGCCTCACAATTTCCTTCACTTTTTCTGCTGTTTCCAAATTCTCAGGATATGGCATTCTTGAGTAAATGACAAGAAAAGGAATGAAACAATTCATTACTTAATTATTTGAAGCATGTATTATGATGGCATTTGGGGCTTGATTGGTATGGAGAAATGGAATTAGGTGGAAATGGAATGAAGGTTGGAAAGGAATGGTGTTAATGTAACACATCTCATGCTTGGTATGTTCAAGGAATAAGTAGAGAATGAAATCATCATTCCATAGTTCATTCCACTCCCATTATTGTTAAGTAAAAATGAACGATAGGAATGCAATGAAATTATTGTTAAAGACCAAGTTACCTTTAATTTAATTTCTTTTAAACATAATTTTTTTCCAAATATATGGTATTATCCTTTGAAACATGTAATACATAATAAGTTCAAATTGTATATGAATTTGCAAATAAAATTGTGATTCAATTAAAAAAGAATGAGATATTACACTGCTATTTTATTTTTATTATACTGTAAGCTTAAACGTTGATCAATATGTCAGCCCAAAAGCACGTGTTTAATTTATGAATTATGAGCTACTTGTTTTATAATTTAAGGTATAAGACACACGGTTAGCATTAATAACACCTCAAAGTTCGCAACTTATGAAGTTGACAAATTTTATTCTTTATTTTTCTTAATTATTCAAGGATTACATTCTATTTATAAATGTCTTTGTACTATACATTAATCCGAAATAAATTGGTATCTAATTTATTTTTATTTTTTTACGCTAGACGATCTAAAAGTTTAGACTTTTGATTATTTATTTTTTTAAGAAAGAACTAAAAGACAAAATGAAGATAAATGAGTGATAAAGTGAGAGATAAAAAAAAAATAGAATTCATCCTCGTTGACTGAAAGTTGAAGGCCCTATTGATTACAGTTAGTAATCTACATTTTGCATTATTTTCATTGTTGATGGATTTACTGTACAATGAAATTATTTTTTATTGTAACAATATATATGATTCCCCAAATTTTCCATTGCATTTAAGTTATTTAACAATTTTTTCCTATTTTTCTCACATTTTTATTAAATTTTTTATCGTTAAAATGATTTTCCATAATGAAACTATTATTTATTGGGCTCGAACGTATTATTTTGCATTTTATTTTATTTTTAAATATATTTTATTATTTTATTTTCTTGAATATTCTGATATTAGCATTATTTATAAAATAATTTAAAATATTAATCATAAGTCAGGGGTAGAAATATTATGGCTAAACCCATGGGGGAGAAAATGAATGGCTATTCCATACTTTTGGGAATATGGATTCCCACGGGAATGGTCATTCCCAATAATAAAACATACCAAGCATAGGTTTGGGAGTGAACTCGGGAATACCCATTACATTGCCACCTCATTCCTGTATACCAATCAAGCCCTTATAAGTATAAAATGAAAATAAAGATTTTAGAGCATATTATCTTGAAGAACAAGCATATATATATATATATATATTTAAAAGAAGCTATCAATCAATTTTTTCTTGTGAAAGGGCTCTTTTGTGTGTGCATATTTGAAGCAAGAATTCTAAAGCATTTGACAACTTCCTCGTGGGACAAATTTATCCTAGTATATCAAAAACAAACACATAAATCAAAATGAAAACTCAAATGAACGAAAAAAATAAGAGCCAAAGAACTTGGATGTTAAAAATTGCATTGAATCCAGTCAAAAGTCGCACTTAAAACAAACCAGCTGCCTTTAACAGGATTGAGCAATGTAATGCCCCTTTCTTTTTAGAGCAATGTAAAATTCATCATTATATATGAAATTTTAGCATGAAGTGACATAAATTCACAATAAGCCCATTAATTGAAACGAGAAGGAGTCTATCTATCCAGATCTCGATATAATACAATCATCCCCATTGCATGACATGGATGTTTGCCACGGCCCGGGACTGCAAGTTCCAAGGGGCTTCTAATAATGAACCCCCCGGAAATAGTGGAGGCTGCTCTATTTCTAAACGTTGGCATATCTCGTACCAAGAAGTAAGTAGAATATCCATATTGAATTATTGACAAAGCAAAATATGCGAATATACTTTGTTCCAAAAGAACAAGAGCAAATTAACACATTCTTTTATGGCACAGTTGCAACCTACCATGAGAATTATGGTAGATTTAAGAGCTACAACCGCTTTCCCACTTGTTAAAGCTTTATAAACTTCTCCTGATATCTTAATTATCCTTTTACCCTAATCGAGGTCTATTCATAAGGTTTATAAGAAATAATTGTAAGAATTTTTAAATGCATACGGGTCTAATTATAAGAATGCTTTTAACACGAAGGAGGATTTTATATAATTTTCAAAAAAATCAAAGGGTTTTAGTAATTACATAATAAATGAAGGGGTTTGTGTGTAATTTTCCTTTTATGTTTGACATGGATTAAAAATTAACATTTAAATATCTTTTTTAAGGGAAAAAAGGTAATGATATAAAAATTTCTATATCTTTTTCAAAACAAAATTTAGATTTTTCTTTTAGGAAAACAGTTGAAATTTTATTGATTATTATCAGCGAAAGTACACTCGATTGCATATCATAATAATTTAAAATTATAAACAAAAACTTATATTATTCATGAATTATGAGGGGTTTAGAGTAACTATTTTATTTTATAAATATAAAAGGAAAATTAACCATATTTCAAATTGATAATGATCAAATCGTTTTTACTGCTTTTCTCTCTCATATGTTTTTCACATCTTTCACCCCTTTTTATTTTTCTTTTCTCATCATATTATTTTATTTTATTTTTGGGTATTTTTTAATTAATTTCTCATAATCCATTTATGTATATATTATTTTTAAGTAGTAATTACCATACAGACATCAAGTAATTAATTTCTCATAATCCATATTATATTTTTAATTATTTCTTTAAATAATTAGAAAGTATTTCTTTTATTTTATATTTTATACAATTAATCATGGGCATCAATGTGTCATCATTATTAAAAAATAATAATTAATTTTTGTTTGTACTACAGAAATTTTCGTACTATTCTAGTAAGTTTGATTGGGGGTGTAAAGATGAGTCGAGCCAGCTCGACTGGAGTTCGGCTCATGCTCGAGCTTTTTTGTGAGACGAACTCGAGCTCTCTTTTAGTTCTTCATAAGCTCGTGAGCTTTTTATCATTATCATTTTTATTTTTTATATATAACTACAAGTACTCAAATTTCAAAAACTAATGCATAAAATTTTTATTTACAACATATTCTAATGATACTTAAGTTATATTTTATTTTTTTGAGTCATGCAAACATACGAACAATAATAAATTATGATATGTTATTGGATGTTCTGTGATATGTGTTTCTATAAATTAATTCAATCTAGTCATGTTTTCACAGCACTATGTTTTTTGAGTCATGCAAACACTAAAAATTACAATAAATTATGATATGTTACTTGATTTCTGTGATATGTGTTTCTATAAATTATTTCAATCTAGTCATATTTTCATAACACCGTCCTCTATTTCTTAAATAATTATCGAATATAAGATACGTAATTATTATTTATCCTATATTAGTATTTTTTCAATGTTCATTCTTATTTTTCTTTCATAAATTAATCTCTGAAATTGTTAGACAATTATTAACCTCATACATATTATAAATAAAATATATCTTTGTAAATTAATTTATGAAATGGACATCCAAGAACTTTTAAAACTTTTCTTATTCGTCTTGAGTTCTCAAATTTAATAAATATACGATTTTATAAGGTCCACAAGGGTATCTAGGCAAATCTCTACTAATTTGGTAATGCCATGAAATTTTAATCATAACAATACAAATAATAAAGAACATAATATGTAAAATTATGCATAATTCATTGAAACATGATGTATGCTTCTACAACATAAGTTCAATGAAAACATGTCCTCATTACCTCATGATTCGTAAACATTATTGAATAGGAGATACATAAATATTATTTATTTTATCTTGAAATGTATTTTTATTATAATTATTATCATTTCATATGCAATTACATTTTTAATTATGATATACATTTTTAACAAATTATAACAAGTCAATTTAAAACATAAAATAAAATAAATCTTATTTTAAACAAAATTAATTTTTAATTTAAGGCTTTGAGCTCAGTTCATGTACATCGAGCTAGAGGTCGAGCTTCAGAAAGTTAGGCTTGCCGAGTTCCTGCTCAAAAAACATAATCGAGCTCGAGTTCGAGCTTGAAAATTTCATCAAGCTCGACTCGAGTTCGACTAGTTTACAACTTTAGATTTGATTGATAATATAGTAGGCATAGAATCTTTTTAGGTGATTCTTTCAACAGAGCTGATTCACAATTGTTGGATGATGGATGATTGAGATGTTTTTACCATTATATCATTGCATTCCATGGTACATGGTGAATAAGCTTCATTGGACACTGTCCATCTTAGAATTTCTCATATTTTATTTATGGTTTTATATGACATTAGGGTATTGTAAGTAGTTGGAACTGAGTTGAAAAAAAAAAGAAAAGAAAAAGTTGATAGGAGAAAATAGATAATACATAATGGAAGAGAATAAATAGCAACAAACTTTGATACTTGGCATATGTTTATAAGTGGTTCAATTTCATACCAAAACAACGAGTGAAACGAAGATAGTTCCTCTCAGCTCTAAGACATTATCGAATAGTATAAATGAATAAAGCACATGTTTGAACCAAACAAGGTTTATTATATGTTAGACGTTCAAAACACAAGGTAGGTTCAAAATGTGACACGAGTCTTGGGCATTTTGATTTTTGAAAAATGTGAATAATTGTGGAAATGTAAACTAATCCAATAAACAACTCTTTAAATATTAAAATACCGTCGAACAACACTAAGTGCGACATAGAATATACTCAATAGCACATTTTCCACGAACCATCCATGGAAGCTAGATATAGGTCAAGTAAATGGGCTACATGATTGCGCGTGTCCAATTTGACTAAAAAGAACTTTAGTAAACTTAGGAAAAACCAATTGATATTAAGGATAATAGATGGCGATAATGGATGATAAGTTTTCACTTGATGATTGAAGTTCCCATACTTAGACACAATTACCCTCCTCGATAATGTGATTCAATCCAAGGCGTGAAGCCAGCGAAATTGCATTTGTTGGTGCAAGAATTATGAGCAACATTCCCAATCCCTCAAAGACAAAATTGTCGATATTAATCGTGATCGCGTCAAGTGGAGAATCTGAACATCAAGGGTGGGACACAACTGCTCATTGGGACCATATTAACAAATTCGAAATCACTGTATAAGTTATTATGTCTTAAATGCATGATTCATGTACTATTTAGGTTTGTTAAAAAAAATCAAATAGTTTAGCTCATATAACAAAAAATAATCCATATACTGATAAAAGTTAAACAATATTATATATATATATATATTGCATTGGGTGTGAAAAATAAGAATAGAATTAGGGGATAAATTGTTATATTAATGAAAGATTAAAAAGATTTTATCACATAATAATTTATAAAAGTGACGTAAAAATGCCAACTTTATAAAAATATAGTGTATATTTGATTTATATTTAAAATATTAAAACTTATTATTGTGGTTGGAACAGAAGTTGAGAAGGAAGATGGGTACTTAATTTCGGGCACAATTTTAGTCATTACGGCTAAAACAACCTCACACCTTTACGAGCAACAATAGGTAAAGATGTCGCCAAATATCTTACATGAGGGTGAGGCGGTTTTTAAAGTGTTGTGTGTTGTGGTTATTAAGGGAGGGTATTGGAAAGGTCCTCCCAAATGGTTTATGCTATTCTGAAGAGAAAACTCTCAATTACAAAGAAGCAAAAATGTTATATTTCATTCTCCTCTAGATAGAAGCCAACAAAGTTACTATTTGATTGTTTTGGAAATAAGTTGTCGAAGTCTAGCATTAATAGTAAAAAACCGAAAATCTCCCCCCCCCCCCCACACACTTAGAAACATGTTGTGCATAAAATAACAAATGATATTTACAGTTTTGGCATAATATGATGAAAGCCAATAATGTAACAATTTAATATCATTTCCTTTTTATTGTCCCTCCGCAATGTGACAATTTAATATCATTTTATTTTTCTTGTTCCTCCATATTTTCACTTTCCCCTAATTATCTTTTTTTTAGTTAGGGTTTAGAGAAGCCCCCCATCCACGTCACCCTAGATTGGCCGCCCTCTTTGCTCCTCACTTTCAACACTGGGTCATCTCTCATCCCTATCCCCTGCACCACCGCCTCCCTCATCCTCCAAATTACAAGCCTCTAATTTCTCACCACCACAACGACCCCTCCTCCCAGCCACCACCACCGCGAGCCCCCAATCAGTCAATCACCACTGCCCCCATCATAATGTATTAAATGTTCATTCAATCAATTATAATTTGCAATAACTTTAGAAGTTTCTATATTTTTTCAAATATATTCATAAAATTAAATCATAAGTCTTAGTAGAAGAACATTTATTAATATGGTTAGTGCTTTATTTAAGAAACCATTGGGCTTGTTTGAACTTTAAATCAGTACTTGATTATCTATTTTAATTTAAAAAATTTCAATGCAGGAACCTCAAAACCACAAGCAAACAGGGAGTTGCAAGCTTGTCACCAAAGTACAAGATTGAAAGACTCTTTGCCAACTATTCCCCACGCATACTTGCAAGACACTTTTTTAGTACTTTTAGAGCCATTTGTGCTTAATCAGATTCACACACCTATTAATCCTTTTGTGGGACAACAACTCAATGAACCAATGTAAGATAACCGTAATATGCACGTAAGAATACCTAAACACTTATTTTTAAGAAATAGTTAAAAGGATTATTTTCTCTTTATTTCAAAAAGTGATTATGCAGGGAGTAGGACAGAATTTAAATTGGAATACGATGGAATATTCTCCAAGCCTACTAAATGGTGAAGTTCTCACAACTGAATCGGTACCATGTTTTCCTTTAACAAATAGTTGATCCATTTTTCTCATTAAATTTTTGTCTTTTATTCTTATTTATTCACATTTGTAACCTATAGGAATTGTTGAAAAATGATAGAAGGTCGCTATTAATATGCACGTCCATCTTGATGTGGATTTCAAGCTAGTGCTGGAAATATTTTTTAATCATAGGAGATTAATTGCACATAATCTTTCTCACATTTTTTATGAAAATTTGGTTGAAGTGCAAGCATGATTTTTGTAGCAAAATGTATCATGTCTTTTAACTTTTGACAAATCTAGTAGATTTAGGTTTGTAACATTATCAAGGCAATTTTTTTATTAGTCCATGGGAATCTTCAATCATGGCCAGTTTGATGTATATTTATACCTATTAAGTTGGCTTTGTGCTAACTCTCAGAATTTGAACTATAGAAAGTTATGTGGATACTCTTGCTAGACTTGGATGACATGATATCTTTTGCTCTTTGATTTATGATAAATAGTGTGCAGGGATGATTCTAAATTTGTATTTGATTTGCTTTTGATCTATGTTTGAGCACTTTGCTTTAGAAGTGATGTTATAATAAAGCATTTATGTTTAAAAAGAACTAATGGGAGAGGTGGAAAATGTTACTAATTTTATACTTTAAATTCAAGTGGACCTTTTTTCAATTCACAAGTATCTTAATAAAATAATATATATTCAAACAAATAATGGCTTCAATGCACTTACACTTGTCATGTTCAAAGGAGTTGCTAGAAAGACAGATGTTAAATGGCTCACTTTAATCTAGTGGAATATAAGTAGAGCTCAAGTAGTATGATTTTATTTTTTTTGTACAAATTTTATCATTTATTATTAATTGAGTCGAGTTTCAAAACTTATCAAAAAACAAAATGTTAATCAAATTTGGTTGAATATGTAAACAAATCGAGTTCAAACAAGCCTTTGATAATCAATTTCTAGTCGAGTATAAGTAATTTAGTTCGTCTTTTGATCGTACTTTTAATGAATCTTTGTCACGGGTATTTTTGTTGCACAATATCTATAACCGAATTTGCTAAAATAATCAGTAAATGCAACAATTTGATCTCATCCTTAATAAATTAATTAAATAAAATGCACATTCAATCAGAATTGCAATTATTTAAACTAACAAATATACAATTACCAAATAACCTAAAGTGCATGCCATATATCTAGTAAAATTGAAAATTACACTACTCAATACAAAAAAATTTACAATTAATCATCAAGCAATATATGAAAAGAAGTTCGACAAGCATCACCCCAGTGGCGGCAAGAATCAGCCCACGTGAAACTAAATTTTTCTTTTCTTCTCCAATAGACCTGTCTCCAGCATACTCATATTTAATTGCCGAAAGTGGTGTTTCTTGGAACGAGGGTGATGGTCGACCTCCATTGGGTAGGTAGGAGATTGAAGGGTGACAATGACCGGTGCTGGTGGAAGAGATAGTGTGAGAACCCGCCGCTCCCCGCAACACCGCTCCTCGCCACGTTGCTCTTCGCCATAAACAATCCCCCTATCAGTCGAAACTAGAGGAAGAATGTGCCGCCCCTCGCTGAAACAATCCCCATATCTTTCGAAATTGGTGGAAGAATGCGCCCCCCGCGTCGTGAAGATCTCGGTATCCGTCGGTGGAAGAATTAATTCCATGTTTTGCCAACCGGAGTGAGGTAAGGCAGGCAGGCAAAACATTTCTTTTCATTGTTTGCTGGATCATAAAACATTCCAATTTCACCATTCATGGTCATTTCCTCTACTTATTTTCTATCCTTCTTCTGCATCGAGGTTGTGTTTCGGATGAACTGGCATGATTGTGTGTTTTTAATAGCTAGTTGTCACGGACTAACTCTCGTAGTAACGCATCGTGCATCACTTAGCTAATTGCCCCACCTCCTGCAAGGATTGCTAAGTTAGCCTCGACCAAACTCGTGCTCGTGTGCTCCGAATTTTAAGTAAAGAACTCAAAAGTAGAGAAAAGATTTTTAGAATGCTCTAAGTATTATTATTCTTCTCAATTATTGGATGCTTACAAATGAAATGCCTATCTCTATTTATACTACTCAACATAGAGATAAACGGCTAAGATTAACTTGATCTAATAGCTACTATCTATCATCTAGAATATTCCTAGTCTAGATATTTACAAGGAACATCCTACATATGTTCTAGAGACATTCTAGAATAGTTCTACAATATTCTACAAAGCTTCCACATTCTTCCTATACCTCTATAAATACTAAGTGTTGTAGAGATGTTGATCTTTTGGAGCCTCATTTGGTGAAGTAAGGCCTTGAAATGTCACGGTGCGTGACATAGTGGTGCATTAACCAGCGTGACAATATATGTCCCCATATTTGTTAACATAACATAACCCCACATTTAAGTCAACTACCACCATTCCAAAGCAGCAAAGAGTTTCGCAGAAAATGTTATTTTTCTCACACAAATTTTGTATCAATATTATATTCTAAATTTATGTTTATTCAGCAAAAATGCTTGGGCAAATACTTGTTACTAAGCAAACTGGACTTGAAGGAAAAATTGTCAGCAAGGTTTGGCATTGATTGTGTATTTTTCTCATGATAAAATGCAGATTGATATATATTTACAATCTTGGCTGAAGTCTACAAATATTGCCAGAGGCGATCACTTGTGTTTCCTAACATTTTCTCTTGTTTCATTTGGTGCTATTTCTTATCAAAATTAATTATTAAACTAGAGTAAACTTGTGTTATTAGAATTCACTTCTTAATTATTGGCAGGTTTTTTCACATAAATTGGTCATAAATGCTTTGATTTACGTAACTAAAAAAACAAAAAAGAAAATGTGATGAGACATCTAGTAGCAAGTTATAGTCCTCTGATATATGTTGATAAGATGATTCCTTGAAAATCCACTGAATAATATTCTTTTCACATGTGTATTTGGCTGAGAAGTTGTCACTTGTCAATGAGATGTACGTTGCCATTACTCTTGATCGTAAATTTTCCAATCCTGTAAGTGCGTGAAGATGATGGGTTGGCCAATTTTTTTATTTTTTAATTCTTCAGTTGATCAAAGTCTTCATTTTCATTTTTAAAGTTCTCACATTTCACTTTCTTTATAGTTTTAATTTTTTCTGTTTTTGGGTATAATTTTCTGAAGATTGTCACAGTACAAAATGAACAACAAAAAATGTTGATCATATAAGGTTTTCTTTTGGTAGCATGCGGAATGTATTTATTCCATTGCTTGGTTGATTTGTTTTGTTTCTATTAAAAGTATCTATGCACTGAGCAGTGACTTCGCATCTATATTTTGCAGCTTATTATTTTGTGTAAAAAGAGGGGGAACCGATATCGAAAATTTTGTGGAGAAACACCCAGAACTGATTGTAAAGGTTAATTTCTCCTTTATTATGAGATCTAGCTATGTTACATTAATTTATTCGGATGTGATCCCTTTTACTAGCTGAACTTTTATTGATTTTTGGTCCAGGTTCCTATTGATGTTTTCACAGGAATCACTGATGAGAATGCTGCAAAAGTAGTTGATGGTTTGTCTCCTAAGGTGGCTGATAGAAATGCTTCAATTGAACAAGTCAAAAAGTTGTATAAACTTTTCTGCAAATGCGACTGTACATTGTTGGAGGTAGTAAATCTGATTTGCTCTATCTAAAAAGTTTCTATTATGCATAAATACTCTATTATGTCTGACTTTGAACCTAAATCTTGTTAACAAATCAATCTCAGCACTGAGACTTCTAATAACCAGTTGGTAGCTGATGATGCAAAATTCAACTTTGACGATAATGTTGCTTTTCGTTAGAAAGAGATATTTGCTCTTTGGGATCGAACGCAAGAGGACCCTCGTACTAATCCTACCTTATTTTTCTTCTGTAGGGGGTTAATAACACTAACTACTCCTCTTATTTAGTGTAACTACAGTCCAGTCCGCTTATTTTGAACACATAACAAATAGCCCCCTTATAATAAAAATTATAATTGCCCCATGCCATTAAAAAACTAACTGAATTTGCTAATATCATCAAAAAATATTTTCTAAATTTTCTATTTTGCCCTTGAGGATAATTTTTCATATTAAAGAGAATGTAATGTAATTTTCAATTTGGTCCTAAATAAATGATTTTGTAAAGACTTACTTACACCTTGATAATGAAGTGCAAATTTGATTTATGCCAATTAGATTATTTTTTAAAAACTAACAACATATACCGAGTTCAGTTTGCTTTAGGAGCAATATCACAATTCAGTTTGATTTTGAAATTGTTTATAAACTAGGGACTCAAAATTCAGCCGAGGATGCATTATCGAGTAGGGTGAACGAAGGTGAGTTGGAGGCTGTTAGTGAGCCGGTTTGGGTGTTGGCATCAAATTTGGATATCGAGCAAAAGAATGACCCGCAGATTCAAAGGATCATGGCTGATTTACTACATTATAGGGCCATACATCCGGGGTTTCAAGTGCAACACGACAAGCTAGTTTATAAGGGATGAGTGGTGTTGTCCCTTTCATCGTTGTGGATTTCAAAGTTACTAAATGAGTTCCATGATACTCCGACGGGAGGCCACGCCGGAGTGTATCGTATATATCATCATATTGTCGCGAGTGTGTATGGGAAAGGCATGTTTAAAGTTGTTCAAGAGTATGTGGCAAATTGTTTAGTTTGTTAAAAGTCCAAATATGTGTCACGGCAGGTGTACTTCAGCACCTTCCAATTTTGGAAGTGGTTTGGGAGGATGTGTCAATGGGTTTTATTACTAGCTTGCCGAAATCTAGTGGGTTTACATACATAATGCTTGTCGTGGATCATCTATCTAAATATGGACATTTCATTCCTTTGCATTATCCCTTTACGGCTCGATCAATTGCGAAGTTGTTTGTGAAGAAAGTGGTGTGCTTGCATGGGATTCCAAAATCGATTGTGAGTGATCGCGATCCAATTTTTGTGAGTGTATTTTGGCGGGAGATTCTTAAGTTCCAAGGGACTAAGCTCAAATTTAGCTCGGGTTATCATCCTGAAATGGACAACCAAACAGAGTTGTTAAACCGTGTACTCGAGACTCATCTTCGTTTTTTTTCATCCGACCAACCGTAGAGCTGGATTCATTGTCCCCCGGGAGCTAAGTATTGGTATAATATGTCGTTTCAAATGGCAGCGAAACAGTCCCCTTTTGCGTGGTGTACAGACAATCTTCTCCCTCGTTGCACAATTACCAGGAGAGTGTAAAGTGGCAGCAGTTGGGGAGATCTTAGGATCATGGGATGAAATAATACAATGCTTTAGGTTAATTTACTAATGGCGCAGCAGAAAATGGTTAAGTATGCTGATAAACACCATAGTGATGTGGAGTTTGCCGTGGGTGATAGTTTTTTTTTCAAAGTTAGACCATATCGTCGGACATCACTGCTTGATCGGGGCCATCATAAGTTGGCATCAAAATATTATGGGTCGTTCCTTATGGAAGCATGAATAGGAGTGGCGGCTTATCGTTTGCAGTTACCCTCTTCAAGTCGCATGAACCCAGTTTTTCACGTTTCACAACTTAAGCAGGTTATCGGGGATCATCCTGTCGAGGATCACCTTCCCGAGTCATTAGAGATGGTTGGTCCAATTATCACAGAGCTGGAGAGGATTGTAGGGAAACACTTAATGGCGGATACGCATGACACTATTGAACAAATTTTGGTGCAATGGAAAGGACATTCGACTGATGATGCTACTTAGATGCGTGTTGATGATTTTGTGTGACAATTTCCCGAATTTAGCCTTGAGAACAAGGCTGTTTTTAAGGAGATGGGAGTTGGTATGAAGCAGGTTGATGAAGAGGATCCACGGGCTGAAGAAGCAGCAGCGACAAAGCCTTGCGGGTTTATGTTCGATGTGGGAAGATAGCTAAATAGTTTTATTATTAATTAATATTTCATATTATTGTAGTTTTCCTTTGGAGTTAAGTTTAAGAATCCTTATTATGGTATATTTTCTAGTTGGGTTAGGGTGGTTTGTTTCTTTTCTTACGTTTTGTTTTAAGCAAACTTTGGCTGCGGAATAACATTATCATTATTATTATTGGTGAACGAATCGTCTTTTGCTGGAAAATCTATGTTGTAAGTTTACTTATGAATTTGAGAATTTCTATTACTATCAGTATTCATCAAGCTCAATGCGTGGTACACTAAGAAACTTCTGATTATTATGTAAATCAACAGCGAATTTTAGTAAAAAATATATTTAATTTCAAACCAAGAAGTCAAACATGATGATTCAGGTCATCCTTAAAAGTTGAACATTGAATTATTTCATTCTAGTTGTATTTTTTGCATAAACAAGGTTACCCCATGTAGGTAGAATTATGCATTTGTATTTGACATGTCTTTTTCTCCCCGATGCTATCAAAGAAAGATATCTGCAAGTATTATACTAGAGAACTTTTGGATCATTGTTTGTTACATGAAATTTTAGTCTAAGTTGGAAATGAGATTCTTGGCTGTATTTCTTTTTGTAGCAAGCACTGAATGCATATTTTCATGAATTCCTTTTTTTGTTTTCTTTTCTTTAAACTTTTGAATGCCGAGCATTAGAATCATGTTCTGCTTTACCAATTTTGGCTTTTCATTCAATTCACATGATTCGATATTTCACATATACAGAGGTTGATTCTTGCAGAAGTAAATCTTAATGACAATTTCACATTCTAATAAGTAAAAAAGGAAACATGAAATTTATAAAGTATAAAAAGCTAGCAAAGTGGACAAAAATAAATAAAAAATTCAGTTTTTATTTCATGAAAAGAGCAAACATTAAAGGATTAATGCCTTTAATCATGAAATTTAAGAAGAGTCCACCATGATAGTATCACCATCCTCATCGACGTCATTCTGCCAGTTCTTTCATCACTATTGGTACCACTCTAATGATCAGATCCTCCTCCTGTGGTTGCCGCAGCAATATAATTGCACTCATCCTACTACTAACCCTCGTATTGGCATTGGCATTGGGATTGGCAATGGCTTTAGCTCGTCTATTGCAGCAGGGCATTTGTAGCAGTACAATGGGCAAGTGTTACACCGTTGGAGCTATGGAACAATACAATGCTTGTGAGAGCAATGGCTACAGGGCAAAAAAATATTAGGAGTAATGGGTTCAATAGTACAAATATCACTCACAAGATCCTCCATACAAATTGAGCATGACAGTTTAGAAGTCGATAGAAACAATCTCATCGGGAGTGAATCGATGAAAGATCCCCAAGTCGGTGTAATTGGTGGTGGAGGTGGAGGTGGATGAGGAGGTGTTGTATGATTGGTAGAAGATAAATGGCTAGTAGGTCTATAGTAAGAGTGGAATAAGAGGCAATTAGGGCAGAAGAATGGGAGGGGGGTACAATTTTATTGGGATTTCTAGCGTCAGGGGAGATGGGGGGTACGTGGAAGGTGTGATCACAATTATAACAATGGATTGGTCGAAGAGTGGGATTTAATGAGGCACATATGGCGATAAAGACTGCGGTAGACACAGACATGTGGGGTACGACATAAAAGGTTAGGGCCGTAGAAAGAGCTCCTGTAGGGGTTCGTTGGGTATAACCACTTACAGTGCAAACAACAGTCTAGTTTCGGATCATAACTTACTCTGTTGGCTACAAACAACTCGCATATATGCTCCATTAATGACCAATGTAATGTTTTTTTTTTACGAAGAAGAAGAAGAAGAAGAGAATGAATGAATGGTGAGTTGAGAAGGCGAGTACTTTATTAGTACTGTTGTTAATTAATATATTTACGTTTCATATAAACGCGCTTCCTATGTTATCCTAGCTTTTAACTAAAGCTACTTTTTTTATACATATAATTAACTAAAGCTACAATTCTAGCTTATATCCTACCACTAAGTTCGTAAAATATATATGTGCCCCTTTAGGGTTAATTACTTTTACTCCCCTGTGTTAGTTCAAAATTGCTAAACACCCCTGTTTTAAAACAATAGGCAAAAACACTCCTCTATTTATATAAACCCAGCGTGAAACCTCTTTTTCGTTACAGAATTGATAAAAATATGGCCCTTAAAACATCCCTATACCTTTGTCCTGTAGTGAATTTCAACCCTACAAATATGGCAAAAGTATAGGAATATTTTAAGGGCTATATTTTTATTAAATTTCTAATGGAAAATGGGTTTTGTGCTGGATTAACATAAACAGAGAGGTGTTTTTGCCTATTATTTGAACAAAGGGGGTGTTTAGCAATTTTGCAGTAAAACAGGGGCTAAAAAATAATTATCCCGACCCTTTATTAAAACTAGCCTCAAACAGAATTATGTGATATAAATGCCATATAAATGACATAAAATTGCATCATGAACATAAATTAAAGTTGCCACTTATCTTTTTATCGGAATCAAATTGTTATTTGAAATTGAATAATGTATGACATACTTAATTCATAAAGGTGTACATAAATGAAATCATGAATAGACCAAATTAAAAGGAAAAAAATAAAAAAAAAAGTCTTAATTCAGTATCAAAATAAAAATAAATAATTCTCACCTGACAAACTTAAGATTTAAAAGTTTGTTTTCATCCACTGAGAACAAAAATGCAGTGTACCCAAATTCCCACTTATTTTTGCTTTGGTAAATGCTGTAAAAAACAAATCTAAATTTATTAGGAAACAAAAATGAAAATGAATAAGTAGCACAAAATGAAAATATATATTAACTAATATTACTAAGTGTCTATCCATGTTATGATCAGTCTTTATTTGTCGTTATGACGTGGCGTGATCTGAGTGGTCGGTTCCTTGGTTTATCGTATTTTATCTTTTTTTTTAATCCCCAAACTTACGAACGACGACGTTTTATTTACTCGATAGGTTTCATGTGCCACGCGCTCACGCCCCATCAAGCACATACAGAGCACAACGGTCCCCTAGGGTTCTCAAAATGATGACACTTCATTTGCTTTTTGGGTTTCAAATGCCACGCGCCAACTAGGGATGGCAATAGGGTAGGGTCTAATGAGTACCCGCTCCGGACCTGCCCAAAAAAATAGGTTCGGGTATTGAAATTCAAGATCCGGCCCGGTCCGGGATGGGTAACGAGTCCAGCCGATACTCGCCTTGGACTCGGACCCACCACGATTAAGAACATAATATTATTTTTTAATTTTATGTATCTAATTATTATTAGTATTTATAAATTATATAAAAAAAGTGCTCTCAATCATTCTACCCTGTTAAAAATCAATAATTCTACCCTTTAACAGCAAACCCTCGTCCCGAATCCCTCACTTCACAATTTAACAACAAATCCTCATTCTCCCGTTCCGCAGTTGCTCTCATCTATCTCTCATAGTCATATATCTAATTATTTGGTTGTTTATTGAATGTATAAGTGGATTACTGAATTAGTTTGATGATGTAAATCCAAGTATGGAGTTGACTTTATTTTTTTGAACTTTGTACTTGTTTAGTCGTTTTTGAATTTTTTTTGCATTTAAGTATTGGATGACTTGTAGTGGATGTGTTTATGTTGAATCATCGATTCGATATTATTTACTTATTTTATATGTTTTGAATGCGTTTATGATATTAAGATTGACAAAAAAATGTCAAAAAATAGATTTTGGCCGGGTCTAACGAGTAGGACCTAGACTTGTCGGGGATCGGCCGGGTCCGGGGCAGGGCTGGTACTGATCGAGTTCGGGTATGAAAAATTCTTAACGAGGCGGGTCCTGAGTCCTGCAATACCCGTCCCGTTGCCATCCCTAGCGCCCACGCCCTGTCTGGCACGCACGTAGCACGGCGATTTCAATGATCTTCTCGATGGCGCACCTGATGAGGTGCGGCAAAGGGTGACATCTGTCACCCCTCTCATTATTTTTATTATTTTATTGTGTTTTGTTTTTTCTCTTTTCCGTTCTTTCTTTTATTCTTCTTTTCTTGTCTCTTGTTTTGAGCAAACTCTCTATTATCAATTTTCTAGTATGTTTCTGGACTAACCAATGGCAGAGCATGGTGATGGTGATGGCGTGAGAAAGAGTGGTGATGGTGGTAGGAGAGAGATGAAAGAGAATAATGTGAAAATCGGAGGGAAAAAATGACAAGTGTTATTTCGTCATAAAAACTTTACGAGGACAAAAGAGTCACAACAGGGCAACTTTAAATTGATTCCAAAAGTGCCATTAATGACAAAAAAATGCGAGAAACATCCCATAAGGAGCTACGTGAAATCAGTCATTTTACCCTATGAAAGTTGGACCAGTGGAAGTAAAAACGCAAAACAAAGCGATACAAAACAAACCGTTAAACCTTTTTACCACTTTTGCTTTGAATAATTGTTCCAAAGCATTTCGTCACAACTATTAGAGAAATATAGTTAATTCAAAATTTACGGATGTAGGCATGTAGCATTCACATACGTTACACGTAACTTGGGAAGTAAAATTTTGAAATGACCTTGTATTTACGAGTTTTCAATATGTTCCAACATAAAGCAAAGGGGTGTGGTCAAATGGTCCACAAGGCATTCGCCGTGAGAACCCACCCGGGTTCGAAACCCAGGAGAAGGGGATGAGGGGATTTCTCCTACGCTTATTAAGCCCGTCCCTTATGGGGTAACCTAGGGTGGATTACCCCCATACGTGGTTTGCGAGTAATTGCGTATGGATAGATTTGCTCTGTTAGGTGACTGACGAAAATTTACCCTTAGATATAAAAATAAAATAAAATTGTTAGGTGACTGACGAAGATTTACCCTTAGATATAAAAATAAAATAAAATTATGTTCCAACATTTGAAATGACTTTTCTTACATTCCTTTCATGGTTAGAATAATTTTAAAATACAATGGAAAGCCAAATTAACTACCCCTCAAAGACTCTCATTAATTCTGAGTAGCTGGATAAACGTTGTTTGTTGTACTAAAAGCGTACTAGGACTAACAAACGTCTCTTAATTCTAGCCATGTTAAATACCCAAAATGTCCCCCGGCTTTACAAATTCCCCAAAATTTAACTCCCCCAATCTGTATCTATTACCCTCTATATGTATAAATCTGTATTAAACACCTCTCCCATGCTCTCTCTCTCGCGTAACCCTTTCTCTCTCTAAAAATAAATTCCAAAAATACACACATTTACGCACACCCCCAGCCCCCCCTCTCTCTCTCTCTCTAAAAACATTTTTCCTTCTTTCCTCTTCTGTACATCATCGAACAACAACGAACACACTGGTGGATTAAAATCCAATCGCAATCTTCGATCAATCGAATTTTTGTTATCCTGAAGGCAAAATTTGGCGTATTTTAACACGATTAAATAATTTTTTGTTGACAGAAACCTGTCAAACGGTACCGTTTTAAAACCTATAATTTCCCGCCGCCGGCTTTACTGCCGTCGCCTGTAACCACTCCTCCGGCGCCGCGGGAGTGTTAACCTGTCGGAGATACTAAAATTACGGAAATACCCTTGGCCGAATTTGGTTGATTTTTTGTATCTCCCTTTTGTTGTTGTGTACATAAAGGTTAGTTTTCTGAGCAGAAATTAAACTATCAGAGCTTCCCGCTCTGTCCCTTTATGTCATTTCCAGTTCTATTAGGGTTTTTTTCTGAATTTAGATTTAGGGATTTTAATTGATTATCTCGAGATAGTATGGCTTTTGGTAACGGATTCTGAGTATTAAGCAGCCGATCCATACATTTGCTGTAAATCTTTTGATATTAATTTCATGGGTCGTGTTGGTTTACTTTAAATCATTTTGAGAAACTGTTAACACTCTTTACCGTTCGAATTCGAGTTGGATTTCAGTTTTTTCGGTTTTCCTAATTACTGAATGTTGTAGAAATTTGGTGTTTATAGCAGAGGATTTTGGAGGGAGTTTTTTCTGAGAAATTTAAAAAGCTCTTTTGTTGCCTTTCCATTGCTTGGTTGCTTTGCTACTTTGAGTCTCTATAAACAATTCAATGTGAAGTGGACATGGCGCTTTTCAGAAACTTTTCCAATGAAGCAGTTGAGCAAATTGCATCTAATGACAAGGATCATTTGCAGCAGGTAAACATGAATAGCAATAGGCTTCATGAGAATGCAGCGACCGATAACGAGGAAACAGCGGAGCCTACACCTAGTCATAATTCGGGACAATATAGCAGCGGTAGTATCAGGATAGGAAATACACAGCCTCCTTCGAGGAGAACGAATACAGGCGGAAATTGGGGTTCGAGCTTTTGGAAGGATTGCCAGCCAACAATGACGTCCCATGGAGTGTCAGAATCGGGAGAGGAGTCTAAGAGTGGGTCAGAATATAAAGGGTCTGAAGTGGAGGAGGAGTCTGATGGAGAAGAAGATAGGAGGGAGTCGGAAGATGATGACATCATGCATAAAGAAGTGGCTGGAAAGGGACATCATATGGTTCCAGTGGATGAAATGTTGTCTGATGAGTATTATGAGCAGGATGGTGATGATCCGAGTGAGTCTGTGAATCATCGTAGAGCAATGAACCACTCAAGTGGGTTTAGTTCAAAGCCCCCGCCTCGGCCTGCCGCTCCCAGCAGTATCTCCAGGAAATCAAAGGGGTTGAAAGGCAATCAATACAATGATGAAGAGATTGATTATGAAGAAGATGATGATGATGACGGAGATGGTAATTTTTGCTTTACTTTTGGTATTGTCTGAACAGCTATATTTTTGTATTCCATTGATTATGGCAGGAATGCCCTTTGGTTACATATCTGGTCCAGTATCAAGATTGGAACTTTTTCTTGCTTGCAGAAGATGACCCTGACGATGTTGACTTCGATCCTGACTATGGGGCCAGAAGTGGGCAAAGGGAAATCAAGGTTTTCTATTGTTCACTACTGTAGTTAATGCATAGTTCATAGCAATGATATAGTATACCTTGGTTTACATGCAGTTTGGAGTGAGTTGATTTTTGCATGTGTATTGCACTTACTGCATTTGTAGCTTGAGGATGTGGTAATCTCGTGGTTTGTTTTATGAGAGAAATAATGTTGCCATCACTTTCTGCCTATACAATGATTTGGAAGTTTTTATTGAGATGTCTAGACCCTGGTAGAGTCTAACAATGTGTGTTTTCTCGTGTCCTGGAAATTTATAATTTTAAACGCAACGAGTCACTCAGTTTTGAATTTTTAAGATGACACATAATCAATTCAGAACATGTGAAGTAATGAACTTGCAGTGGGGATGCAAGGGTATGAATGTGTTTTATGTGAAGCACATGGGGATATCATTAGTTGTTAAATTGATAAAAGATTAGTTTTTGTCAACCAATGGAGCTAATAAGAGGAAAGACGAAATTTGGTGACTTATGGAGCAAATAGATGCTACTCTCTCTCAATGCGTGACAGACATGCTCTCACCCTGTACACTGGCTTCTCAGCTGATGCCTTGGTTTAGTTAAATTGGTTTCTTTTGTTCTTAATTTTATTTTTCCTAGTTAGTGGACATGATGTTTGGCTTCATCTATGAAGATATGATATGCATTGCAATGAGGATGTGTTCAGTTTGGGAATTTAGTGCTGGGCTTTGTCCTCTTGTTATTCTATGTCCGATGTGATTTTAATTGGGCAAGTTTTCCATCCTTGTGCAGGGTAAAGATGAAGATTGGGCTGCTGAAGAATCTGATGATGAGGATATTGTTGATGATGATGATTTGGATATTTCAGATGAAAATGATGTCTACTCTAAGAAAAATAGAGCTAAGCAATCAGGTAAGCGTGGACGTAATTTGAACTCAACAAGGGAACTTAAGACACTTGGGAGATCCAGTCGGCAAAAAACAGGTAGAGCTTCATTTGCGGAAGATGAAGAAGAATCATCTGCCAAGGACTCTGAAAGTGGTAGTGATGAGGGTTTTAGAAGTACAAGGAGAAGGGCACCAGTCCATAGAAAGAACGGTGCTCGAACTGCTTCTGTTAATGTGTCTGGTAGGAACAATGAACCACGAATTTCAGGTCGTTCAGTGCGGAAAGTATCATATGTTGAGAGCGATGAAAGTGAAGATATTGATGAAGGAGCAAAAAAGAACCAAAAGGTGTTGCTTTTATGTCATTGGATTCTTATTTTCTGTTTATCTGTGTTTCTTTGTGCTACTTAGACATGGCGTGTTTTGTGACTGAAATCTGCCTTTGGCTATTTCTAATGAATCGAATAATCTAGAAGACGATATTTGCAAAATTCTCACAACCATATAATGGTAATGTCATTAACTGCTGTTGCATAATATGATCAGATGCAGTTATCAGGATTGCAATTAGGTGGTGGGCGAAAGTTAAAAAATTCAAATAGTGGACATTCGCCTTGCATTGTTTTTCATATTTTCACCACTTAGCTTTTGTCTTCCTTTTATTTCTTTTAAAATTTGATGCATAATTATTTATGTTGGCCCTTTTATTTATAAGTAAGCTATTCATGGTGCTGAGTTGTTTGCTAATACTCTTGTCAAGAAGGAAGAGATGGAAGAAGAAGGTGGTGATGCGATTGAGAAGGTGTTATGGCACCAACGGAAGGGCACCGCTGAAGAAGCTTTAAGGAATAACAAATCAACTCAGCCTTTGCTGTTGAGCTATTTGTTTGACTCGGAACTAGATTGGAATGAGATGGAATTTTTAATTAAATGGAAAGGCCAGTCACATTTACACTGTCAGTGGAAACCGATTTCTGAGTTGCAGAACGTAAGTTCTTTAAACATTAGTTTCTATAGTCAATATCAGCTATTTTATCACGCAAGATGGGGTGAGTGACTATTATGTTCAACACACTACCATAGTTGGAAATGTATCTCTCTAATCTTTCATTTGTGGCAGAAGGATACCTGATATTTTTTTGTGATTTTTCAGCTCAGTGGTTTTAAAAAAGTTCTGAATTACACCAAAAAGGTGATGGAAGATGTCAAATACCGAAAGGCTGTATCTCGTGAGGAGGTAATTCAATGATTATTATTTAGAAAAATCCTTGAAATTCTAGTTTGAGATATTGTATTATAACAAATATTCGTTGTTGATCGCTCAATTGTCTCCCATTCTTTAACCTTCATTCGTTATATGTGGACTAGATTGAGGTAAATGATGTCAGCAAGGAGATGGACTTGGATATCATTAAACAAAACAGCCAGGTCTGTATTTGGTACCATAATATTTCTTGAGGTTGTCTCTGCACCAATTGATTTCACACTCCTATAAAAGCCTTCAGCGATTGATTTTGGGTAATGCATACTCTAGGTGGAGAGAGTGATTGCAGACAGACTCTCCAAAGATAGCTTGGGGGATGTAGTGCCAGAATATTTGGTCAAGTGGCAAGGACTTTCTTATGCTGAAGCTACTTGGTAATCCAAGTATATAATTTAATGTGTTCTGGTTTGCTTCGTTCTTCCGGTGATTTGAGATGTATATTAACCCTGTAAATTGCACATGATATTATCCATGGTGTGTGTCCATGGGTGGAGAATGGGATCTAAGTTATTGGCAAATTCACATGCAAGCTATATCATTAGTTATTCTGCAGTCTGAGCTCTAAGGTCTATTACTTGTTATGTCTTGTAGGGAGAAGGACATTGATATTTCTTTTGCCCAAGATGCTATTGATGAGTACAAGGTATCACTTCTTATGAGTTGTGTTTTTGGCCACTGTATGTATGATGATCTTCATGGCACCTAGTGGTATGTTTTTCACCATGATGCCTCCTTGAGCTATCCAAGTTGTTTTTAAGCCCAGCTGGACGGAAATCCTCTGTTAGATTTATTCTTTTCCTCATAACTCGTACCAATCCAATTAGAGATTATTGCATCTACGAAATGTTGGTAATATTCAATGCTGTTCTTCATTTTCTGTTATTGAAGTTATGTTAACAATGTTTCTGAAGATACAACTTAGTAAGAAATTGTTTCCTACTATAGTTTGATCAGCTTATGGAAGTAGGAGCCATTATATGTTTCTTATCTTTAGAGACAGCCTTGGTTTTCCAGAGCTAAGATTAATCTAGACAGTCTTAGTTCAAAGTAGTTTAGTTTTTGAAAAGCTTAGACATTTGAAATGAGATGGTTGAGAAGGAACCATTTAATTGTAAAAACTGTTTTATATAATTAATTCATTTTTTTTTTTACTTTCCTATGTTTTGTACGCTATGTTTCGAGGGTGTTCATAATCTAGTCCGGTTTTTGAGTCTCTATATATGTATCCATAAGAAATTAGGCATCAAATATTCCACCTGTGTACTTTTAAGTTTCTTTAGTTTAATGTTTTGAGTGTGCACTAGTTTAATCAAACTATTTATGGATGCAGACTCGAGAGGCTGCTGCCATGGTTCAAGGGAAGACTGTTGATTCCCAGCGCAAGAAAAGCAAAGGTTTGTAAAGTAACCATGTGTGCTGCAATTTTGTGCAGTTAGACGTATTTTAAATTTTCCACGTTCTGTTTTATGCACTTATTGTGATCTCTCTAAGCTTTATGGCGGCAGGTAGATGAATGGTTAAAGAATTTGTATAGACAGAAGACTACTTATACTTTTATTTGCTTTATGTATTTTGATTGTTTCATAATATGTCGATGATTCTAGGCCATGTCTCCATATAATATTGATTGTTCTACTCTCTCAGGAAGTCTCAGGAAGCTTGATGAGCAGCCAGAGTGGTTGAAAGCGGGAAAGCTTCGAGATTATCAACTTGAAGGTCTTAACTTCTTAGTTAACAGGTGGGACTTGGTTCTATGTGAATAGCGTTTGAACAATTTTTCTTCTTAGGATCAACGAATTACTACTTGCAATTATGTTCTGATCGATGACTCTTTCACAGCGCAGCTGGAGAAATGATACAAATGTAATTTTAGCTGATGAAATGGGTCTTGGTAAAACTATTCAGTCAGTTTCCATGCTTGGTTTTCTGCAGGTAATTTATGTTGCTAGTCAACTTTGTCAGTTCATCCAATGTTTTGATAGCTACTCATTCATAATCGTTTGTACAGAATGCACAACAAATTCAAGGACCATTTCTTGTTGTAGTTCCACTATCTACCCTGTCGAATTGGGCAAAAGAGTTTAGAAAGTGGTTACCTGACATGAATGTCATTATATATGTTGGAACTCGTGCTAGCCGTGAGGTAATGACCATTTTTGTGTTATTTGAGATATATTTAATTCATATTTTATGGACTTATATGGCTCGTTTTGCATTCCGGTGTTAAGTGGTGGATGCTGTATTTGTATGCTTCAAATTTTTGTCGTTGTGTTTTGCTATTTTACTATGTATGATTGTATGGACCTTAGTGGTTTATGACTCCAACTTGATTATGTAATATCTTTTCGACTTCTTTTCTCTTACAATATCCTTTTGTGCAAATGTTCATTAGAAGAAATTGTGATGACGGGCAGAGACATAATTTGCATATTAGTTAAAATGAAGGAATGCTCACCCGGAGTTGCTTTTGCTTCATTTGTATTTTAGATCATCCTTCTGGTCTTGGCCTCCTCTCGTGATAAATTCTCCTATTCTCCCATAACTGGTTTCATCAAACATATCACTTTGTTTATGTTTCATGTATGTGCTCCTTGTTTTGAGCATCTGTATTCTCACTGTCGCCATGTGATGTTTATAGCAGTGGAAAATATTGTAACTCTGTAACAAACGTAGTTTACCCCAAGCTAAAGCTCGATTCTTATTGTATATATATATGTTTATCCTAACTATAAATCTTAACTGAAAAGGAAATAAACTAGTCCCCTAATACAATTAGGAAACCCAATTAAACTAGAAAAAGGAAATAAATAAATTAGATATTTGCCTAAACTACTTTTTCATACGACGTACGTAAACCTTCCAAAGGTGTTCCTTATTTCCGCTTTCATCAGTTTCCTTATTCCCGTCATCTTCATCCGTAACAAGTCCTCCCCCCTTAAAAACAGTCTTGTCCCCGAGACTGAACTCGAGAAATTACTGCACCCATAAGATATATATATATATATATATATATGTTTATCATAACTAATAAACCTTAGCTGACAAGGAAATAAACTAGTCCCCTAATGCACATAGGAAACCCAATTAAACTAGAATAAGGAAATAAATAAATTAGATATTTGCCTAAACTACTTTTTCTTGCGACGTATGTAAACCTTTCAAAAGGTTTTCCTTATTTCCGCCTTCATCAGTTTCATTATTCCTGTGATCTTCATCCATAACAAGTCCTCGCCCGTTAAAAACAGTCTTGTCCCCAAGACTGAACTCGAGAAATTACTGCAGATGCTCGTTCCAAGAGGGCGCTATAAATCAGTATGTCCTCGAAAAATACTCACGAATTTCCTCTAGTGGATGAAAAAAATCATTTATCGTTGCCTAGAACGTCGCCGGTGTGTTTGTCAAGTCGAAAGGCATTATTAAGAACTCATAGTGCCCGCTATGGGTGCGAAACACAGTCTTGGGGATGTCGGATGGCGCAACCCGAATTTGATGGTAACTCGAACAATGATCAATTTTTGAAAATACCCCTGCTCAGCATTCATTGGCGTTCCCTGCTAACCGATTATCATAACGCGAGACGAGAGCCTGAGGGAGTTACGACCATGTCAGACGTAACTGATGGTGGTAGAACCACCTGAACCAATGGAGGGCTGGAACTTCCATTGCCACCCTAGCTAATTGTATTTTATTTTCATCCGTGACATTATGTATTTCGAACTGTTGTTCAGCCTGATCTAACCACCCTAGAGGATCAGTGTCGTTAAACATAGAGAGTGTGGTGGTGGCATGGTTGAGGGTGTGGTGTGCTGTGGCATGATTGCGGGTGTGGTGTGTGATGGTTTGCGGGTGAGGGTTGGTGATGGGGTCGATTTGCGTCCGCGAAGTTGATATGTGGGGTGGTGGCTGGTAGTGGGGAGTGGGGAATTTCATGGGCGGTGGCAGAAGACGAGTGTGCTGTGGGTTTGAAGGCTGTGATTGCCGCCAGTGTTTCGGCAAGACGTGTGTTGAATGAATCCATCCGTGAACTCAATTGTGTTTGATCCTGAGAGATAGCTTGGACCGTTTTCTTCCAACGATGTAAAGCACGATTCGCCGCAGGTGAAACGAGTCAGTGGCATCAAGATCCATCAGGACAGATCAAATTGATAGAAGTGGAAAATATTGCAACTCTGTAACAAACATAGTTTGCCGCAAGCTATAGCTCGATTCTTAGTAACTGAAATTATGAATGAATAACAAGGCTTAACCCCTAAGCTATATATATATATATATATATATATATATCCTAACTAATAAACCTTAACTGACAAGGAAATAAACTAGTGCCCTAATACAATTAGGATACTCAATTAAACTAGAGCAAGGAAATAAATAAAATAGATATCTGCCTATACTACTTCTTCCTGCTGGTTTGGAAGGCATAGCCAAAGATAATCCACTCTAACGAGAGTGCTCAAGTATGGGTTGTGTGTGCAGCACACAAATCTTTGTCACCACTTTACAAAGTACTTGAGGTCAGTTTTCGACCAGTAGTTTTGTGGAGGGCAATCTGACATGTTACTTTTTCCAGTTCAACAGCACGGTCCACTGTTATTCATCTCTTAAATGTTTAGTTTTATGTGAATCAGATGGTATGTTCTTTGTCATTTTTATTGAAAAGAATGCTCACGTCACCATCTCTATATTCTGTTTGAGAAGATTTATCTTAAGAAGGATGAGATCTAATCTTATGAATTTTATTTGTTGTGTTATGATATGTATTACGAGGATAGTCTTTGTTTTAAATTACTCTTCCGATCTAATTCTGATTGGGTCCTGTTGCGAAAATTTACCGGTCTTTGTTTAAAAAAGTAAAATAATAATGGTCTCCATCTAATTGCAGGTCTGCCAGCAATATGAGTTTTACAATGACAAAAGTAATGGCAGGAGCATAAAATTTGATACCCTCTTAACTACATATGAGGTATTATTGAAGGATAAGGCTGTCCTCTCAAAAATAAAGTGGAACTATCTTATGGTTGATGAAGCACATAGATTAAAGAACAGCGAGGCCTCTTTGTATATGGCATTATCGGTATGATGACTTTTTCAGTTGAACATACTTCTTCCGTTCTGTTGTTCTTATAAGATGTTCGGGTTCTGAGCTTAAGCTTTATGTTTTCACAGGAATTTAGCACCAAAAACAAGTTGCTAATCACTGGTACTCCGCTGCAAAACAGTGTTGAAGAGCTATGGTAATAAGTTTATGTTTATAAATTTTATGCTAGCTGTTAGGATCAAGCGTCTTTTTTCTGTTTAGTATTCTTTGTATTGTGGTTTGTTGGTTACTATAATAGTTAGTAAAATTCACCTTCTTAAATTATACCTTTTCATTATGGAGTATATTTATCTATATATAATAAAAATTGCAGGGCTTTGCTTCACTTTCTTGATCCTAACAAGTTTAGGAGTAAGGATGACTTTGTTCAGAAGTACAAGAATCTCAGTTCGTTCAATGACATGGAGGTACAAGTTCTCTAATCTTTTTCCTTTTTCCGAACTCTTCTTGAATAGTTAGTGTTATTCAGTACTAAATTCAACTTTTGTCACTTTCTGTAGCTTGCTAATCTTCACATGGAATTGAGACCTCATATTCTTAGAAGAGTCATAAAAGATGTAGAGAAGTCTTTGCCCCCGAAGATTGAACGCATCCTTAGGGTTGAGATGTCACCACTGCAGAAACAGTGAGTGCTTTTGTTGATAAAAGTTTTGTTCGTTTGAGCGAGTGCTGTCTTCATTATTTTTGTTTTATTGGCAAATAAACTTTGTTCAGGTATTATAAGTGGATTTTGGAACGTAACTTCCAGGATTTGAATAAAGGAGTCCGTGGGAATCAGGTTAGTGCCCGATCTCCTGAAGCTTACTTAGCAGATTGTAGCATTTGAGTCGTGCTGGTTTTGAAAGGAATAATTACCTTGTTACCTGGTCGGTGGTCGCTATACTGTTCCAGCACTTTTATTTGGTGATTCTTATTTGTTTCTGAATGTTTCATTTATCTGAATAACAAAATCATGAAACTTCTCATTGTCATGCCAAAAATATGCAGGTTTCGCTTTTAAATATCGTGGTGGAGTTGAAGAAATGCTGCAATCATCCATTTTTGTTTGAAAGTGCGGATCATGGTTATGGTGGGGACACAAATTTCCTAGGCAGCAGTAAACTTGAGCGAATAATTCTAAGCAGCGGGAAGCTGGTTTTACTAGATAAGCTGCTCAATAGATTGCATGAGACGAAGCACCGTGTGTTGATATTTTCTCAGGTTTGCAATATTTTTTTTTCACCAGTGTGGTCAGGTGTGATTCTTGCTGTTATCTGGGTTCGCTGTTTTGCTTTCTGCCATGTTTATCTTGTATGACTTGCTGACATTTTGGAATACAAGATGATCTTTCGTACTTCTTGAAGTTCGAATAATATGAAGAATTTTTATTTTCTCGACTGCTTATATAATTGTTAATTGACATATCAATTATGAGGCTCGCCTCTAGCCCTGGGACCTGTTGATGGAAACTGAAAGGTGCTTGGAGCCTGCTCATGCGTATTAGGACTGATGGCATTTTTGGAAAATTAGATCACTTGAGCTTTGAAGTTTCCCTTTAAAAACGTCTTTCATTTTGCGCACGGGGTATTTTGATGTGGGAGGCATACTGTATACCATTTCTCTTTATTTTTTCACTATCTCGTGGGCTTCCAAGATGGCTCCTGCACACATGATAGTGATATGTCCTGCCTAGCACTTGGTACACAATTAGGTGGTAATGCACACTCGTTGCGTCTGTAAAAAAAATTAAATTTGATAAGAAATTTTTTTGAAGAAAAATTATTTAAGTAAAATGCAACAAAAGAGAAGCAAAAAGAAAAGGAGATGAGAATAAAATTTAAAAAAAATTAAAAAGTACAGAGAAAAATATAAGAAAAAACTTCCCTTTACTGGGTTTTATGGACCATGTGATTGTCATTAAGCCACAGACCAATAGCTGTTGCGGTGACTCACTATCGGTCACATGGTGCATAACACGTTATTCATAAAATAAAAATTGCTCTCACTCACCAAAATCATTTCAGTCCAAAAACAGTTACTATTGGCCCCTCTTCAATTCTATAATAGTATTGATTTTTGATACCTTATGACTCCTTCTGTCATGCCCGAGCACTTGACCTTTGTGATCGAGTAGCCTAGGATCTCTGGCAAGTGGCAAGTTCTGTTGTGGTTAGCTTGGACATTAACTGTTCGAAAAGCAAACCAAGTGGCTGCGTCGAGCACTTGAGCCCATATATATAAAGCTGATAATATGTACATATAGACTTTTTGTGGTATTTTAAATTTGGAAATTGTTTCCCTGCGAATATCTTTCCACTGATGGGGTAAACATTTTACTGTTCACATTTTAGCTTCCATGAAATCTTGCCTTCGCTTTATATTTGAGCACAATAAAATGAACTAGGCCTATTTGACCACAGATGGTCAGGATGCTGGATTTACTTGCTGAGTATCTGTCTATCAAAGGGTTCCAATTTCAGAGACTCGATGGTAGTACAAAAGCTGAGTCACGTCATCAGGCGATGGAGCATTTTAATGCTCCTGGTAGTGAGGATTTCTGTTTTCTTCTTTCCACTCGTGCTGGTGGTTTGGGTATTAATCTTGCAACTGCAGACACAGTTATCATATTTGATTCAGATTGGAACCCACAAAATGATTTACAGGTTTGTGGTATTATATCTTATTGCACAATTTCTCATAGTGCTATAAATTCTTTTTTGCCTTGCATTATATTAATGTTTATTGTCGTAATATTTTAATTTTGTTTTTGATAAAAGGCTATGAGCCGAGCTCATAGAATTGGGCAGCAAGACGTTGTTAACATTTACAGGTTTGTGACTAGCAAGAGTGTTGAGGAAGATATCTTGGAGCGGGCTAAGAAGAAGATGGTATGCTATACCGAGAAGCTTTTGCAAATTCATGGTTTTATACTCATTTTCATGTGTAAACTATGATTCAAAATTTATACTTCAGTCGCAAATTTATTTCCGATTTCCCATCCTAAGACTCCAATTTCCTAAAATGGAAGAATTTATTGTCCTCTCAATTAAATAGGGTTCAACTACCAGGGTTAGGTTTCCATTGAACACCAATTCATCTAAAACTTCATATCTGGTCAAACTAGATCAAATACCTTGGGAGGAAAGAAGTATTCATGTTAATTTAAGTTTGCCACCAATTTTTAAACGTATCAATATCACATTAAGATTATGAAGTGGTCTTCATGTGAAGGTAGTGGATAATTCTTGTCTGAGTTCTGACTGCGTGATATTTCCTTTTAGGTTTTGGACCATTTAGTTATTCAGAAACTGAATGCTGAGGGCAGACTGGAGAAAAAGGAAGCTAAAAAAGGAAGTTCTTTCGATAAAGTAAGTCCATCAAATAAACGACTTATGTTGGTTGAGAATATTACTGTCGCGCCATGTGTGCCTCCTGTGTTCTATGTCATCATGCGATATATGTTCTTTAATGTGGCTGTGTTTTCCTACCTTTTGTCTTTTGTTGTGTAGAATGAGCTTTCAGCGATTCTGAGGTTTGGGGCGGAGGAACTTTTCAAGGAAGACAAAAACGACGAGGAAAGTAAGAAAAGGCTTCTCAGTATGGATATTGATGAGATTCTTGAAAGGGCAGAGAAGGTTGAAGACAAAGTAACTGAAGGAGAGGAAGGAAATGAATTGTTGAGTGCTTTCAAGGTTAGCATATCATTATTCTTTTTTCAACAGCAGATTAGACATTTTCTTTCCAGTTTTGCACGCACGCACGCGCGCGCACACACACACGTATATATTTTTAACGATAGTGAAATGTGGATGATAGACCCTTTGTCCTCCTTTATATGCCTGCCATTCTTCTCAACGATCAATTTGGTGGTTCTTGTTGACATGATGCACTGTCTGATGCTTGTGGTATTTTATCTCTAATTATCACCCTTGTGAACTGTACCGTCTTTGTGCTTCTTTGCAGGTGGCTAATTTCTCTAGTGCTGAGGATGACGGAACTTTTTGGAGCCGGATGATAAAGCCAGAAGTTGTTGCGCAAGCTGAAGTATGTAATTTACTGCAGCTTGTCTCTTATATAAGTATTTCAAAGTTATAATTTCTTTTGGTGTTCCATTTTGCTTCTAGGATACTTTAGTTCCTCGAGCAGCTCGAAATAATAAACGTTATGCGGAGGCTTTACCACCTGAAACCGAAAGGATTAATAAAAGGAAAAAGAAAGGAGTTGATTCTCAGGACAGATTGTCCAAGCGAAAAAGGGCAGATACCAGTTACTCTCATCCTGTGCTCGAGGGTGCCACTGCTCAAGTAAGAGGATGGTCTTATGGGAACTTGCCAAAAAGAGACGCGACACGGTTTTTTCGAGCGGTAAAGTTACCTTTTGTGTATTCTAGACATGACATTTAAACATAAAGCGCCCCTTCATATGGCTCAAATGAAAGGAATATGAACAAAATTGTCATTTGTGTTACTGGTTTATATCCTTTTCTTTCATCGTTATGTTCTTCACTCCATTTTTGATGTTGACTAAAAACCTTTTCTTTAGTACTAGTTACGGCCACACGCTCTATGGGTGTGCAAAAAGAAAAAAGTGTAAAAAAATTCTTGAGTAAAATTGATTAATATAAAATAAAGTAAGTGTGATATTTAATTTTTCAAATAAGCATGAATAAAATATGAAAGGAGATATATAAAGAGAGAGAAATGAAGGGAAAAGAAGAGAACGTGTGAGATGAGAGAGAATGTGAGAGAATAAAAAGAGAGTAAAACTTAAAAAATATAAGAGAGAAAATATATAATAAAGATACTTGGGACACGTCAAATTTTTAGAATAGAAGTGGCTTCACTAAAATTTGAGAGCCCAAGGTGGTTACTATAGGCCAGTCCCACTTTTATATAATAGTATAGATAGTATAGATGTTTTCAAGTTCGATTGTGGACGGCATAACTGGTAAAGTAAGCTATTCAAAGCACAGGTCTATTGTTTGCAACAATCCCTGTATTCTGGCATGTATATGACTACTATATAATTGATGGATTCAATCATCATAGTTAGTTCTTGTGTGCTGAACTGTTTTCTGCCAATATGTGGGGCTTTGATCTTTGCTGCTAAAAGAAATGTCCTTTTGTAAAGAATTTTAGGGTAAAATGGCTAGTTGAATATTATTGCATATAGGGGTTGCCAAACAGACAATCATGCTCAAACCCCGCTGGACACTTTTGATTGTATTTTAGTTTTACCAGATTACCATTATGGATCATTTCAGATGATACATGCTTTCAGAAACTATTGAGAGTAAGATCTTTTAGCATTTGAATATTAAATGAACTGTAAGTGAACTTTCTGGCCAATATTTGGCATTGAATGAAGCATGACAACTAATGTATAATCATCTTCTATATTTAAGATTACAGCTTGAATCAATACAGGTCTCTTGTTTGCAACAATCTATGAATTTGGCATGTATATGACTATATAATTGATGGATTCAATCATCATTGTTAGTTTTCATGTGGTGAACTGTATTCTGCCAACATGTGGGGCATAGATCTTTGCTGCTAAAAGAAATGTTCTTTTGTAAAGAATTTTAGGGTAAAAATGTCTAGTTGAATATTAGTGCATATCGGACACTTCTGATTGTATTTTAGTATTACCATTTCAGATGATACGTGCTTTAAGAAACTATTGAGAATAAGATCTTTTAGCATTTGATTAGTAAATGAACTGTAAGTGAACTTTCTGATTAATATTTGGAACTGAATGAAGCATGACAACTAATGTATAATCATCATCTATATTTAAGATTTCATCTTGAATCAATACAGGTCTCTTGTTTGCAACAATCTATGAATTATGGCATGTATATGACTATATAATTGATGGATTCAATCATCATTGTTAGTTCTCGTGTGCTGAACTATTTTCTGCCAACATGTGGGTCATAGATCTTCGCTGCTAAAAGAAATGTTCTTTTGTAAAGAATTTTAGGGTAAAAATGTCTAGTTGAATATTAGTGCATATCGGACACTTCTGATTGTATTTTAGTATTACCAGATTACCATTATGGATTATTTCAGATGACACATGCTTTCAGAAACTATTGAGAATAAGATCTTTTAGCATTTGAATAGTAAATGAACTGTAAGTGAACTTTCTGGCCATGCTTTCAGAAACTATTGAGAATAAGATCTTTTAGCATTTGAATAGTAAATGAACTGTAAGTGAACTTTCTGGCCAACATTTGTCATCGAATGAAGAATGACAACTAATGTATAATCATCTTCTATGTTTAAGATTTCATCTTGAATCAATATGAGGGATTTGTGGCTCAAAATTCAGATGTGCTTTTGGGCTGTGAATAAGTTTGGTTCTGTTTATCTAGGTAGGGTCTGTTGTGGTTGCTTACGTTGGAATGGTGTGAGCTTCACGATATGTTGTCTTTCTAAGAGGAAGAAAAGTTAGTGTGGTGGAATCGTAGGAAAAATGATGTATTTTCGAGGATTAGCTGAAGAAGAGAAAATGGAGAAGAAAAAAGTAAATAACAGTTTGACAGCCGAACCACTCGACACCCCTTCCCATCCCAACAACAAGCTGACAAGGGGTCCCGCAAAATCACGAGACTGAGTATTAGTTTGTGATGATGGTCAATTTTACAGGATTATTAGGGATTGACAACCTCAAGGAAGCAACTAGGATACACACTAACTAAAATCGTAGTCTCCTGGTTAACTAGGAATTTAAATAAATCATACATAATATCGAGCTTTTAATGCAGAACTCATGAACTTCGATCTTTTGTCTTGCCTTTTTCATCTTACACGAATTAGTATTTTGACTTTGCGGTGTTACTTGTTTGTGAGTGAAATTAGTTCGATTGTGAAATTATCATAATACCCTCAACCTAAAATACTTATAAAACAAATATACATGTTAATCTTAAGCATTCAATCTGGGACTATATTGATTACCTTCTTATGAGCTGAAGAGTATTTCAAAGTTTTCTTATTTAAAATTCCCTCCTTCAATCTGTTTTTCTGCATCTTTAGTGGAAGCCTTACTTTAGTGATCCTGACTTCAATCAGGTTAAGAAGTTTGGAAATGATAGTCAGATAAGCTTGATAGCTGCAGAAGTTAGTGGAATAGTTGAAGCTGCTCCAACTGAAGCACAAATTGAGCTTTATGATGCGTTAATTGATGGTTGTAGAGAAGCAGTTAAAGGAGTGACTCTCGACCCAAAGGTTTGTGCCGGTGCCATCTATATGCTAGTCTTTATAGTTGGAAACTCCATTATGGCAGCTGAAACTTCTTGTGCTATACCTTTAGGGTCCGCTTTTGGATTTTTTTGGCGTACCTGTAAAGGCTGATGAAATGTTAAGCCGTGTTGAAGAACTACAGCTCCTTGCCAAGCGGATTAGCCGGTATGAAGACCCTATCTCTCAATTCAGAGCACTTGCATATCTGAAACCGTCCACATGGTCTAAAGGTTGTGGCTGGAACCAGAGTAAGTAAACAATTTTGTGCTTTTGTGTGTCGTCCATTTTGCATTATACTTCAGTTAGATCTTATCAAACGTCCAACTTTGCTTATTTTGATATTTCTTTCCCGTGCACCGAGTGGGGGTGGTGTAATGTTGTTGGGGGAGAAATGTTACCACGCTGTGTTTCTATAATTGGTTGCATAACTTTTTCCACCTGGTACAATCAGAGGATGATGGGAGGTTGCTGCTTGGGATTCACTATCATGGATTTGGCAATTGGGAAAAGATAAGGTTAGATGAAAGACTTGGTCTTACTAAGAAGATAGCTCCTGTGGAACTTCAACATCATGAAACTTTCTTGCCTCGAGCCCCGCAACTGAAAGAACGAGCTTCCCAGCTATTGGAAATGGTAGGCTAAATGCAGTCGTAATTCACTCCTACAAAATTGATATTAAACTCCTATCTTTTGTTTCGTAATTTTAGATCAATTATAGGCTTTATAGCAATCTGTGTAGAGTTTTGTTCAAATATTTATATCTGGAGTTTTAGTTACATATATCTTTTGCTCTGTGTGTGTGTGTTTTTTTTGGAGGGGGGGTGGGGGGTGGGTGGGTTTGGACATAGGATCTAGCTGAATGCTACATTACCTGTAGTATTTGTGACTCCAAGTTTATCAGCTTTCTCTAACCAGTTGCCTGCATAATCTGTTCTCAGGAAGTTGTAGCTGTTGGTAGGAAGGTTTCTAATGTGAAAGTTGGCCGTAAGAATGCAAAGAGACAAAAAGAAACTTCAACCTCAGGCAAACAAGGGAAACTTGGTTATCCCAATGCGAATGTCCAAATGAACAAAACTAGAAATTCAAGATCGCAGAAGACTGAACCTTTAGTTAAAGAGGAGGGTGAAATGTCTGATAATGAAGAAGTTTACGAGCAATTCAAGGAAGTAAAATGGATGGAGTGGTGTGAAGAGGTCATGATAGATGAGGAAAAGACTTTGAAACGACTTCAAAAATTACAGTCTATTAGTGCCGATCTGCCAAAAGAAAAAGTGGGTTTAAGTATCAGCTATCTCTCATTCTCTATTTGCTTTGTTTTTTATGATAGTTTTGATCTTTGCTCCTAAAATTGACGGCCATGTCAGGTACTCGCAAAAATTCGGAACTATTTGCAGCTTATTGGTCGAAGGATTGACCAAATTGTTTCAGATTATCGGGAGTCTTATAGGCAAGAAAGTATGTGTTCTATCTGTATATAATTCATTTGTTCGCTTTGCTCCCATTCACTATTTGTCTTTCCTAATTAATTATTATTATATTTGGATTAAGGATTTTAGTAAGGAAAGTGAGAAGGAAAAGGTCTATAAAGTAAAGCGCAAACACAGGGTTACATGGTTTGGAGCACCAAAATTGTTTTTCTGTAGTGTTTTCATCTTTGAAATCCACATTTCAATAATGGCCTCAATCTGAAACGGCAAGGGCAATTTGGTCCAAAAATTTGTCAAAACTTCAATTGTTGTTTTTTGAAAGTGGGTGCACTACGTATTGCGGATTAAAAAATATTATAATGGTTTTCTTAGTAATTTTCCATAGTATTTAAAAGAAGGATGAACAGACATGTTTTCTATTTGATGTTTTAGAGAAAAATAATTTTGATAAGATATTTCTTTTTGCAGGGATGACGACAAGATTATGGAAATACGTATCTACCTTTTCGAATTTATCCGGTGAGGGACTTCAACAAATTTATTCTAAACTCAAACAGGAGCAGCAGGTGGCTGGTGTGGGCCCATCCCACGTCAACGGTTCTGCTCCCGGGGCAGCATTTATGCACAGAGATCTCGATGTGGAAAAATTTGAAGCTTGGAAACGAAGAAAGAGAGCTGAATCTGATGCTCCTCATGTTCAGCATCCTTTTCATAAACCTTCAACTAATGGCACACGATTACCGGATCCCAACTCTTCTGGGATTCTGGGCCCACCGCCGTTGGAAGGCAGACAATTCACCAATGGGAGGCTTTACAGAATGCAACAGCCTGGCTTTCCTCCAGGAAATTTATGATTGGTCTAATTGTAAGGCCCACAGGTTTCTTTGTCGACGGCTTCAGCTGCTTTTGGGGTCTTTATTCTCCCATAAGGGTATTTTAGACTTGTGAGTTGTGAATACCGGTTTTGCTGAATCCCTTTCAGAGTTTAGATGAAAGCTGCTTAAAATACCGATCAAACAGGTGACAAAATTGAGTTTACTTGATGTTGGGAAGACTGACGTGAAAGAAAGATATACTTGGAAATCCGCTATAAAAGTTCGTTTTGCTTTTGGTTTCGTCATTTTTTATATTTAGTTTCTAATTCCGTTAAGTATATATAGTGGATAGTCGAAAGGATGCAAAGGTCATTTGTGACGCACCACGGCAAAAGACATTTTTGTATTTATAATGCTTTTATAAATGTGTAAATGACACAATTTTGCTTATTTTACTATTAGAATTTTACAAGTTAAATTGCCAATCTTGCGTTTATTTGGCTTGGGGTTGTCAAGTGACTTCTTGTAGGTGAGTTCTTAGAAATCAAGTTTTGTATCTTCAATTTCATATGCATTGAACATTTTAGTAGTCTGGATGGCTTACGTAGGATGTTGCTCTTTGGAGCTATGCCGCCCCTCCCCCTTCCCCTTTCCCTGTATGTATGCATATGTGTATGTATGCGTACACATTCATACATCTTGGTAGTGTGGATGTTTTGTATAGGGACTTGCTCATTGGTGGCTCCCCCTCCGCCTTTCCACATCTACAATGTATCATTATGTATTCATAGACATGGATGGTGGATGAATGTTATCTATATGTCTATGTAATATATAGCCGGAGTCCTGAATATTTATTGAATCTGTGCCTAGTACCTGATTTCAGTTTGTATTGCAGGAAGATCCTTCACTGCGGTTAAAGCTTGCAGGTACAAGAAAGTAGATTCTGTATGTTTGTTAGGAATCTAAAATGATGATGCTCAAGTTCTTTAATTTCACAGTTGGCAGCATGAGATGATGACGTTCTTATAGGAGCTCTTCATTATGTCCAGCAAGAGGCCCGATAAGATGCGAGTTTAGTCAGCTATTGGTTATTAGGCGTCTCATCTGTAACGTGCAATGATATGTGGTGTCCCGAGTGAAGTGTATTGTTAAATGACGATTTTTGTATGTATTAATTCTTTTATTCGATGTTTCTGGTTCTTTTTTTGACTTGGTTTAGCTAAATGAACGAGAAAATCTACTATTGCAGAATAAAGTTAATGTTGTGTTTGGACTGGAGAAGGTTGAGTTTCAATCTTTTAATTCAAGGATTTAAAAGTTCATAGATTTTACATTGATTAATCTATAACCTTGGGCTTACGTTGCTGACAAAAAAAAATGTTCCTTTTGATTTCTTCAAATACAACCCATAATGATTTGCGCGTCCTCTTGTACATAACCATTGATGGTTTCTCGTTGTTTCAGCAGTTCTTCGCTCCGGGATAAATTCTCCCGTTTTGCACCTCATAAAAGGATTAGCAGTTGTTTAGATGATCTCAATGGGACTTCAAACCATTTGTCATTGTAACGTAATATTTTTTAATCATTACGATGAATTTTATATGCACCTTGAGTCAGTTCCCCTTCCTATTCTTATCTATCAACCTAGAAGAGGCTAGTAGTTGGATCTTGTGAATAAATGGATACATGCATGACATGTAAAAATGCTTATTTTGACAAATAAAATGTACAATTTATTTGTATTATAATGGCCCATGAAATAGAGATAAAAACAAAATAATAGATGAAAACAAAATGGGAATCCTTGTGGAGCTTGGGCTCCCTTAGAAGAGGTGTGGTTGAAAAGCCCTTTATCACATTATCTTTCACATAATTGTTTCTCACCTCAAGCTTTATAAACTTTTTCTATGGTGTCTATTAGGCATGGATTTTCCTTTTTGATTTTTGGACCTTATATTATGTCGTATTTGCAGATTGGTCATGACATTTTCATTTATCCTGCATATGGGTCAAGAATAGTCAAAACTAATCCTTCGAGATACTATTAGTTGTAACTGGTGGATTTCTTTGAAAATTTTCAACATACACGAGACTTCTAAAATAAGCGATCGGACCTCTCCCACTTATATTGTTCCTCTTTTGATTCTTTTATTCTATGCATTTGTTCTCTTAATTATTTGGAATTAGATGGTGATTAGTGAACTCTATATTTTTTTGTTCACGACTTTTTGTTTGTATTGATAAATTACTTAATTGTTGTATGAGATTGGGCGAGTAGGTACGAAGTATCAAGTATGAACTATTACATTGTAAACATAGTATGTAATATATCATAATAATTTGAAGGACATTGTAAATATTTACCCGAAATTTACACATTAGAAAACAATAAAAATATAACTAATGTTAAATAACTTTTTTGTGGGACTTTAAAAAAAAAAAATTAATATTGGCTTATTTTCTGCTTGAATTGCGCTCAAATCTTGAACAACTTATTCGACTCGACTAGTTTACAACCCTAACCATCACTAATTCCCATGCGGGTTTAAAGATGCAGAAACCAAAAAATGCTGGGTGGCAAAACTAAATATGTCAAAAAGCAAGGGCATGATTACAATAACTCTAATTTTTTTGTTCCTTTGTGATTCTAGGGGAGGCGGGGTGGGGGGGGGGGGGTTGGGTGGGTGATGTCATTCATTTTTAGCCGCAGGATTATCAACATTGGTGCAACTCTTATCTGCCACGTAAGAATCCCCCAAAAGTGGGACCCACATAAGGGACTCGTGATTGGTCTCCCGCGTTCTTATAAAATTTTGGACAAAGTTCATTTGGCCCTTTCATCCCTTTATCATTTTCTTCTTTCATTCCATACACTCCCTCTTGAGGTAAGTTCTAATTCTATTTCTTAGTTTCTTCAATTTAGTCTTGAGTAATTAAAGCACTACTTATGTATATACATGTATCTATATGTATATATTATGTGAACCATGCATGCATGTAGGTGTAATTCTATGTCGAACCTAATCCAGTGATTCGAGTGTGTATCCTGTATTTATGTTACTGTCTGAGATAGACACTGTGACCATTGGACTAGTCTAACATAAATTTTTCCTGCATGGGAGGGTGGGTATATGCGATTGGAATTTTGAGGTATTTTATGAGTGTTTTAGATTTTTGGGGTTCGATTGGTTTATTGGACAGGGTTTGATTGATTATTTTACTAGACTCGATTCAGTGTTTTGATTGTTAGATCGAGTTTGATAGTAAGTAGTAACCCAGTATTAAATCCATCGTCCAATTGACAAACTATCATTTTGATGTGGGATATGATTGTGGAATCCTATCTAATAAATGAGTCTAGTCGAATAAGTAATTGTTGCTTGTTTAAACTATTATCTAGCTTCAAAATTTATATTTAAACTTGGTTTAATTGTTAAACGAGCCGAATTCAAGCAAGTTTTTATCGAGCCGAACATGAGTCGAGCTCTAGTAGTTTGATCTTTTTGTACATATTTTTATTATTTTTTACTAATAGAGCCGAGCTGAACCGAGCTTCAAAATTTATCGACATATAAAGTTGTTCAAGTTTGGTGTGATATGTTAACGAGTCGAGTTCAAACGAGTTTTTAACGATCAATATTGAGTAATTGGGTTCAATCTAGATCCTACAAAGCTATTGAGAAATTGTATCATAGCCATGGAAGAATGATTGGATAACATTTTCCTGAATATTATTAGGATAGTAGCCTGCACCTTCAATAATTGGTTTTAATTGGAAAATTTTGTTTTAATTTGTTTTTTTAAACAAGATTTTAGACTCCCTCCCTTCTATCTTTATAGGCTCAATTTGACCCGACAAGAGTTTTACATGAAAGTCGAGAAATAAAGTCTTGCGTATCTTTAGACCATTACCTTTAAAACTAGTTGTCAAGAGTTAGTGAGCCTTAATACTCCATCTGGTCTGCTTCTTGGCTTCATACCTGTATTCTTCGAAACTCTCAAACGATTCAGATTTGTATCTCATAAGATACAGGTAATCGTACCTCGAATGGCCACATACATATGAATGGATAACATCCAACAAGCCCGTGTGTGGCTCACTCCAATTGTCAAACAAATGATGATTTAGTCACCTTGCCCCTTAGACAGGATTCACAAGTTGGCATGCCGAGTCCGAGAGGTCAAGCTTATGTGCCTAGAATACTATCCTTAGAAACATGACCTATCTAGCATATCACACGAATGTGTCATGTCGATAATCGAGCATTCCTTCATTCGTTCAACTTGTTTTGTGACGTCATAAAAAAGAAATAAGATCAGATGAGCAGATTTGCAATCTTTGTAATAGAAAATATTGTTGGAACAGAGGCCAACTTGAACAATGCTTCTTGCAGGGATACTGTTTTAAGAGGATTTTATACATATTTGAGTACTTTCAAGTGGGAAAAAGATGGACTATGTTAATGGACCAGGAAGGAACCATCTCTTTGTTCCCGGGCCCGTCAATATCCCGGACCAAGTCATTCGTGCTATGAGCAGAAACAATGAAGATTATCGTTCTCCGGCTATTCCAGCACTCACGAAAGTCCTGATTGAGGATGTCAAGAAGATTTTTAAGACCACTTCTGGAACGCCTTTTCTCTTTCCAACCACAGGTGTACTGCTTTAACGAACCCCTTTTCGGCCTATAATTATGCGTTTACTTGCATTTATGTGCTTATAAGCGTTATTGTGCTCCTATATATGATGAGAATTTGAATTGTGTAGAAAAATTAAAGTTTATGAAGCAAACGGTCCAAAATTTGAGCTTTTTGGCTAAGTTTAGTAGTTCTGACTTTACCCCTAAACTGAAACTGCCACTGAATGAACATATGCAGGATTAAAATTGTAAAATGGATAGATAACATGTGCAACTCGAAAATATGCAACTTACACGACCAAAAATGCGTTTTCGTGGTTTCTTATCATTCCAACCACAGGTGTACTACTTTAGCGAACCTTTTTTTCTTTTTCCTTCTATAATTATGCGTTTATGTGCTTATCTGCATTACATTGCTAATGTATATGAAGAGAAGTTGAATTGCATAGAAAGATTAGAGTTTATGAAGCAAATGGTCCAAAACTTGAATTTCTGGTCAAGTTTTGAAGTTCTGACTTTAGACCAAATTGAACTGAAACTGCCACCGAGTCAACAGATGCAAGATGAAAATCGTAAATTGGGTAGATAGCTAAAGATATGTCAACTTATTTGACCAAAAATGAGTTTTGCGTTTTTTTTAATCTCTCTGTGTTTAAATCAGTTCCTTTACGGTTTTTGTACTCCGATCTGATAATTACCCGTAGTTTGCTAAGTAAACTTGCTGTATCAGGGACCGGTGCATGGGAAAGTGCACTTACGAACACACTGTCTCCTGGTGATCGAATCGTCTCATTCCTGATTGGTCAATTCAGTTTGCTGTGGATTGATCAGCAACAACGCCTCAAGTTCAATGTTGATGTTGTTGAAAGCGATTGGGGTCAAGGTGCTAATCTCGACATTTTGGCCTCAAAGATAGCGGAAGATAAAGCACATACCATTAAGGCCATTTGCATTGTGCACAATGAGACGGCGACTGGAGTTACCAATAACTTGGCTACCGTTCGAAAAATACTCGGTAAGGATTCAACCTATATACATGTGAGATTGTTCTTTCATGTGCCAATACGTACTATTTATACTGAAATGACAAACATTGGTCTGATTTACAAAATCTAAAAAATTGCTCGTTAGTCCTTAAACTTTTAGAAAAATGCATAATAAGCCCGAAAGGGTAATTCGTTTTGAAATGATACTTACAGTCAATGATAGGTAAACTTGAATGTTCATGGTTCAAATTATTAGAGGTTAATTGATTTTCTATATGACTGTCAGATCATTATCAGCATCCAGCACTCTTTCTTGTCGATGGAGTATCCTCCATTTGTGCACTTGATTTCCGCATGGACGAATGGGGTGTAGATGTGGCTCTTACTGGTTCGCAAAAAGCTCTCTCTCTTCCTACGGGGCTAGGAATTGTGTGTGCAAGTCCTAAGGCTCTCGAAGCCACTAAGACTGCTAAATCAGTCAGAGTTTTCTTCGATTGGAATGATTACTTGAAGTTCTATAAATTGGGAACATATTGGCCATACACTCCTTCCATTCAGCTTCTTTATGGGCTAAGAGCAGCTCTTGATCTCATTTTTGAGGAAGGACTCGACAATGTAATTGCAAGGCACGGACGCCTTGGCAAAGCAACAAGGTATGCCCTTTTTCGAGAGCTTATGACTCGTATTTTCTTTGTGAGATGTCGCAAAAAAAAAAAAAATCACCTCGACCCCCCCCCCCCCCCCCCCCCCCCTCCCTTCTCCTCCCAAAAAAAAAAAACAAAAACAAAGATTTTTCATTTAAAGTAATGATGTGACACCTGTAACTCTGAAACTATTATTTTTAATGAGAATCTTTTCAACTATCATGTAAAACTCCGTTTTGAGTTAAACCAAATACATGATATTGAAATTGGCGTAGTACTGCATTGTATATGAAACATTATGGTTTCTACACATGCCCTGAAAATGTAGACTTGCGGTGGAGGCATGGGGCTTAAAGAATTGCACCCAAAAGGAGGAATGCTTCAGTGACACAGTTACTGCCGTCATTGTTCCATCGTACATTGACAGCTCAGAAATTGTTAGACGGGCATGGAAGCGATACAACTTAAGCTTAGGCCTCGGGCTTAATAAGGTAGCTGGGAAGGTTTTCAGAATAGGACATCTTGGAAACCTCAATGAGGTATGTTGTCTTAATTTTTCTCGTTACATGATGTCGAAAATTTGAACTATTTAAAGCTCGTCATGAGAAGCATTTTCGTGAAGCAAGTTCATTTGCGTCGATATAGTGGAGATTAGTTCACACTTCACATCCAATCTCAGAATAACTAGCTGAGTTACCTAATGTTAAATCATCCAATTCTTCTTTACAAAAACCTTTTTCTAAGTTCAATTTGCTTACTTGTTTGAAGTTTAGATATGATTACCTGCACACACCCTCATTTATTGAGCAATCACCACGAGCCTCCTAAGATTTTACGAATTACCAAGATATCCCTTATCAGATTCCGAAAACTCCAAAAACAAGGGGCAAAGTTGTAATTCTTTTATTAACGAGGGGTGAAATAGTAATATGCTTTTACTGATATGGGAAATTATGGTAATTTCTTAAACTTTGGGTTATTTTTCGTACTTAGGTCTCACGTGGGGGTGTCTATGTAATTTGTCCTGAAGTTTAACATAACATTATATGGTTAATAAACCGGAGGAAATCTTTGGTTAAATATGGTAGTATGGTTATTGGTACTATATATTAGGAACAGAGATGGAGCGAAGGAGGGTTGTACCTGTAAGTCGCCCCCTCAAATCAGTATAGATTTGTGAATTAGATATAATTCAATCTTTTCCCTCCCTACGCAAATCACTCTCTAATTTAAGTCAAAATATGTATCTCCTCCCCCGAGACCTAGAACTCTAACTCCGTCCCTAACTGCTAACATGCTTGATCAATTTCTTTATCCATCTTACCCGTCTTTTATATAACGATGTAATATTCATGCAGCTACAACTGCTGGGATGTCTTGCCGGAGTGGAGATGGTGCTGAAAGACGTCGGTTATCCAGTGAAGCTTGGGAGTGGGGTTGCGGCTGCTTCGGCATTCCTGCAGAACTCGACTCCGTTGATTCCTTCGAGGATTTGATTTGTTATTTGTATAATTTGTTTACCTTTATACTGTAAAAAATGCACAATCCCAATGTCTTTCTGCACTTGAGACTCTGTATTTGGTTAAATGTTGTATTTAAAATTTTATATCCGAACAAGGTCCTTACTTCATGCTATGCTACTCAACACAAGATCATGCCATGCATATAACAATAGGTACACAATGCTTTCAATGTTGTAGGGCTTACGATATCAGGTGATCATTCTCAAGAGATCTCGAAATTCAAAGTTCCAACGTAATCATAATAATCCATGTGTTATGGTCAATAATTATATGACTTATTAATATTATACCAAAATTTGAATTACCAAAACCCCCTCAACATCATTCTAAGAAGCAAAAAGTCAAATGCACATTATTTTGTAAGACATTAGAACATCATTTAAATAAACTTTGTAAGGTGCGTGCCAACAAACTTATCTATCTATATCTATATTATACTAAAAGTGTGGATATTTTATTGTTTGTTTCAGTTGTGATTTTACATTTCTACCCTCAATTATGTATTGAAAATTAATACTTCCATATATTGAAAATAAGTACAAATTAGTCCATATCTATCCCCTTACTAACCTAAAAACTGAATGATCATAAAAGTGAGACTCCCTCCCACCCAACATACTTGACCCAGCATAATTGATTGCCACTATAATAACATAAATTCTTACTTCCAACGGCCTTCTTTGTCATAAAAAGGCCACTCACCTTACACTAGATTAATTACCATTACTGTATACTAGAATTCTAAGAGCCATATTCCTAATTCTATATAAGGTGGAAATTAGTAGCAAGTACTCACTTTCATTAGCCATGCCGATTTAGTATATATACCAATTGTTAAATGATTTTTTCAAAATTGCATTTTGTTTAGTTGCATACATACATAACTATGGCGGCGTTGATAAGGAGACTGCAAGTGCAATCTATAATGTGTACAAGTTAACTATGGCGAGGTTGCAACTGCAAAATTTCTTTTAGAGGTGCAGTACTATGGTCTGAATGGGATCAACCGATAAAGAAGGGCGACGATAAAGGATACATGTCTTTGTGGAGTTAGTATCTCCATAAACCTTTTATGAAATCGAAATCACATAAAAAAATATTTTACAGACTAAATTGCATGAGAATTACAGAGATTAAGATAACATTTATAGTGAAAATCTTGGAATGAATTTGGATAATTGGAAATGGGGTATTTTTATTATTTGAATGTGAAAAGTTGCACAGATTAATAAGATGCATTGGTAAGGAGGCTGCATATGCAACCTATAATGTGTACAAGTTAACTATGTCCCCGGGGGGGCGCATTTTGATACATGAGCTTTTATTAAATTGAGATTTGTTTAATCTTTCATCTATAACAAAAGTTACACGAAAGTGCACCCTGAGAAAAATTTCAACCGTAAAAGACTGAGAGATTAAGAACCCAGTTATATATACTTGTGGCATTTATTGGATGTCCGAGAATGTTCAACATAAACAACTATGCCGTTATGGAGCGTTGCTTTTATATTTAGTTAGTATATTTACATTCGCCTCTATTCGTAAAGCGGTGAAGAAAGAACACAATTTAAGTGAATTGGCGTAGATATTTTTTAATTGTTGTATAAAGAAAGTTGATTGACCTCAAAATAATTTTGGAACAACCATACAATATTATTACAGTTAACAATTAATAGATTAAAGTATAGTTGTTTTGCATGAAATACTGTTGTTCGATATACTCCATATCAAACTGTTTATTATGAATAACTTTGTATTAGATTACTTTTGATATTCTCAAATAAAACACTTGAATATAAAAAAATTTAGTATATAAATATGTATTCTACGTGCAACACACGTGCACTTTACTAGTGTGAATAAACAACTATTGAGAATAAGTAGAATGGATAGCGCAAAAACAGTTGACTAAAGGTCGATTTTTAAAAGCAAAAACAGTTGACTAAAGATCGATTTTTAAAAGTCCGTCTGAACTTGATTCGTTAAAATAATAAATTGAGTTTGGACACATTTTTTCGTTCAATAATTTTTTGAAGTTCAGTTCAAGATCCACTCGATTAACAATAAATGGTAAATTATGTAAAATAAAAATCAAGATATTCAAACTCGACTCATATTAGACTTGATTAAAACTCGTTTGAGCTCAATTCTATTAAAAACTAAATCAAGTTAACACAAACTCAGAGCTAGAGAATATTTCAAACTAAGTTCACAGTTCAAGCAATATCTTGATCACTTCAAATTAATGGAATTATGGCCCTAAGTGAATCCATACGCCCAAGTTAATAATTCTTATCCATAACCAAAAATAAAAAATGGAAAAAATTACCTACCGACCTCTCATAACTTTGATTGTCGAAAATTCCTTGACTTTTTTAAAATTACATAAAATCTCTCTCATGTTAAGGCATTTTTACAATGACACCTCATGTATTTAAAAATTCTTACAATTTTACTTTTATGAACCTTATAAACAGACCCTTGAAGGGGTCTCTTCTTAATTACCAAAAGTTCTTAATCACCAAAAGTCAAGTGATTTTCGTAATTAATATTAAAGTGAAGAGATGTGCATTTAATTTACCCTAAAAATAATAATATAAAAAAAAAGAAATACTTGTATACCAAAATGAAGGGAAATTAGGGTCGAATAGAGCCGATCTATTAAACACCAGGTAATTTAAATAATTTTTACTATTTTGACCCTGCATGCAAGGGTACTTCGTGCATCAGCCCTATTGACCAGGCGTAGCATAGAATTATCCTAAAATCACCCCAAAAATGAACATATAGTACCAAATCGATATTTATAGTAAATTTGGGTGCCTTAACTTGATACCCAAGTTTTTCCCACTGCTAACTATAGAGAGAAGTATTCAAGTCTAATAATACCTTCTTTGGCCTAAGGCTCAAGTTTTGCTGAAGAGTGAAGAAAAAATATAAATTGTTATCAGATTCGGAGGAAGAAATTGTAGATAAATATATATATATATATATATATAGAGAGAGAGAGAGAGAGTGAGAGGAGAGATGGTGAGAGATAGCTGTCTAGCGCGGGTGACGGCGGGCTTTGCCGTCGGCGGTGCTGTCGGCGGCGCAGTCGGTAACGTTTTTTAATTCTCCTTAAACCCTAGCTGCGTATATTTTCCAATTTTCCCCCTTTTTCACGAACCTTATTTACCATGACGATAAGATTTCTCTTAATTTTCTAATTGTTGTTTGTGTTTATGAACTAGTAACTTGGGTGCTGAATTTATTTAATCGGTGATTGGATATAGTAGCATGCTTATGCTTGAAAAATTGTACGTTTGATTTTGGCATTGCCAAATTCTGCAAATTTTATTTCAGCTGCACATTGTTAATGGACGATTTTGGGGACATAATTATTGTGGAGGAACGGAGCCAGGATTTTGGTTCCGAGGGGGCGAATACAAAAAAAGAGGGAAAAAACTTGAATTTTTTTGGGGGGGCGCAAAATTATAAGAAATAAAATTCTTTAGGGTCAAAAAATTAATTCTCAAAAGTTGAGGGGGAGGTGTTGGTTGGGGGGGGGGCAACGGCTGCCACCTCCAGCCCTGCTCCGACAATAATTGTGGATTTATTTAATCGGTGATTGGATATAGTAGCATGCTTGAAAGATTGTACCTTTATTTTGGCATTGTCAAATTCTGCTTCTTTTTTCAACTGCGCATTGTTAATGGACGATTTTGGGGACATGATTATTATGAATTTATGTAATCGGTGATTGGATATAGTAGCATGCTTGAAACATTGTACCTATGTTTTGGTATTGTGAAATTCTGCAAATTTTATATCTGCTGCGCATTGTTAATGGATGATTTTGGCGAAAATTATTGTGAATTTATTTAATCGGTGATTGGATATAGTAGCATCCTTATTTTTTTTGATATAGTAGCATCCTTGAAAGAATGTACATTTGCTTTGGCATTGTGAAATCTGCAAATTTTATTTCTGCTGCGCATTGTTAATGGACGATTTTGGGGACATAATTAATGTGAATTTATTTAATCGGTGCTTGGATATAGTAGCATGCTTGAAAGATTGTACTTATGTTTTGGCATTGTCAAATTCTCCAAATTTTATTTATACTGCGTGTTAATGGAAGATTGGATATGGTATTTGAGTGTGGTTTCTGTCCGATGAGGAAGTCATTGTTCATGCTTGATTTGTTTTCTGAAAAAAAGCTACGAAAAAGCAAGGAAGAAAATAGAACTAGTGTATGCTTTCTAATTAAATAAATGAAGTTTTATTACTGGCTGTGTTGAGCTGCTTAAGTTTATGTGATGGGTGCAGATTTTTATAAATCGATAGAAACAGAATAAATAACGATAAAAGAAATACTTTCGATAACTCGAAAGTCCTACAAGAATAAATCTTGCCCAACAAGCCTAAGCTTGACTCTTTATTGATTCATAAACTGAATAATCCAAATAAACACTGAAGACCCCTATTTATATGCATAAGTTAACTTTCTATGCAAGCTACTGACTCCTAGTAGAAAGGAAATAACTTGACCCCTAAGCAACTAGAAAACTTAATCAACAAGTAATTAAACTCCTAAACTAACAAGACTGAAACTAGGAAATAAAATGATATAATGTAATTAACTAATTCTTCAAAATCCACTTCATAACATTATGTTTGTTGGCTGTTGTTACATTGGTGGCCTCTGAGTAGGTTTATAGTTACTCTTGATTCATGAATGGTTTATCTAATGCATGCTTTACGTGCAGGCGCTGTTTATGGAACTTATGAGGCTGTAAGATTCAAGGTGAAGTTTTAATTCACTTCTGTAATGTTTATATTTTTGGTTTTTGGTTGGATTTTGAGCAATAATTCTGATTGTTGGATTCTGTCTGTTTTATGCTTTCTTTAATAAATAACAATTGAATTTGTATGACAGAAACATTATGGTTGCTGTTGTTGCAACTTTCAGAATAAGTTGCTATAACATAAACTGGATATTTTAACGTTGTGGCATAGTTAATGATTTTCAGTAATGTTGGTGGATTTGGACGATAAATATGCTTTTCGAAGGGATTTATTTTCTCTTTTATTTTGTAAATTTTTTGATGTTGGCTACCAGCATTCTTCTTTAGTCTATGTTTTAGACTTTTAGTACAGTTGGTCTAGTACTTGCTGGTTACTTGGATTTCAAAGAGTGGTATTGGACTTTGTTTCTGAAAAAGCTATCCCTTATGACTTAATAAACCCTTGTTGCACTATATCTTCAAGATTGTTCTATATCAATGTCTATTTCATAAATGAGATAGCTCTTGTTTATCCTGACGTGTGGTGTCAAAGAGCCTAGGTTCTCGTACATATGGCCTTACGACTGATGAGTGCGATAATATTCACTATAACTTCAGACAGATGTATCTCTATTAAATTTATTGCCCAAATATCTCAAACTTAGGCTCTGTGGTCGTACATGCACTCCCCACCCCAACCCCCCCGCGCCCCAAACACATGCTCATCTACAACTCCATGCCTAGTCAAAATGGAGTCGTAACCATTGACTGATGGAAATGTTATCATCCCTGATAATTTGGCTTTTCTTCCAATGAATACGTGCTAATTTCTCTCACAGAAACTGCCAATCTAATTACATAAACTGTCATGCGCAATATTTGATTCTCAGTGTAGTCTCATAAACTTGGAATGGGTTCTCAATTTGCAACAAAGATATGGTGTCTTTACAAATTTCAGGCTTCAGGACAGCATTTACAAGAAATTGTACATCTGAAACTTTAAATATTTTTAATTGAACTTTATGCACTTGGGCAAGTGCTGCATAACTTGTTCACTTTTATTTAATTAAATTCTTTTGTTTGTTTGCATATCAGTTCATTAGTTTGGTCATTCATAGTCGATACTGTCCGTCAACTATTCTCTAAAGTAAATACGATATAAAAATTCTGCATTCGTTATTAATGTCTGATATTGTCGATGCATGTGAAAATTGACAACATACAATCTGGAACACTGGAATTCTTTTTTCACATTTGTAGTCGCACTTGATGTCCTTGTAGCTTAGCGTCACTGTCATTCTTTACGACAATAAACTTATTATTCTGCATTCAATGTGCAAAAACACACAATTTGTTTTAGCTCTATTTGGACCTTGAGGTGAAAGTTTTACCTTCCGAATGCAGGTTCCAGGTCTCCTTAAAATACGACACATTGGACAAACGACACTGGGCAGTGCTGCCGTTTTTGGACTTTTTCTCGGAGCTGGAAGCTTAATACACTGTGGGAAATCTTATTAGCCTCTCTTATTTTAACCATTAACACTCTGTTTGGTTTAAGGAAATTGACAGGGAAAAGAAAATTATATCCCTTTTCCCATCCTTTTCCTCACCAAATGGTGAGAAAAACGTATCGTCTCAAATTAGTATTAGATTTTCTCTCCCAATTTCTTTTCCTTTTCCTTTTCTCCAGTAACCAAACAATGGAAAATGGTTTTCCTTGTGTTTTTTTTTTTCCTTCTCCCTTGACAATTTTCTTGAACGAAACAGATTGTAAGTAAAATTTGCATTGTGTTTGAGAAACGGTTAATGTTTATTCATATAAATTTTCTGGCCATTTGTAAAGCCAAACCTACTTTGTGAATATTCATTCATCTTAAAATAGAGTTGTTATCAGATTGTGTGGACTTTGGCCATTATTAATTACAGAATAATCATAGGAATTATTCTAGCAAGTTTATCATGAATTATGGGATGTTTTATTGTGTGTATTGGGTGTTTTTCTTTGCACATAAAGAGTTGAAGAGATTTTTTTTAGATTTTCACAATAGATTTTTAGGAAATATTTTCTACAAAGAATGCAAAAGTAGCCTTTTCGTTTAACAAGAATTAGGAAAAATTGCAACATTCATATACTATGTTGGTGTGCACGTTTTTTAGTACTTTAAGTTGGTCTATTGGCAATTTGGGTACATTAACTTGCAAAAATCGGCAATTTTGGTACAAATTGCACCGGAAAATTGAATTTGGCCGAAAAATTTGGGAATTTTGACTGAAATTGGAGATTTTAATTGATTTTGACTTAAATTTGGATTTTTTATTTAAATATAAACTAAAAAGTAATTATTATTTTTTTAATATATATATATATATATGTGTGTGTGTGTGTGTGTGTGTGTGTACTTAAAAGAAAAAGAATATATATATATATATATGTGTGTGTGTGTATATATATATATGACTGTGTGTGTTTGTGTGTGTGTGTGTATATATGCGTGTGTGAGTGTATATATATATGTGTGTGTGTGTGTGGACTCTGTGTGTGTGCATGAGGGTAGGGTGGGATGGGATGGCATGGGATGGGGTGGAGAGGGGGGTGGGGAAGATGATACTGTTCCCCACCCCCACCCCCTTTTCTTTTTATTTAATTTATAAAATTAAATTTATGAAAATACTATTTTTAATAAAAATAATTATTAAAATAACTATTTTAATAAATTATTTTAATAAAAATACTATATTGAGGGTAATTTGGTAAAAAAAAAAAACAACTCCAAATCAGTCAAAATTCTCAATTTTAGTAAAAATTCCCAAATTTTAGTCAAAATCCCAAATTTCAGTTAAAATCCCCAAATTTTCCTGTCAAATTCAATTTTTCGGTGCAATTTGTACCAAAATTGCCTATTTTTGCAAGTTAATGTACTCAAATTATCAGTAGGCCAACTTAAAGTACTAAAAAAACGTGCACGCCAACATAATGTATGAATGTTTCAATTTTTCTACAAGAATTACATGCAGCATTGAATTACTAGAAAATAGAATAGGATATGAAGAAAGGGAGTTGTTAAAGGCACTTCAATTTTCATTTCATTTATCAAAAGGACAAAAATGACCTTCATTGTGTAAAAAATATTCTTAAGACAAATTATTTTATTCATGCTAAATATATTTAGTGTAAATATGTTAAACAATTCATCCTACAAAATCTAGAAGCATGATTAAGAATAATATAAAAATGTTATTGGCATTTAAATTGTGACTTCACAAATAAGAAATGACTTCATCCTATTATAATCAGATTAATTGAAGAAAAATATGATCTATTTTTATATTTAGTTTTATTACCTACAAATCCGAAATATTTTTATTCAATACCATTCAATTAAATTCAAGACTCTACAAATCATGTATGAACGCAAATTATAAGATTGCAAATGGAACTTTTGTTTCCAAGAGACAACAATATTCAAATGCAAATAAAAAAGGATTGAAGAAATATGAAGAAATAAAATTAGCAATTGGATTATCAATGAATTGATTTGGTATTTGACAATCTCTAAAATTTTCTTAAAATTTTTAGTACTTACAAGCTCTGGTATTTCATCAAAATAAATAAAATAAAAATAGAACGTATTTTATTTCAATTAATTTATCTGATTATTGTAGGATTAATTCGTTTCTTATTTATGAGGTCTCAATTATATTTAAATGTCAATAATATTTTTCATATTAATTTTATTCATGTCTCTATGTATTGTAGGATGAATTGATTTTAACATTTTTGCACTAGATAGATTTAGTATGAATAAAATAAATTGTCTTCAATAATCTTCTTTTATACACAGTGAAGGGCTTTTTTGTCTTTTTAACAAAATAAAATGAAAGTTGGATTGTCTTTAACAACTCTCATAAAAAAATACTTTACTACAAGCTAGCACATTTTTTTTTTATGAAAACTTCATTGAATCCAAATCCATTTTAAATAATTAACATACTTGAATCATTTGACAACTCATAAAAGAAAATCCCTTAAAATAGATGAGAGAATAAATGACTTTTCACCCTCTAATTTGATTACTTTTGCACATTACCCTTATCCTCTAAACTTACATCTATTATAGCACTATGCTTCTCTTTCAAGTTATTCGTAGCCACATACCTTTTCCTTATCACCACCCACCGCACCCAAAAGTCGCATCGAATAGTTATAATTTGCAAGAAAGAGTATCCAATTCAAAAATTGACAAAAGAGGTTGAGGACTACAATGAGTCAAAAATATATAGAGTTTCAAGCGACGGGACAACAAAGAGCTATCTAACGAAAATTTCATTCGGAGGCAAAGTGCTACACCGTACGTAAATCGAGTGGGTCAAAATGTTATTAAGTAATTTATGAAGGGATGATATGCTAAAATGATTCAATACATATTCTACTTCATAAGCTCGCAAGCTTATGAACACTCAAATGCAAGCTTGAGCTCAGTTCATGAATAAGCTTGAGCTCTCGAACTTGAGCCGAGGTTCGCAAGGCGGTTCAATCAAAACTTATACCCCTATATGTAAGTCACTAAGATAAGGGATCAAAATGTTAACAACTTATTTATGATGGGGTGAGATGGGGTTATTCTAAGACAGATCGAGTCCAATAGAGCTGATCTGTTTAATATCATTAAATGTAGAGATAAGATGAGAAAAGTCTATATCAGACCAAGATCAATGGTCCTAGTATCTATATCTCACACAATAAAGTGCATTGTGTGTCGTCCTCACACACAGTTGTATGAGAGATAAATACAGAATACACATTCAGACCATTGAATCCTATCTGACATAGAATTACCCAAATAAGATGGTAAAAAACATCTAAATCAGACAATTGAACCCGATATGTTTTAGAATTTCGCCTGTGATATGCTAAAATGAGTCGATATATATATTCCACTTCCTAAGCTCTCACATGCCACAGTTAGGAATTACAAATTTACAACAGATTTTCTCTATGCTTATTGATTTTCTTGAACGTAACATCTCATCTCATATATTTCAACTTGTTTCATTCTCAAGCTCAAAAGTCAAATATTGTGATGATATATATGTATATAGAGGTATGTTATATGTATCAGTGTAAGAAGAACGAACGATTGTAGAGAGTGTCGCCTTGTTTTTGTGCTTTTTATGGATACCTCGATTGTTCAATATACGGTGATAGTTCAGTTGATTTTGTGATGGTTCCTGCGTTGACTTGTATTTTGGAGATTAGGTTTTGATTGTTTGCTAATTACCTTCATATATTGTCAGTTTCATGTCTCTAATTGAAGTGTTTATATTATGATTTTCAATGGATTAGTTACTTAGTGAGAATTATATATCCTATTTTATGTGAGTATTGAGTCAATTCTTGTGTTAATTGGATTGTTTATTTTTTCTGCGGACATACATACATATATATATATATATATATGAATTTGTGCGGCAGATTGCCAGCTCATTTTGATCTGCTTCTTCTGTTCTTTGTCCATCTAAACTGATGTCTCTTCAATAAAAATTTGGAATTATTATTACAAGTTCATGTTTTACAGTAAACGGACTTCTTCATCTGGAATTTGGAAATGTGTATGATGACGTAGAATTGTAATCAAAACTCACTAAACTGATAAATTTTATTTTATTTTGGAACCGGAACTGATCCCTGTCAAAAGAAACGGCCCGTCGGGACGGTTTTAGGGCGATTTCTGGTCGACCCGGATTCATTTCCATCTGTCGAAAGAACCAGGCTCGTCGGGACGGTTCCAGGGCGGTTCCGGGTCGGGCTCGGATCCATTGCCATCCCCACGTAGAATTGTAGTCAAAACTCACAAATTAATAGGATTTTTTTTTCCCCTTTTTTCATCATAATTTTACTGATTTTCCTTGGTGGTTTTTGGTGGCTTACTGCTTTTATTTCTATATCTTAGAGTTATATGACTATCCAAGGAATAAGCCTTTTTTTCTTGCATTTTAGTTTAGGATCATTTATTGCAAGATATTCTTGACATCAAATGCTAATTTTGCTTTGCAGGCTTTGATATGTTATCAGAGTATTCCTAACAAAGCTTCTAAATGATGGATCTCAACACAATTTCTCTAACCTTCCTTACTCTCACTCTAACGTTCCTCTCACTCATATATCTTCTCTTCCATAATCGGTCTCACAATTCCCACAAAAATCCATGCCCACAATCGTACCCTATAATAGGAAACCTTATAGGCTTCCTCCTCAATCGCCACCGCTTCCACGATTGGGTTACCGACATGCTTTCCACATCTCCATTGCTTACTATCCAAGTCAACGGTTTTCTTGGTCTATCACATATAGTTTGCACAGCCGACCCTTCTAACCTTGAACAAGTCCTCCGTTCCAAATTCTCAAACTATGTGAAAGGTTTTCGTTTTCAGTCTGTTCTTTCTGAGCTCCTCGGAAATGGCATCTTCAATGTGGATGGTGAACTTTGGTTTACCCAACGCAAGATTGCCAGCCATGAATTCACCACCAACTCACTAAAATACTTTGTTTCAGATACGGTCCAGTCTCAACTTTCTATCCGCTTGATCCCATACATATCTTCTACATGCAACAATCAGGAAGTCATCGACATACAAGATGTTCTACGTAGGTTCACCTTCGACAATATTTGTAATGTTGCTTTTGGTGTTGATCCTGCATCGCTGGACTCTGAGGATAATGACAATACCTTCTTAAGCTCATCTTTTGTCGATGCATTCGATAATGCTGTGGAAATCAGCTCAAGCAGGTTAGTATCGCCCCTACAGTTGATATGGAAGATCAAAAGGCTACTCAACATTGGAAGTGAGAAACAATTGAAAGAAGCTGTAAAAATTATTAATGACTATGCTATGAAAATCATTCGATCCAAAGAGCAAAGCTGTGGGAACAAAGATGAAATGGAGCAAGAGGGTTCCCAAGATTTGTTGTCAAGATTTATGTATTCGTCCTCGAACGTTCAATTTCGTGATGAAGATGAAAAGAGGAGATTCTTGAGAGATATAGTAATCAGCTTCATCCTTGCAGGCGAGTGAGCAAAATCTTCTTTAAAACTGATTTGTTTGATTTCTCTTACTGTAAATATTTGTTTGATAAATATGTACAACTTTCATGCAGGTAAAGATTCTACCTCAACAGCACTAACTTGGTTTTTCTGGTTGATTTCTGGCCATTCTCGTTGTGAACGCTTGATCTACAATGAACTGTCAGCAGCATCTCCAGATAAATCGTCTGGAATTTTCAGCTATGACAAGCTGAAGGAATTAAATTACCTACACGCCGCCTTATCAGAATCACTGCGCCTCTTTCCACCAATACCGATAAATTCAAGATTAACACTATCTGATGATACTTTAAGCACTGGCACGTACGTAGGTAAAGGCTGGTTTGCCGATTACTCTGCTTATGCAATGGGGAGAATGGAGAGGCTGTGGGGGGCTGATTGTAGAGAGTTTAGACCAGAGAGGTGGTTAGATGATAACGGAGTTTTTCAACCCTGTGATCCGTTTAAGTTTCCGGTGTTCCATTGCGGGCCACGCATGTGTTTGGGTAAGGAGATGGCTTATGTGCAAATGAAGTCTATTGCTGCAGCTATAATGTATGAGTTTGAGGTTGTGGCTGTTGATGGTGGTGGATTGCCTGAGAGGATTGCTAGTCCACCTTATGTGTTATCAGTTGTTCTCAAGATGAAAGGTGGCCTGCCTGTGAGGTTGAAGAGAAGGTGATTAATTGCCTAATAAAGCAATGTTTGCATAGTGGCATACATCATCCAATGTGTATAATTTTCTTGAAAGGATGATAATTTTTTTAAAAAAAAAATAGAAAATTCGGAGACAATCTCAACATATTTGGTTAATTTTTGGCAGTATTCATATGGGGTGAAGTGGTTTTCACTTTTCACAACTCAAAATCAGGAGGATTACACTTTTGGTTCTATAGGATATCGCGTTTTTCAATTTTAGTCTCATTGGATTTCAAGTTGCAACTTTAGGCTAGTCCCATAGGATTTAATAAGTTGCACTTTTGGTTTCAACCGTTTATTTTTTTACGGAAAAAAGCGTTAACACTCCACTCGCCGTTAGTTTGCGCTTTTTGGACTAACAGAGTGTGCACTCCACTCTCTTTTTCCATCAAATAGAAGTATGAATCAAAAATGCAACTTAAAATCTAATGTGACTAAAATTACAAAACGCGATGTGATATAGACTATAATTGCAATTTCCCCACTCAAAAGTTCAAAACCCTATAACCCAACAGTACTAGTGAATCTATTCCATTTAAGAATTACATTTTCAGTATAGCTATGATTATCAATCAAGTTGAGGGGGCTAATCTTGCATGCATGATGCATATACACCTATTGATTTGAAGGAGTTCAAGCTTTTACTTAAGAGGTTTTGTGTTTAGACAAGCTTCAAAAACTCAGGCTGTGTTTGGTTTTGTTTTCAAACCCATTTTGGCCAAAACTTGTTTGTTTTGTGTTTTTTTGACCAAAAATGATTTTTTTGGTCAAAAAAACTGTCAGCTATTGTCTCCCTATTTATCTCTACTTTAGGGTACCTACTAATTACATCAACTACAATATAATCATTTAAAATTTATATTATATTATATTTTTCAATCATTAACTAATTATAAACACAACTTTTCAGATAAAAATTTACATGATTTGACTGCTACAGTAACTTTTGTCTCTTCTGAAAATAAAATCAAACACTAAACCAAACACATTTTCATCAAAATACACAACTTCCAATAAACCTTTTCACCAAAATTTTCACCAAAAAAATCCCCCAAAATAAAATCAAACACAGCCTCAATATTTCAGAGGCTCGAGCCCACAAAAGCTTTCGGAAAAAACGGATTTCAAGCCGAGCTCGAATTTATTTTCTTTGATTAATTGTAATAGTAAATTTTAGGGGAACTCGACAAAAATATTGTCCTAATTCAAAATGAAGGCTGTATATGTAAATCATATAGACACTTCATATATGAGACATTAATTACAAAAAATATCTTGAGATTTGAAAAATTATCAAAATCTCTCTTTTCAATAAGAATATGTTACAATTACACCTATTGTCAATAAAAATCATATTACAATTTCATCCTCCGATTTTAAAATAGCTAGATCTAACATGGGATGTTTCGATAATTTACAGAACCTCAAGAGACTTGTGATAAATTCTGATACGCATCTAAGACCATTAAATTGATGAAAGATCCTACTATAATACAATTGTCTATAGTCATCTGGAGTGTTGCTCCCGGAACATTATAGAATAACACTATAAAAAGGTTGCTGCCATTAGCATCAAAAGCAAGAAACATGAGCAACTTCAAAGCAGAATCAAATTAGAAAGGAAAAAACAATAAAACTAAAGATGAATTTGCTTATGCAAATTTACATGGAAGCGGCTCACCCTAGCAAGAATTTACATTTCTCACCCTCAACCTCCCACACGAGGCGGCGCATCTACGGTAAAAAATATAAAGCATAGTCAAGCCATATGGATATTAGAGGGTTAAAAAGCAAAGCCAAAAAAAGGAGAAAAATCCCACAAGAAAACCTCTACTCTCTCTTCATATGGCAACCATGGCTTCCAACCCTTGGAACATGAAATGCCAAACCTACTTGATCAAAATATGGTGATATTTCCTGTGACTGAAGCAGAAACATATTGAGGAAAAAAGAAAAAAAAAAGAAAAGAAAACCATATACATATTATAAGGTAACATCATGTTAACGTGCCAAGTCCTCGCTTCCTACACCAATGCTCGATTTGTCAACCATCCGTACATTGTACTGTTCATAGACTCTTGCCCGATTCTCTGCCCACCATTGTTCTGCTTGCTTCTCACTAAATCGTTTCCGACTGCATTCAACCAATTTCCCACATCTTAATATAGAGGTTATAACAATATTTTCTCAAATATAAATGTGTGTATATATATATATACACACACACACAGAGACACTCATAACTAGAAGAAGAAGATGTCATACTTCCACAATTTCTATATCCAGTTCTTAGTTGTACGTGTACCATCATATCCAATCAATAAAAATTTCAAATTTTCAATAAGTCACTCTTCTATGTAGTTCATGCAATTTACATTCTGTATTTATTGTTAATATTTGATATTTCAATATCTTGAAATCATCTCTTGTAACCTATGGATCACCATTTTAGGTCACTAATGGTAAGACCTGAGTCTAGAAGCTCAGAACAAAGTTACAATATCAGATGGCTATGATTTTATATCAACCACATCCAAGGGAAAATCTAAAAAAATAAAATTGAGATATGAATCCAAAAAAAGCAGGTGTTATGCAACATACCTGAAACGAACTCGTTTAAGATCTTTGAGCCCTCCAGGTAGGGAGGTAAGAGTGATATAAACACCAGGCTCATCTTGTTCAACCCATTCATTTTCAGTACGAGAATCGCTTTCCTTTACTCTGTTGCCATTTCTCATCACCATTGCTTCTGTTTGACTTTGTCTACTGTGAATCAAACTGCGATTACTTGCAGTGCTTGAGCCATTAGAAATCAATAGGCTGTTTGAGTCATTTGATTCCAGTTCTTGGCCATTTATTTGACCATTAACTCTATCAACAGAGGAATTTGAAATATCAATAGGCAAAGGGGGGCTAAGAGGCGTGAAGGACGGCGATTTGATGTTTCTGGCAGAACCCACTGGAAGCCTCTCAGCCATTTCCTTCAGCTATAAAAACAAAATACTTCATCAAACAAGGGAAGCTATTTAAGAAAATTAAAGTAGCATAATATAAATCCACAGATTGGTCTATTGTGCATTTCTTCTTTCTTTTTCTCTCATTTTTCTTAAAGCAATGTGTATCTAAGTGAAAATAAGCACAAGGCTAACAGGATATCCAGTGGGAAAGAAAGACAGCTTTCAAGACAAAGCTGAACCCTCTGAGGATAGCTCAAGGAAGAAGTAGTAAACTAGCACAGGAAACATATTGCATAATTTTTACAACACGAAATTCTAAATTGAGACGCATACAGAGGTCAAGAGAAAATATCAAGAATTTAACTCTATATTGCTATATCCTGAGTGGTAGATTCTTTTATCTAAGAGTCAACTTGTCTTCAAGTAAATCTGATTTGATCTGATGGCTTATGCATTACTTAGGTTCTGATGAACTAATGAAGTTTCTGCTCCATATTACATGATACAGTAGTGCTGAAGATTGATAACAGATTTTATTCAAGCAATTGGAGGACATATTTAAATAGGGTTTCAATATGTAGCACTGAACGGACACATTTATACATATAACGAAGTAGTCGTCTGATCAATTTCTCACAGAACCTGTGCATGTGAAAACCTTAGCATTTTATAATGTATACCTTAGGTCCATCTCATATAGGTTTCATCCCACCATCCATATCATTTCGGAGTAATCTTTTGAAGTAGGTAAACAAATAGAAAGGCATCACAAAACAAGCAAAGTCCATACTGTAAATTGAAGACGGAGCCAATAACTTTAAGATGAACTAATCAGGAAACAAAGAAGTGTTTGAGATTAAATTGTCACACAAGCTATAGAAGATAATCTGCACACTATAGTCATGATGTTTAAGAAGCAATGAGTGCCTTTTGTTTCATAAAAACACATGCAAGCAAACCCATAACTCGCCATTAACAAAATGGAAGGCCAGGCGTATCCGTCTTACTTGTGCAGTAAGTGACTTAATCACTTCTTTTGCAGCTTTGCATTTGGCAGTCTCTTCCCCTGCAATTGCTATTGCCTCCTTCAGCTGTTTAGTTGTTCTTTCTAGCTCTATCTCCTGAAGTTGAGACTTGCGAGTGAGATTTTCCACCTGGACAAAAGAGAAGTCAAAATTTAAAATTCAGATACTCTCTCGTAAGACCAGTCACTGGACGTGAAAGTGTTTATATCCAACCACAGATTGAGTCAAAGAACCTCATCTGAGGGCTTAATACTGTACAAATTAACAAATTTCATCACAAGTATACTCAAAAGCATCAAATTTTCAGACATGCTCCCCCCACCCCACCCCCCACAAAAAAAAAAGAAAAAAAAATAACATATAGGAGGGGGACAAAAAATCTGGATTGTTGGATAAAATAGTGATTATGGCAAGAAACAATCTAGAAAAACACTTCTAAATCTTAACTGTAAACTGTAGTAATTTATGCATCCACTATCAAAACAAATATAAACCAGCTAAGTATTTGCACTTAATGTGGATGGTTATAATCCCCCCACCTCTATCATCTTCTCTATCCAGAGAAAAAACGAAAAGGACAAATATGTAACTCCATGTCAAATTGGAGTGCGCATTCTTCAGCATTTTCACTTGTTCAAAATAACCAGAGAGAATGAGACAGTTTGCTATGAGGTAATTGCTCACCACTTCCAACCTATCAGTACTTCCCAGCGCATATTTTAATAAAACTGCAGTGCAAGTAAATGGTAGGGAGTCAGATAAAATCAGGTACCTGTCCTCTCAATTTTGTGACTTCCTGATTAAGGCCATCATTTGTCATTTTCACGTCATCCAAAACAACCTTGGGTGATGTAAGTCCTCCCAAAGTGGGGGTCGGGGTAGTAGAACGAGGAGGACTGGCCCGTCTTGATACTGGTGATGTTGCTCGAGAAACAATTCTTGATCCAGGAACTGAAGCTGAGAAGAATTTTTTGGATGATCCAAACACCGGATTTAAAGACTTTGAGATATTATGAGCCCCCCATTGGGAGCTTCCGTTTGGGATTGGCGATACACGACTGCTATTGAATTCTAGTTTTTTGTTTTTCTTGGAGGAGCGGTTCTCCACTTGTTTTAAGGATTCCATTGAAGAGAATCTAGCTAGATGAGGACGAGATCTGATATCCAATTTCTCATCTTTGTCTACAATATCATTCATCCCCTGATTCATACTTCCTCTTCTGCTCACAGATGACTGGGATGATGTGTCAGTCTCAATAGCTTTTTTCAATTTACTAAAACAATTATCACAAACACGGTATGGTTTATTGGGATTGGGTGCCATAGAAGCCCTCAGTGACTTCTTGCTGCTGCAAGAATGACAAAACACAAGTCCACAGTTATAACAATTGTGACGTTTTCTTTTGAAATTAAAAGGTAGACGGCAACCAGAACACATGGACTGATCAACCCCTGACACCCACTTATGAAGGCAGATAGCTGCAGTGAAATTAGTGCCACAAGCAATACTTTTTACTTGCTTGTCCTTTAAAGCTTCAACTAAAGTTGGAGAATTTCTGTCGTCTGCATCCCCGTGACCCAATCTACCATTTGCTCCCTTTCCCCATGTATAAACTTCAGTTCTTGAAGTCAACACAGCTACATGATAAGCACCACAAGCTATCTCCTCCACAAAACTCCTAGCAAGTTTTCCTTCAACACGGGATGGGAGCTTACCATCAGCTTGAGGGTTCCCTAGCTGCCCATAAACTGGACTACCCATAGCGTATACGTGGCCAGAGGTTGTAAGAGCAACTGTCAGGCTGTGTCCACAAGCCACCTGACAAAAGTTTGGTTCAACAAGAGCAGCAACACAGGTCGGAACAAGTTTACATTCCTTGTCACCATGTCCGAGTCGACCTTTGTCACCGTCACCCCACGTAAAAAGTTTGCCTGAAGAACAATTACTTGAACTTGAGCTTCCAACCATAACTTCAACAACTGCAGCAGTATGCCATACACCGCATGCTGCTCGTACAGTGCGGAGACCCTTCAGGGATTCCACTTCTCTAGGCATTGAAATACTTTCTCGATTTCCATGACCAAGAACCCCAAATGTTCCATCACCAAAAGTAAACAACTGCCCTGCAGAGGTCACGACAGCTGTATGCCAAGGCCCACATGAGATTGAAGATACATGAATCCCCTCCAGTGGACCATTAACTCTTTTGGGCACCCAATGACTCACTTCATTGCCATGCCCAAGAAGGCCCATATGACCATCGCCCCAAGTGTACAAATCCCCGGACAGTGTTACAGCACAAGAATGATATTCACCACATGCAACAAGTTCAATATTTGTATTACTGAGTGTATCAATTAGCTTCGGATGCAATACATCAGAATCTACACCATGACCAAGTCTACCTCCCGACTCCTCGCCCCAAGAAAATATCTCTCCTTGTTTGGTCACCAGGGCAGCATGACGTCCACCACAAGCTATGTTCTGGACATCTAATACAACTGCAGATTCCAAGGCCTTGGGCAACAAGGAATCCATTTTGACGCCCAAAATGCTCCCCACTTTGTGTGACCCACCCCCCATAACACCATCACCTGTGCCTTCTCCCCACATGAAAACATCCCCTAAAGCATCACCGTCGTCATGACCAGAACCTTGACTTGAAGAGCTTACAGCACTGGAAAGGCTTACTCTGAAGGCATCGACTCCCATTCCTTTCATGTGACCGTGCATGCTGTCTGAACCGCCAGATGACAGGGAATGGGCAGAAGCACTAGCAGAATCTGAAGGAAAGAAACCCTTAGGTGGCACAGCATACAATATAACATCTGAAAACGCCTTATCCAGACCATTTTTAGGAGGACTATCATAAGGACTATGGAGGCGAGTGGCGCCATCCTGTTCAAGTGAAATGGAATTTATGTAAACATTTTCAGGAACAAAAGTTTGATTATACATATATCCATCTCCAGTCATCACACTTGAAAAAAGGAAAATATGGCTATGATTGTGAACAGATGAAAACAAAAATACTTCACCTTTTGCAAGCTGTCGACAGTTCCAAAAGGGGAATTCAATGGAGAACTTCTTCTTGTGTATGTTCTGGGACTATTAGCACCAGATGAAATTCCATCGCTCCTTGATTCTGTTCTCCACTTGCGCTGATGACCGCGTGAAATCAATGCTTTAAGCCCACTAAACCATACCTCTGCTTCTTCCTTGTCCTTGCATATCTACGAAAAGGAACAAAAAATTAGTTTTACCATCAATTTACAGAAACATTGCAGTGAAAAACCAAACAACGGCCAAAGCGATTGTTTCATATGGAACTTGGAGATAACAAATGGGACTCTCACCAAATCAAGCGATCTGTCATTGTATATAAGAGAAAAAGACTGGTATTCCTTTTCTGGTCGTGGGTACCTTTGAAAAATTGGCTGGAAAGAAAATTAAATAGAATTACATATATTCATAACATCAGGAACCACAAAATTAGCCAGAAGTATACATTAAGACATCTCTAAAACCAGTCAAGCAGGATAACACAAGAAGAGCTCAGCACAAAGTGATTAAAGGTCTAATTAATGAAAATGTTTAACCCCTACATGACTATAGTCAAACCTAGTCCTAAAAAATCTCTATTTGGCAGAATAACAGCAATCTTCATGTATCGTTCTTAACATTTTAAAACATGCATTGCCATTTCTAAAACCACATGGATAATATTAAAGAAAATACGAAAGCGCTCAGCCTCCAAGTCTTCCTGTTCATTTCCCATTTTTCTGTCACCTAGGTATTAGTTGGACCACCAAACCACAACTTAGGAAGCAGTATGTATGAAAAAATCACATCAATAATATATTGCACAGCAAGATTGACATTTTCTCCAATCAACAGACAAGCATCCCAGTGGTGGACTAGAAAACAAGGAATGGTGGAAATTTTCTTTGACTGTATTACTTAACTGATAGTTTAGGCAAGTAAGTTGGAAATCTATGTTCATTTGCTAAATTGGGATATTCCAAAAAGTAAGATATCCATTTTAAGACGGAAGGACTAGCTAACTATATCAAACAAGAGAAGCAAACAATAAATAGAATCACAATATAAAGTTAGGACCCCAGCTGCATTTGACACTGAATCCACATGGGCAAAAATAAAAGATTACATCCATCTAAATATGGAAAGTCATTACAGGCATCTATTAAATGAACATCTTATCCAAAAATTTGATTGTTAGAGAGGAAAGACATTTAAAATTTAATGTCTCTACCAGGCCCTTTCACTTGCAGACCGTAATTTTGGACCTAAGCACGTGGAACCTTTTTATAAATAGCAACGGTGAAGCTTGAAACCTGCTCCTCGTGTATCCTGGCTCGAATACCATATTTAATGACCAACCATCTAAAAGCTTAAGATGTTATATAGGAAAGACATTTAATATATCTCATCTCTCTAACGCATTAGATTTTGAACTATCAAATAGTTATTTGTTCAGCAGCAATTACAAATTTTTCAACTGCAAAGAAGAAAAATAGAACTCAAATACAGAGATCCAGGCCACATTACCATTAGCTTTTGAATCAAGAGAGTTGTTTCGAGAGTTTTTATCATCAGTCAAGTTCACACAGACTATAATAACTGATGGCAGTATGATAATGACATGATTTTGAGTAGTAGGAGACTTACAGTGCGCTGGCCAGATATAATTCTGGATACGTGACTAAGTTTAAGGTGTTTCTCCTCTTTACCCGAGAACCATATCAGAACAGACTCGTCCTGAAATCAAGTGCACCCAATCAGTAGAAATTGAATCAACAAACAAATTGCTCAGTTTTATAATATAAGATACTTTATTCTGACATTATACCTAAACGATGTGAAATCACTGGAATTTACTTATCACTCTTTCACAATTATTGGCCAAACTTCTTTCATATTTATCTTTCAGTAGGGAATAAAAAGAACCTATACGCAAAATACAAGGGAAGGGATATGATCTCTTCTCAGATAATTGGACCGTGAGAACAAATGGATGCAGGAGTCAATGAGAATGTTTGATGCTCAGGCTAGCCCTCAACTGACCACAATCAAACCTTATCCTAAACTATCCATGTCTACTAAGCACAAACCATAATATCTTATGCACACTGGCACATGATATATTAATAATCATCTTTTGGAGCGATTTATGCATTCGGCTGGACTTAGTTGATGAACCCACACATGGAAAGTAGGAATGAACCTTGAGACTGATTCTCACAAATATATGGCCAAGACTATTATACAAAACAGTCAATAACTCTAATAAACAATTGTAATGTTATGACAGCTATGGACTCAAAGCTTCAAAAAATTAGAACTGTTAAAACATTTCTACGGAAAATACTTTGGTCGGAAAGATACTGTATGTCAGAAGTTTTCAAGTTACTTTTAGACAATCAATAAATATCTCTATCTATTGCTACAGAGTTTGGCAGCTTGATTTACACGTATTGCACACATTTATCAAGTTGCAACAAGCTTCAAAACATAGCATGACTTATTATCAACGACAAAAGGCTTTCCATTTTCTCCACTTCAAAATAGGGACAAAAAGAAAAGGATAACTGAAGCAAATGAAACTTCATCCATTTTACAACACAAAGGAAAACAACAAACAAGAGCACAAGACATACAAAATATACTTAGGCCTTACATTTGCGAGGCGGAACGGACAAAACTTAGGCTTTCCTCTTCTTCCATACTTGAGTAAGTATGCACCTTTCTTAAGAGCGGTGATGGCCTGTTATAAAAGTCAGCAATAACCTAGATTAAGCATAGCAAGCGTGTTTTTCAAAGAAACAAAGCAAATAAGCTTCACACAAGAAAAAAGTGAGGAAATAGTAGAATTAGCATATAATCTATGCAAAAGTGAATGGTAATATATTTAAAATATTCACTTACTAGCATTCCCCCATGCTCAAATTTACATTGAAGGTACCAGGTCCAATACAGGTCAGTTAGAAATGAAGCTTAAATCCATGACTACCATATGAAGATAAAATCATTTGAGATAAGATGATAGTCAATCAAAGTGAGAGCAAGTGAAACATATTATGCACTCCTTTAATTAGCATTCACTTCGGTCATCTGAAGCTATGAACTATTTGGACTTTACTGGGAGCTATGTCTGAAGGTATTGACCATTGGAACTAGTCAATAACAATAAACGACATATGACATGGCTCACAATAAACACAGATAGAACAAGGGGAGTGTTAGCATGTGAAGATAGCATATAAATCAGGACAACACAATGCAGCAAGCTCAGTGACATAAAATCAGCCTCAGGCAATATAATAATTGAGTAGCAAAGCTTGTGACTAAGATGATAATTTTACCAGAGGTTCGATAAAAATACAAGTATCATATAAGTATGAAGGTTGAACAAGATTTCTTATCATATAACACCTAGTTTAAGCAGCTCCTTTATATTTCAAGAATTTTGTCTAAGTAGCAGCAACACAGGCTACTAGTGATTCTAAACTATAGATCTATTATCAGAATCATAAATGTTAAACAAATTGGGCACTGATAGCTGAAGAAGACCGCCCATGAGCATATGGGAATGCTGAATGGTAAAACCCCTACACTCAGAAGCTTAAAAAAACTCAGTAGATTGCGTGAGATATCTTAGCAAAGGCTTACAAAAAAATATTCATGAAAACAAAAATCCAAGATTCAAGAGAAGTTTTTAAACATTGGAGTCTTGTCACAAAATCTTCTACATAATTAGCAAGGCTTCACAAACTCTCAAGTACTTTTGAAATCAGTCCGTAACATTTCTTGCAAAAATTCTGTTTCACACTCTAAAATGTGCTTTCCAAAGCCACATTCAGACATATTTTAGTAATCTACCTGGAAGAAATTACAAAATAAAAACACGCCCCCATTCAAACATACCAACTAACCACATTCTTACTTCTTATATAAACTGTTACGTCCGTCATTATACTGCATTTGCATTCTCTAAACCTTTATATAAGCACACTCCGTAGGTGTTGATTGCTATATATGTGGAAAACTTTGTCAGAAATGTTAGCGAAGAGCTTTCCAGAAAAATTGGAAATCACTATGATTATTCTCTAACATAATAACTTTCGCGATCTTCAACCAAAAAGGTAAAATAGTTCCATTCTCAGTGAACACACATTTTCGTAGATGGCATCACAAATTTCAATGAAGCATAACCGAAAATAACTCTATTAACAACGATGATCAAATTCTCAAGCACTCAAATCAGCATAACTAAAAAAACAGCAACAAATACTATTACAGAAATTACTGAACAATATAACTTATCAATCACTGCATATTAATCGCACAACTTTAAAGTCAACATGTACTCAAAATGAAACAAAAAAAAAAAACGAAGAAATTTGTACCTGCTCGATGTCTCTCTCAACTGAACCACCACCTCTGTTAACATCAGGATTGCTCATCCTATCGCCATTCCGCGACATCGGAGAACAATTTCACTCCCCCCAAACAAGCCCTAAATCCAAACCTCGCATTCACCATTCACCTTCATCCAATACTCTTCGCTTCCAGTCGCACAAACTGCACCAGAGCAAACAGAATCGCACGAATGGCACCGAATGTACTGCACACCTCGCCAATCAGTAAAGACTGAAGTAGTGGACTAAAATACACTGAAGCGGAAATGCAACGAGGAGGTTGTAATGGTGACTTCCGGCGGTCGATTGACGGCGGCGATGAGCTCCGGACGACGGCGTTCACCGGAGATCGGGAGAAAGTGGATTGAGTAGAATCCAGTAGATTTTTGATCTGATTATTAACAGTTTTTTGTGCAGCAGAAGTGTAAACAGAGATGAGAGAGAGAGAGGAGAGAGAGAGAGAGAGAGAGGAAAAAGGGTGGACTAATGAACTATGCTAGAATATTAACTTTTTCTTTTTCTTTTTCTTGTTAAGTATTTTGGATTTTGATTTTATGTTTTACAAACATGGAAAAATAGATAAATTATTCTCTAGAAATTAACTTTTAAGTATTTGAGATTTTATGACATGTAAAAAATATAAACGTGGTTAGCTATTGTTGTGTTGATGTTCATTTCGACAGAATCGAAACCCAATCAGAATTTTGGTTAATCGAAAATTCGGCACCACAAAATACATATTGAATTATAAGGTTTAATGTTTTAATTAAAAATAGTTTTTTTTTTTAATTTTTCCATTTGATATTCACATTGCCCTAGTTACTCTCTTTAATAGTATTTAGTATAAAAAATTAATAATAGTAATATTAATTGAGCAATTGAACTTTTTAAAATATGATCAAATTAACCTATAGTAGCATGCACAACTACATTGGCAACATAAAAATATACGCACTTGTATCTTGTAATAGATTGAATGAGTATGCAAATAAGGGCTCAAAATTTTCTTGTAATTCTTAATAAAGTTTTTTTCCCATGTGATAATGAATCAAAATTTGTTGGGTGTTGTTTATTCTATTTCTCATTAGATAACTACAATGACAAAATTGATATGGTGTCCATCACACGCAGGTAATCGAATTATAATATGCTTAAAGTTTTGAGAGATCCGATCAAACAATTTAGATCCTATCATTTTATTAAAACCCAATAAAGCTGTAAAAATTTAATCCAAACTCGACTGATCAAACTCATGTATGATGTGAGTGAATCATATCTATCATCAATATCATGTGACTGATTATAATATAAGTGGAGTACATTATATTACAATCGTTCGATTCTTCTTTTTTTTTTTGGGTAAGAACAATCGCTCGATTCAAGTATGAGTTATAATTTCCCAAAAATAAAATTACACTTGGCCAAATGATAATGACCAGCACCACAAAGCCCTTGAACTTTTTTGAACAAATAAAAAAAGAACGAACCACAAGTCAAAATCATGGTCCTTTTCTTTGATCAAAATGGTCCTACTTTATTTTTTCCACTCATTTCTGATGGGATCAAGTGCGGGTGATACGTAATGGATTCGGGAGTCTAACTCCCGAACAATATTCACCATACAAATGTTAAAATATAATAAAAAAATATATATTTTTTAGTGGACTCCCCCCACATATTTTAACACTATTTATGGTGGAACTTTATCCGGGAATAAGACTCTCGAATCCACTAAGCATCAACCAATCAAGTGCTTATAAGCAACCATTGCCCACATGAAACTAAAGTTTCAAATGCTGGCCTTAGGCCCCTTTGCACAATTTCTACATTTGTGACACCTTGCTTTAATCAATTATGAAGGTGGTCCTCAAAATATCTCTTACTTTTCTTCAAACTTTTATGTATTCAACTAGCAAGCCCATGTTCACGTGCGTTCCATGTGCTTTCTAGATTTTGTTTGAGTTTAAATTGATCGATATAGTGGAATTATTACTCTAAAGTTCGTCAAACACATTGCTAGATGATTGAATTGTATCTATATTTGTTAGATTTATGGACCTTAACTTAAGGTCCATGTTAGCGTTGTGTTGGTGCTTGGATCTTAATTTATGGTATTTATTGCACTTTTGTGCAAGGAGTTTGTTCATGAAGACTGGAGTGGGTATTATCGTGTGATTAGCATTTATAGAACTTTAAATAAGGAACATATCAACACATTGACAACATGATAATATAGTGATACATACAACATTTGCATCGCCAAATACCTTCGACATTTTCTGTGTGTAACTTGTCTATTTATTTCGTTTCAGCTCAGAATTCCATTTCATTCTCATATTAATCATATCTTTTATTATCAAAGCTAAAGTTTGCAAGAACCTAAAATAAATTCAAATAATTTTGCTAGTCTATAATTATAAATTGACACATCAGGCATCTTAATCATTTCAACCCAACTTGCTAGTCTAGATGACCTAGTTTGACCAAATTGTTACTAAACTCATGAGGCTAGCCTATGAAATCTAATTTTACCGGCGAAATTGATACTCCAAGACTCTAATTCTTGGATTCTACTTCCACCTAGGTCGATGTGTAGGTCTTTCTGTCTATTTTACTAGTAGTGGTATTTGAGTGTAATGGTTATACGTTGATACCAACGGGGGTTGGTTCGAGTGGTAAGCGGCTCACTTAAGTAAGATCTCAGGTTCGAAACCTTGTGAATGCAGAAAACCCCCGTTGGAAGACTCACCCACCACTGCCAGGTGCGCGACCCGAGTCGGATACGGATGTAGTCGGGACAAAACTCCGATGAACTAGGTGGGCAATTAAAATAAAAATTATAAATTAATTATAAATTTATTTGATATTCATTATATGTATCATCTAACTGATTCATTTAAGAGAAACTCATAAGGCTTATGATTCACTTGGCCAATGAAATGAACTGCAGTTCTTAGTGGATCACATTATGCAAATTATTGTACCTATTATTCAACTCAGTCCAATATGTAAATTTCACTTGTATCAATTAGCTATTTTCTTTTATTTTCTTTCTTTTTCCCTTTGAGACTTAGGCCCTGGAATCGGACTTTTCATCTTATAAGTACGTCCCTGTTTAACTTTGATTCTAACATTTAGTAATATCTCACATTACATATTATATCTATACTATTTTTTATTATTATAGATGTGGCCCTTAGAGTATCTTTCTTGGGAAACCAAATGTGTATGGACAAAACTAACCCTCTTCCTTAATAATGAGTGAAACCAAACAGGGGTAAAGTGGTAAAATTACTATAAATTAATCTCTCCTATTTGAAACTAACTCCAGTTTTTCACGTTCACTCAACTCCCATTTCGTATCAGTTTCGGATGGATAACTGTTTTGGAAGAATAACTTCTGCATATTGAATGCAGAATATTATTATATTGAATTACACAAGAAAAATTAATAATAATTTCATCCTTCTTTGTTTTTCTTGAGTTTCCATAAGATTTACTTGAAAATTGTTGGATTTTGTTTTAATAAACAATCTCTTTGTTTGGAATTTGTTTCTTGACAAAGTTGTACGTAATTGGACAAATACCTATGTAACGATGCTCTTTTACGTAGTGATATACTCTTCAGTTTTTCTTTTATTAATAAACAAGTTTTAATTCTAAATAAGGTATTTATTATAATGGAAAAATAATCTCCCGAGACATTGAATGATTTCTATTATTTTTGTTTTGATTGTTATGTTACACACGCAACGAGTGTGCCCAACTGCTAGTTTTTAAGAAAGACTCACATTTAGTCTCTATCAACAATTCAATCCAAAATTTAATAGTTGCACGTACAATTATATATAAAAGTTATATGGCCATTAATCACAATGCTTGAAGTGAAAAACTCATCCCTGAACAATAAGATCTTATTTTAAGCGGGCAAATTAGTATAAAGGGGAAATCAAGCTTTAGTTCACCTCTTTTAGTTGAGAAATAAGAGCCCTAAAATTTTGTATCCTTTTTTTTATTGACAAAAAGAGCCTTGAAATCGTCCCAATCCCCGCCCTATACCATTTTTTTTTCTATTTCAGATGAAATTAACAGTCCAAATGAATTGCAAGAAAAGTTTATGTCACTATTGTAACAAAAATTTATTGAATTTTAGTCGAGTTATTCAAAACCATCATCCTACTTGATTATCGGATGTTATTCGAGCTATTTTTGTAATTTGAAGAATTTCGTTACCACCATGAAAGGTGGTATATAGCATTACTCTTATTGAAAGGAAAATGCTATACTTATGCATGGTGACAAAAGGAGTTGGGCATCTTTACTTCGAGGTCCAGGTAAGATTCCTAAACATAATTTTATCTTATGGCTAGCTATTAGGGAAAGATTGGCTACACGTGATAAACCCTGGATTGGAGGTACTAACACAAATTGCCTATTATGCAGATATAATTATGTTGAAACTCATGATCATTTATTTTTTTCGTGTTCTTTCTCACAACATTGTTTATATATTTTAGTACAACAGGTTAAATTCAAATGGATTGGTTCCCATTGGGGAGAAGGAATTACTCGCGCGGCCTCTCACTGGAGAGGCAAGCACTTAATTAATGTTGCATACCGCATGCTTTTAGCGGCGATAGTGTATGGGATTTGGAAAGAACGAAACTCAAGATTATACAATGGTACAATAGTACATCCGAGAGTAGTGGCTCATGATTCGATTCGTATTTGTTAAAGATCGGTTAATCTTGTTAGATCCAAGAGAAAGTCTCCAGACCATTGCTCTCAAAAGAATCCGGAGAATAGCGTGGTAGCTTTGTTGGTTTGGCTTTTGTAGTTTTAGTGAAGTTTGTTCAACCATAGTGCGTGGATTGGTTTGTTTGAGCCTAAGAGAGTAAATCTTATAATATGAGTATATCACTTAAGGTAATACTTTGTGGCCTCATGAATTCGAACGATTAAGTCTTAAGGGTGTTGCACCTAACGCCTTATAACCAACTGGTTAGAGAGTCGTTGACCCAATGTTCGCTACAAGGATTCTTGAGAAAGTCTAAGAAAGTTTACATTGCACGAAGTAATATAGCCAACTATAAGACTCTCAGATGGGTAGGGGAAGGAGTCGTTGTATCCTTCTTTTTTAGTGGCAAGGCAATCCCTTGTGCACTTGTTTGTATCTTTACTTTTATTCAATGCATTTGTTTTCTCCAAAAAAAAAGAAAGAAAAATGTTATATACCACCGTTTTTGTACCATCAATTTTTCACCACTCCTTAATTTAGAAAATATGGATATATTAAATCCATTAAAATCAATTAATTGCAAATAATTTCTTACTAAAATTAGGAAAAGTAAAAAATCGATAGCATATAAAAGGTGGTATATAGCATTACTCTTATTAAAATTCTATCTCTCGATTCTCACCTCAAAACCATAAATGGGTTATCAATCATGCAGGTTGAGCCCATCCTATTAAGGCCCAAATTGGCTTAATACTAGAGGAGATTTCTAAGCTTGACTTTTGACTTAAAAATATAGCGGAGTTTGAGTTGACTTGTCTTTGATTTTTCAGGTTTCTCTATTTTTATTTTTTTTGTATAATTAATAGGAAACATTTATCAAATAAAAAATTCTCACAAATTCAAACACTTTAAAGCCATCAAATCAAGTTAAATCTATAATCAAATCATAAAGCTCGACTTAGACAAAGTCATAAACGCGAATTATCGTTCCATATGACTTTTGTATTTAAGAACATTTAGATTTTTTTTAAGGAGAAACCGTGATATTATTTCATTTAATAAACGGTTTACAATGTCAAAAATAATAAAACTAAAACTATCTTTAACAATGTAATAAAAAATAATTGAAGCACCAAATATCAAGTTTTTCAAGATAACAAATTTTAAGATCTAATAAACGAGCACAAAATTTTTGTGTAAAAGACCACACTTTTATTCAAGAGAGACGAATCTCTCATTCGAGAAAGAGAAAGCAAACTCTATACGAGAGAGAAAACAAATTATCTACAAAGCTATTATATAAAATTTTATAAATCACTCGTTTTCATCTTGTCATATCTGTCTCTGTTTCATTAAATCCATTATCGCTTCGTCAGATTTGAAGTTGGGTTACATATTTGAAGAGGATGCTTCAACCCAATCCGCCAATGATGGTGGTGACAACAATGGTGAAAGAAGTGACTGTTTCACCAAACCATCGTCGGCGGAAAAGAAGAGAAAAAAAAATGACTTGGGTTTTTCTGTTTCTGTAAAGTATGTGATGTTGGATTGATAAGAACATTTAGATTTGAAATACATTTTATGTAAGTTCCTCTCGTCCCCTCGATTCGTACTCTCCATTATAAGCTCATGCTCGAAGCTCGATTTGGATTTGCTTAAATTTAAATTTCTTTTGGTTTCGACTTTCGAGCTTGCAATTTTCACCCGTGCCCATGTTGATTGACAATTTTGACTCTGAAAGTGTTCTTACTATTTATTTATTTTATTTGGCTAAGTACTCTTACTATCTCACACATACGATTTTGTTATTAAAAAGGAAAATGTAAAAAGATATGTCATTCACCGGTGATTCAATGTCACATTGGGTCCAACTGAGCCGGTATACTATACAACATTGAATACAAGGACAAAATAATAAAAATCTCTCAAACACTTATATCCAATGATATTGAATAAATTGGCTCTATTAGATAAGGTCTATTCTAGAATTTCCTGTCATTCACCACATACAAATCAAAATCCCATCATTGTATGCAAGATTTCTTTTTTCTTTTTTGATACTTATTTTATGCAAGATTTCATGTTAATAGGAACTTCCCACTCAATCCCATTATTGTATGCAAGATTTTATGCATTATTTATTCAATCCTGCAAATAAACAACCCCCCCCCCCCCCCCCCCCCACACCAAAAAAAAAAAAAAACACACCCCCCCCCCCCCCCCCCCCCCCCCCCCCAAAAAAAAAAAAATTTATTACAATATTTAATGGAATTAACCCATATTTAATCAATGTCTCTTGATTACAGATCATATAACGAAATCCAAACCCAATTCTTTTTTTGAATTGATTACAGCGGAATTGATAATAACAAAACATTGAAATATAATTGAAAAAAATTCAATCAAAAAAATATAAAAATTGATCAAATATCTTTTACCGTATACAAATTTTGAATTTTCAAACATGGGTCGTCAACATTATTCTCAAAATTGAAATCCATATTTAATTTTCATTTAATCAATCCAAACACAATCTATATTTCTTGCATAGAATTGAACCCACAACTTTATATATAAAAAAAAAAAAATTGATTTTCATAAGTCAAATCTTCAAATCTTTATGCAAATAACAATAGTAATTTACAAAATTTGCTGCAATTAACTAAGAAGTTGAAAAGACTTTTTAATACCAATATTAATGGTAATAGAGTGTTATTATATCCAGCACTTATTGCAGATGCAAGCAAACAAAATAGACACATGAACAAGATATCAAAATCAAAATCAATACATACACGAAATATATATATATATACATACATATACATATATGCAAAATCGTAGCATAAAAAGATTGTAAATTTGGCATATAAACATGCAAGATTCGCTAACTTTATCTCTCTAGAATTTCTTGAATCCTCCGCCGAGTCGGATTTTGATGAGATTTTGATGCGTCAATAGAGAAACATAGGCGAAGAATAATCGAAGAAAAAATTAGGTTATTTACACCGGTAAAATCATGGAAGAAGGTATGAATTTTTACTTTTTTGAACTTTTTTTTTATTAGATCAATATTTATGATCTTGTATCTAATTTTGATTTACTTTGCTTCGTTGCGTGGAGATTTTTTTTCTGGAAATTTAGGGTTTGTTTGTTGGTTTTAGGTTTTTTTTGTGCAATTTTGTTGAAAAATTGTGCTCCGGGCTTGGAATCTGGTTTCTAGGGTTTCGATTCTTATTGTGAATTTCTTTGTTTTTGATTTGGGCGTAAATTTAGATTGTTAATTTGAATGGTTTGGGGGTTTTGTGATTCTATTTTTGCTTCTGCCGAATAGGAAACTGCTCTTGCATTGTAATTTTCCAGAATTATTATACTTTTTGTTCTTTGATTTGTATGACTCAGATTATTCAATTGCTAATATCAATCCTTGTGTTTGAGTATGAATTTGTATAAGCAACCCTGATATTAGCTTAATGTGTACATCATGGAAGATATCTGCAAATAAGTATAGTCAGCCCAGTTCCATGGAGGGTTCTTTATCGTATTCGAATATTTGTGGATCTTTGTTTGTTTACACAGTGAACTCGGAGTTATTGATTCATGGAATACTGGAAATTAAATAATCGATTCTTTGGTACGAAGGAGACAAAAACATTGACGTTTTGCAAAATATAGAAAAGAATTTTATGGGATAGATTTTTACCAGGTTTTGGTTGCCTGTTAGATTTTTGATGTTTAATTCGTTTGAGTGGAAATGCGATGATCACAATCACCTTATTGCCTTTACAAATGGTAAAAATACTTAGTTCACATGGATAGAAAGCTATGCTATGTTCTTTATCTCATCTAGATAGAATGCTATATAAAGGTAAGGTATTTGCTATTTTGTGAAGCAGCTATTAAATTTTGAGGAAATTGTTTTCATGATATCAGATTAAGTGCGTATAACAAGTTATTGAATTGAATAGTTAAAAAATTCCAATGTATGATAGTGTACGAGTGTTAGAGAGTCAGGGATTATTGTGTGCATTGATTTATTATGCTCCTTGTGGATGTGTATGCGGTGCTTACTACCGTTTCTTTCTTTTCTTAATGTTCTAGAATCACATGAAATGCATTCTGAAGATGATAAAGCCCTTCTGGAGAAAAACAAGAAAAAGACTGTGAAAACACGTGCTCAGGTTCAAGCGCTGGAGAAATTATATACTGGTAAATGACTTGGTCTTGTTATTTCATTTCTTGCAGTTTATTTTCTTCCTCTGACACAATTATTAAATCATATTGGAGTAAATTACATAGACACCTCCTGTGTGAGACTCTAATTTTGAAAAACAAATTACCATAAACATCAGTAAAAGCATATCACAGTTTTATCCGTTTGCAACCAGCAAATTATAATTTCACTCCCTCTTTTTCGAGTTGTCTTGTACCCAATAACTGAGGGTGTGTGCATATAATTATCCCTAAAATTTATTGTTTTTTGCTATTTCCCAGAACATAAATATCCTACAGAAGCAATGAAAATACAACTAGCAGAGTCGATAGGTTTGTCAGAGAAGCAAGTTTCCGGGTGGTTTTGCCACAGGAGGTTGAAGGACAAGAGGCTAATTAATGGGGAAAACTTTGCAACTGGAAGGCAAGATCGATCAAGTGGTGTCATACAAGACCGTGTCAGTGGACATAGGCAAGATTCCTGTGGTAGCACCAAGCCAGGAGATGATAGGAATCATGAAACTCGTGAAGTCGAGAGTGAAAGATTGACTCCAAAGGAATTATCTGCTGCAGACCACCTCACATACGAGCACGGTAGTCACTACGCTGGAAACTACAATCGTGTGGCTGATAATACATCTTCAGGGAGTAGCTCTTCGTTAAGGAATATGCCTGGCCATCAAAACGGGGATCCTTTTGACGTGTCAACTTCAAGGTACTTAGTACCAAAGTTTCCTGTGGATGTGAAGGGGTTAAAACCTAGGCCCGGCCCGTCAGGGTACTTAAAAGTAAAGGGTCAAGTTGAGAATGCAGCTGTAACTGCAGTCAAGAAGCAGCTTGGAAAGCATTATCGGGAGGATGGTCCTCCACTTGGTGTTGAATTTGACCCACTTCCGCCCGGTGCATTTGAGTCTCAAATGGAGGACGCGGTTGATGGTGAGTTACAATTTCGCCTGTTTCTGTGCCCTTTACTTCGTTCTATTTGCAATTTTTTATGCAAGTCATTTTTCCTAGTAAATTTTATTGTATTTTCAGTGATTTCATTAAGGGTAAATTACATATACACCCTATGTGAGACCATAATTACGAAAAACACCGCGAGGTTTGAAAAATTACGATAACTTCTTTGTCAATAAAAGCATATACAATTTCGCCCCCGGGCCTGGATTGGAGCCCGTGTTGTCAGGATCTAACAAGGGGTGTCATTTGCAGAACCTCAGGGACTCTTGGTAATTACTGAATGAACGAGGGGGTGTTAATGTAATCATCCCTTTATTTAATATACTGTATATCCATCAATTTCATGTTACGTTTTGTTTGAGACCATATATCTTATGTGAGGGTTTTGCATTATTTGGTTTACAGAATGAGGTTTTACAGCCTTGACTGTTCTAGTGTCACTTATTAGATTCTTCTGACTCTATCTTGTTTCAAATGCGAATTCTTGTCAGAAACTCACTATTCTGGAGAACCTGTTCTCCCTGCCTCGCCTGATGTATCAAAAATTCGCCAGAATCGCAATTTTGGCAAGGTGAGTAAATTTTGTCCACAATTGGTTCTAGATTTTTTTTTTCACTTGTCTTTGAATTTAGATTTTTATTTCCTGAGGGTTTTACCTTTTTTTCATGTTATTTAGGCGCAATATATTCCAAATACGATCAATTTTTTTTTCTTTGTTTCAATTCTTACAGGGATGTGATAACAACTCCAGCATGGCTTCTTATAACTCTAACATTGATGGCACAAGTTTCAGAACAAGGCACAACGGGTATAATATTCCCAACAGCCACATTCACCAAAAGTATAAACCAAATACTTCTTCGTCCAACGGTGGTGTTTATTATCGTGGGAGCAACTCTTCTCTAGAAATGCCTGAAGGTTCAGATAGGGACGTACCTGCTAGTGATAGTAGAGATGACAATGGAATTAGGCCAAGACCCGGTTATGAAGTTATGAGAACGGGCCCCATCTCACGTGATCGTCATTTTCAACCTTATGGTGGGAAAGTGAGAGAGTATAATGATGCGGGCACGAAGGTTTTGCATGGAGAAAAGACTGACACCGAGTATTATTCCAAATTGACCATGAAAGGAAATGAATATCACAATTCTGAGGACAAGGGGCCATCAAGACAAATTATAAAGGTATAACATTAACCCTTTGTTTGGTCCTTGACCTCCAGTGAGGAAACTACTTGGGAAAAAATTGTTTTCGTTTGAAATGAGAGTACCTTTTGTTTTTAAATTTGATCCTTTTCATTTTCATTTTTCTCACCTAAGAGCTCGTTTGACAAAATTAAAATCTGCGTTTAGAGTGCAAATGCTATTTTGATCGATGTAGGATCCCTTTTGTATAATCCCGTTTGGACACTATAAAATCACATTTTGGCAAAGCTGGAAATTCAATCTTTTGTCATAATCAATTCCACAAGAATCAAATATGCTATAGTTGAGCCAAGCTGACCCTGAATCTAAGGTCCAAACACAGCATAGCTCTCTTCCAAACACAGCATAACTTTCTTCTTCCCACCAAAAAATTTTGTTCTACGTATCTGGTGCTGATATATGTGCTTTTTGATGACGATATGTGCAGGATGGAAAATTTTACGCTGATAGGAGGATAATAAATGAAAATCGTGATAAAATTCCCTCCAAGAATGATGTTCCCGTAAGTTTTCTACCTGCATTAACTCTAATACTTTCATCGTCTTTGAGGTATTGTTTAACATTTACTTTTTCTTATTTATAGGCTCCAAAAAGAATAAGAGAAGACTATCCTTGGCAACAACATGCGAAAACATCATCCGTGATGGACAACGAACCTCGGACCTATCAAGTCATAAGGTTTAGCCATTAATATATTCTTAAATAATATACCCGTCTTATTTTTAAATCTAATTTTGCTCATATATTTATATGGTTTAGGTCCGCAAGAGAGATGCCATCTAGTTATAGTGACGATGAGGAAAGTGCAGAAACAGATTCTTCAGTGGATTAAGTAAATTGCAATAGATGGATGAGATAGTTAAGTTATGGAACTTTGTAAAGTTATAGTCTTTTTTGGTTGCTTGGGCCGTTTAGCTGTGTAGGAATATTGTGATTTCGAAGGACCGTTGATTTATCATGGCCTTATGTGAATCGTTCTTAGTTCGGTCTCGACTATTTATTTTTCTTGTATAGAAGACGGTTCTTTTTCTGGATTTTCATTTGAGGAAAAGAATTCGGTGTGTTCTTTTCTTTTGGCGTTGCTGCTTCTTATTGTAAATGCACTTTCAATTGGAAAAGCAGCTAATTTGAAGATGGTTCCTTATATTATGTGTTTGTGCCAAGAGAAGTGCTAAACCATAGATGTATTACATTTTACGAGTGTAAGTGAACAGAATTTGAGTGAATAAAGTATTATTCAAGTTTGTTTAAACATACGTCGAGCTTTAGAAATTGTATAATGAGGATTTTATTGCTGGTCTAACCTATCTCGAAGGAGATACTTTAATTGACTCGTACACGGATCAAATTTGAATACCTTAGATATTTTTACATGCAGTTTAACATTTTTTTAACTAAACGAATTGAGCTCTGCTAAGATTGAAACCATAATTGAAGTTTGAAACGATAATTGAAGATAAAGACTGTTCAAATTGTTTTATTACACGAGTCAAGTTCAAACAAGCTTTTATTATTTACATCTAGTTGACCATTAATTTAATTTGTTTTTCAGTTGTAATTATACTATTATGTTAATTGGTGTTCCAATAGTTCCCATTTGTGCCCTCAAGCATCTTGACGAGTCACCCTGGTGAGATTTTAGGACTCAGATTAATCACAACTATTCATCTCGAACTCCCGTGAATTTTTTTATTTTTTTTTTTTGGGTAACTAAATCATTGATGACTTAATGTTTTTATATTGATACATCGTGTCCAAATCCCGTGTCTCCCCAAGAATCATTTTGCAATGTGGCTCAAAGCCATTTCTTTTCTTGCATACTAAGAAGCTCATAGGATTTGGAATTTTCGCTACTCGCAACCTGTCACAAAGGTCATCATAGACGAATGATTATGATTATACGAAAATTTCAAGCCTTCAAATCCTTGACCCAAGGCCAACTATTTGGCTAATACCAGAAACCAAGAAACTATTTCTTTTTTATTTTCTATTTTCTATTTTTGCAATACAAATATCTAAAGATTGAGATCTGATTATGAATTCACGATTCGAAAATCTTAAAAAAACAAAGTCGAGTACAACAAAATCTGTGGTGCATAAGTTAGATTACTACTAAGAATTCTCATATGTCCTCACTGTTTCTTGTAACTAAATTTGGGATAAATTCACCTCCATCTACCAAAATCAATCTCAGTCTGCTTTCTTGTTCGAGTCTGCGTTCGAGTCTGCATCGGTTTCTTCAGAGCTTGTTTTAGACTCGTCGAACTCCATCAACTGAGTATGAGAAAACATTTTAATAAGACTATTCACAACTACAGAGAGTATAGGAAAATTTGCAATATTCGTCCCATAGGATTTTCATGATTCATTTGTTTACAAACTCAAAATTAATGCCATATGATGCATTTTTTGCAACCTTGGTCACATCAATTAAAAAACGAATATCCACGCGCCATTAAATTAAGTATTAGTCACGTGCAAGGCACATGACCAAACTAATGGTTTCCGTAAGTTTTCAACAATTGAGACAAAATGTAAAAACATGCATCTTATGGGACTAATTCTACAAATATGTAAATAATTGCAAGGGGGGTGTCCTATGGGACTAATGCTACAATTTTCTCGAGTATAAATATCAGAACGAACAAAATATCTGAGGAGATGTGACTTACGGGTTTGACTTCCCCATTCCATAGGCAATGCGCAGCCAAGAATCCAATAACGCCCGGGACGATGTACAAAAGCGCAGGCTGGACAAAAAATAAGAACCAATAATACAGAAGATTAGGACGTTTAAGACATAAATCTGTAAAACGAGGGTGTGTTTGGAAAAATCGGGTCTTTATCCAAAAAGAGTTTTTCACCTGTGCAGCTTGAAACCAGTTCATTACGATGATTGTGGCGAGTATACCAGCTATGTATCCTACAAAAGCGCTCTTAAAATAGCTGCTTCCTTTGCCTCTCGAAACATCGAATCTTAGTGCTAATGCTACAAAAATTCCTGAAAAAGTACAAAAGGAAAAACTTATTCAGAACGGACAGAAAGTTTCAATTTTTCATGTCTGAAATTTACGGTAAAACCCATACCAGGAATCACTATATCACCGAGTCCTAACATTGAAAATGGACGTGTAGGATTAGATGTTGGGAATAAAAGCTGCAAAAAAAGCAAAGCACGATTATATTAAACAATGACACGTCTAATTTTTTCTTTTTTTGGAGGATTAGATGTTGAGGTTACTAACCTTTATTGGAGCATCAAAAGATTTAGCAACGCTAACCATAACAGGGGTAAAAAAGACCCAGAAAATGTCGTATACAAATAGTCCGGCCTGCAAAGTTGTAAAAAAATAAAAATTATGAGTTAAATAAAGCACCTTTATTTCCGTAGTTACATGTTTTTAAAGTAAGTCTCTCAAAAGTAGAAAACTTAGAAAGTTGCATGCTTTACTGTGCTCTGTATAAATATATGAAATTCCATTCTTACCAAGAGTATAGCACCAGTCTTAAATGAGCCAAGTGAAAGCATTTCAATTCCCTGACATTGTTTTAAAATAGCCAAGAATACGAAAAAGGTCAGCAACATGTTTTTTGTCCGAAAAAAATTATAGATAAAAAGAAAATAATTCGGTGCTACGAAAGCTTTTGGCACAAGCTTGCACGAGTTGAGGGGCATAAAGGTAAACAACAAAAAAGATGTGCTATCAAACCTGAATGCAGAAAGCGAGTCCCAAGATATTGTTAGCTAGCCAATGCTTCTTTGAAGCATACCAAGCACAGAAGAAGGTTCCTGGAATTGCTGCAACTATCTGTGATATAGTAAAATCGACCTCCAAAGCTGTGCAATAAACATGTAAAGAAAACATCATTCTGACATTTCAATAAAAGAAAAAACTACATCATTTACATACAAAAATTTCAACTTTGCCGTAAAGGACTGTTTCCATAAAAATCTAAAAAATAAGACTTACCCACGTTATAAACAAAGTAGATATTACTTGTGCATGAAAAACTATTAATGTCGACAACAAATATATTAGTCATCCATGAAATAATTTGAATTCAACTTCGAGTTACATGTTCTGTCATGTAACACTCTAGTCTGTCCCAATATAGGGTAGTCAACACAAAGAATATTAGAGAAGCCACTAAATGTTCTCAATCCTTATGTGACAATTCTCCCTCCATTATACGTAACAGTTGAAATATCTTATTAATCTATTTTGTATATCTTATTTCTAAAATGTGTATATATTCTGCAACTTCACCTTTTCATCCCCAAACTAATAGTTCATAATCCTTGCCTATTACTTTATGCACTTTTACTCAAAACATTATGCAAAAAAAACAGAATAGTTATTCAAGAAAATAACAATTGTGCTCATCACAAAGAGAACTGAAGCATGCTGGAGGAAGTATAGAACCAGCATCTCAAAGAGAGAGTGAAAATTAGCCACAATAAATATCCGTCGTGTTCAATGGAAGTGGCAATAAAGAAAGAGAAATACAAGTAACGGGTGCATCAAAAAAGCAACACAGGATTAATGTAAATAAATAGAACAAAAGAATCAGATATAAAGACATAAGAGTTCATACATCGGAAATACGGGAAACGCCATACAATGACATTATCATTCCACGATTTGGGCAGAAACCTTGATATTGAAGGTAACAAAGTTGCCCTGCAAAGTTGACATGACACAAGGAAAGTTAATAGACAAATAATATTATATTCTCTAATAAATAGTGCATAGGAAAAACTTACGAAAGAGCAACAATTCCGAGTACGAAAAAGTAGCACGTCAATACAGCATTAACCAAGTCTTTAGATAGAAATTTGAAAAGCAAAAACAGTGACAACAACATGGCGCTCCCGACCAATGGGAACCTCATGGCATGTTCATTAGACATTGTCTCCTGAAATTTTTATTAGAATGACAAAACAAAAGTTAAAATAAATTCCTAAGAGTCAAAAATTAAAGTGCTAGAAAAACATTTAGAAGCTAAACTTACTGTCGGTGGAGTTGGCTTGACAGAGCGGTAGCAACCCACATAGACAGTTAGACAAGCTGTCAAAATGACATTTAAATTTGGGTCTATGTTCACAATAAGTGGGGCTAGGGTCAAACCTGTAGACAATGATAAATCATGTGGTTACAATGTGCTAATACATAGACATAATGCAATTATAAATCTTATCCAATCTCCATATCTTCGTCATAAGTCATCCAATCAGACATGAGCATTAGACTCTCAGAAGATACATAAGTGCCTAAACACGAGTCTTAAGAGGACACAAACACAGGAAAAGAGACAACAAGGAAATTTGACTTTAACAAAACTATAATGGATATATTATATCTTACACAGCTATTTCATCAAAGCTTTAGACCAGGAAAAATCTAAATTGCCTAATGAGAAAAAACAGATATCCAAGGATTGGTTTGTGTATATCAATTCATGAACATTCTATATACTGTCATCCAAATTCAACTTAAATCTAGCTTATGGAAAGCACCAAGCAACTTAACAAATAACAAACTCAGTACTTGAATTTGCCAGGAAAACATCAGAAAAAACATACTTTTTACGATACCGAAACCAAATGAACTCACTGAAAAAGAAAAAAAACCATACCTGCTAGAGCCAAATTAGCGAGACGTTCATGATTCTTCATTCTAAACCTTTATCAAAATTCTGATTATGTCCACCGTTTACCTCCAAATCAACTGCATCCGAAACATAAAGATACAAAATGAAGAAAATCAAACAAGTTCATCAAGTTTTGATCTTTCCAGACCTTTACATGAAGAGACAGTGACTAAAAGCAATCTGACTGCAAATTTTCAGCATTCATCCGTTTCGCAAGCGACATATAATCTGAACCAATATTATATCGATAGTGATCGGGGAAACAAAAATAAATAAAAAAGCAATCTTTTAAACATACAACTCTACATTTTTTTAAATCTTTATCCAACAAACTAACAAAATCTTTCCTGATGAATTGGCAGATTGAGTCTCAAGATCTTGTCACAAAAAACACCCAAATGACATAAATCCTCTCCCATTCTCAAAGAGCCAAACAATTCTCTTAAATTACTTCTTGATTTCATTAATTCTTTAGTTCGTTTACAAAAGTTCATTTCATTCGCATAAATTGAGCAGATAAACGTAAACATACATAAGCACACATCCAATACATGTGTATACATATAGAGACAGACATGTAAATCAAGAGAGAGAGGGAGACCTTTTAACAAGAAGAAACTGATGGGGCTTCTTTATCTCTCTCCCTGTATATATATGTGTGTGTATATATCAATCTTCAAATTGAAACACACAGATCGGGGCACCTTCAGTGTGTGTAATTCTTCACAGAGAGAGAGAGGGGTTTTGGTTTTACAAATACATGTGTATACATACATACATATTGATAAGTTTTGTTGTTGTACCTTTTATTGGTTTTGTATTGCGTACAAGCTGTTTGATGCGTTTTTTATAGGAACTGCAGGATAAGAAACTGTAGGGGTGCTGGACCAGCGGAGCCACGTCGCGGTGAGAGCACCTGTCCAATCATACAAGGACACGTCGGATTCAGAAAATATCTTGAAGTTGAATTTAAGCCTTTTTACTTTCTTTGTTTTTTGGTAAATATCTTTTCTTTTTATTTATATGTTAATAAACACACACACACACACACATATATATATATGTTTAAACAAAAGAAAATGGGCTATGAGAAATTAAGAACATTAGCCAATTCTATGTATTTCTATCTTTTTTATTTTTAGGGATAATTATATAAATCTTCTTAACAACATTTTACATCCAAAAAATGTATGGAAAAAAAATTCAATCTCAAAAACTTATTTTACAAGTTTTTCATTTCAAAAAACCCATGAATTATGATCAACAACTTTTTGGACAAAAATACCCTCCATTTCTTGAGTTAATGATTGATCAATTGAATTTTTTGTTGTCTTTAGTTTTTAAATTGATAAAATGTACAATACCAAATTTATTGTTTAATATTAAATATTTTAAATATTATCATATAGCTTATTTTTGTCTTTAACATGGTATTTATCTAAAAATATCCTTTTACAATTTTTAAAAAGATTAAAAAAATTTGAAATTTTGAAATTAAATTCGTAATGAATACCAATTATCAATATAAGTTTTAAAGAAGAAAAAGTTATGTACAAAAGTACGATTGATTAATTCTTAATCTAGTATGTTAATAGCAATTAAGTCCATAAATTTATTAACTCTAGATGTCGGGTTTGTTTAAATAAAAAGTTGGTGAAATAAGTCTTTTGCGTTGAAAAACATTATCATGAATTTTTTGATTATAAGATTTTTTAAAAGGTGTTTTAATAGTTTTTCTTTATATTTATTTTAATTTAACAAGAAGTGTACTCAATATTTTAACTATAATGATGATTTGTTTATTTCCAATGACAACCATAGAGTAAGAAGATATTCTCAAATCATTGAAAATTTTAAAAAAAAACAAAACAAAATTCTAATATCTTCTCTGATTTATTTTCCTAAACATTTTATATTATTTTGAAAAATACAAATCAATCATTCTAGATAAATATAGCTAAAAGACCAAGTGCACCCTATGACCCTAAGTTCTTTTAATTCCACTCGTAAGTGTACTAAAATTCCTCAAAACTCAAGAGATTGTGTCGCAGAATATAATGTACATGTCTAGCACTTTGTTCCAAACTTGAACAAATTTCACTTTTTTTTTTTTTGATTCCGAAAGGGGGGATACCCAACAATTCATAAATTAATCCAACAAACCCGGGTTAATAGTCACAAAACGAGGCCAAATAATGCCTGCTCTATCATTGTCTAGTAGGTGATAGATATGTGAGTGTGGTACATTCGTGTGGTGCATGTGGGTGTGAATGCCCATTTTAGCTAGAGCATCAGCTACTTGATTTGCTTCCCGCCAAACCATTTGAAACGAGACATCCCAGTCTCTACCCTGCACACTACGAATGCGAGAGATCACATCAAAATGGTGATGCTCCATGGAGGCGTCCATAATGCTATTAAGTGCAACGCGACAGTCTGATTCAACGATTAACTTCTTTGTCCCTGTGACCCACGCCATCTCTAGTCCCAATAGAATGGCACGCACCTCAGCCTCCAATGACGAACACGGGTTAATGCGACCACTGAACCCCCTTAACCATGTTCCATGCTCGTCCCGAAGAGTACCCCCGACCCCTGCCTGGCCAGTTTCGGTTACCGCTGCATCCACATTCAGTTTAGTGTAACCAAATGTCGGTTTTTTCCAGCCCGTGTGTACCTGTAGGTGCATCACGTCCGGATCAAAGTTAAGGGAATAAATGGTACCATCAATTCTTTTGTGTAACACATCTAGTTCCCCTATAGGAACTGTATCTCGGACTCCATACGTCACCTCATTCCGAACCTGCCAAATAAAAGACAAAGTCTCAGTGAAGGCTATATCCCATTTTTCACACCAGTCATACCTGTTCAACTTGTGAGATAAATTCTAGTCGAGCCAGTCTTCTACTGAACCTGAAAAGAAAACATTATGACAATCACGATGAACAAGTTGTAACCAAAATTTTCTGGCCCACTGACAATCCCGAATAGCATGTAAAGGAGTATCCGAGGCAAGCCCACAAATAGGGCACCCATCCGAAGACACAATTCCTCGCGCCTTTAGCACCGATTGAGTAATTACTTTGTTATGTCGGAGTAACCAAAGGAACATTCGACGTCGGTGTGCCCCCGGTACTTTCCAGAGTTTCAGCCACTGTTTGGAATTCTCCATTCGCACGTGACCTTCTAGAGCTTCGTAAGCACTTTTACAACTATACTTCCCATTCGGGGATAATCTCCACCGTGGCATATCTTTCTGCCCCGATCCCGTTGCCAAATCTATACCCTGTAATTGAGTCTTAACCGCGCTGGGTAACCCATGTAGACCGTCCCAATCCCATCCAACCCCCGGAATCCAATACTGAGCAATAGTCCGAGACAAGTCCTCAGATGGAATCGGTTGTTGACAGTGAATAGCTAACGGGTCCTCCCCTAGCCAGACATCTTCCCAAAATCTGACCCGAGTCCCATCTCCCACGATCCACCGAGTACCCAATTGAAGTAGAGGAAAAGTCGACTGAATACTCCGCCAAGTGGGCGAGGTCGCGTTTCTCACCCGAGCACGCTGCCTCAGAACATATTTGTGTTTAAACACTTGAATCCACAAGCTATCGTCATCTCGAAGTAGCTGCCATCCCAACTTCCCGAGGAGGGCTAGGTTCGTGGTTCAGGTCTTTCTCAACCCCAATCCTCCTCGGCTTTTGGGTGTACAAACCGTATCCCATTTCACCTGGTGCAATTTATGTTCTAAGTCCGAGCTCCCCCACAAGAATTTCCGGTTCGCTTTATCAATCGCATCACAAATACCTAGTGGAATTCTCATTGTTTGCATGTGGTATGATGCCAGAGTTTCCGTTACAGATTTAATCAAGGTCACACGTCCAGCTAGCGATAAGTGTTTTCGTTTCCAGTCCTGTAATCGTTTTTTTACTCGATCCACCAAAAATCCATAATCTCGCCTAAGTAACCGTCCGTGTTGCAGAGGAACACCGAGGTACCTCCCCAAATTTTCGGTACAGCCAAGACTCATGTTATTACTGATCCGACGCTTGAGTTCCATTGATATATTTTTCGAAAGGAACAACTTTGATTTGTGGATGTTTACAGCCTGCCCCGAGAGATTACAATAGTATTTCAACGTATCCATTACCGAACTCGTATACTGTACTGTAGCCTCCCCAAAAAGAAGTAAATCATCAGCAAACATCAAGTGGGAGATACATGGTCCATGTCGTGAAGTTGATACCGGTCTCCATTTTCTCTTCCGAACTGCGACGTCAATTAGGCAACCTAGCTTCTGTACACAAAAAACAAAGAGATAAGGTGATAGGGGATCCCCTTGTCTTAGTCCTCTCTTAGGATCAAACCACTCTGTTGCCTCACCATTCCAAAGCAGGGATAGTTTGGCTCGGGTGGTACAATCCATAATAAGCGAGATCCAAGCCGCGGGGAAGCCAATTTCCCGTAACACGTTTTCGAGAAAACTCCAATTAATACGGTCGTAAGCCTTCTCGAAATCAATCTTGGCTATGAAAAAACCTTTCTTTCCTTTTAATCGATTTAAATCATGCAAAATTTCCTGAGTAATTAACACATTATCGATTGTTTGCCTGCCCAGTATAAAACTACTTTGAGACCGTGGAATAAGCTCATCTATAAACTCTTTAATGCGATTAGCCAATGTTTTGGTAACAATTTTAAGGCTTACATTCGTAAGACTAATTGGACGAAATTGCGAAAGACATGTTGGGTTCTTATCTTTTGGAATTAAAATAATGCGAGATTTATTAAGAGTGGGATCAAGGCTACCTGACTGAAGGGCTTTCCGAACCAGCTAAAAAATATCCTCCCCGACTATATCCCAACATCGCTGATAGAACATAGGTTGTATTCCATCCGGACCCGGTGCTTTAGATGGACTCATATCCCATAGTGCCTGTTTCACTTCTTTTTTGGTAACCGGCCGAAGTAGTATCTCCGTATGCTGCCCCTGTAGTGTCGGGAACCCCGGCGTATTGGTATAGGTGCACGCGGGTTCGCCCACATCATATAGTGCCTTATAGTACTCGATTGCCATGTTCTTAAGCTCAATCGGATCCGTTTCCACACTCTCATCCTCCCGTTCCAGGGTCTTCACTTTAGATTTTCCTTGTCGACGCACGACCGAAAGGTGAAAAAAGTGTGTATTCATATCCCCCGCTCTAAGCCATTGAGCCCTAGCTTTTTGTTTCCAAAAGAGTTCTTCTTGACGTAGAGTATCAAAATATTGACCTTGAAGTTTATTTTCCAGCTTTCTGAGGGAGTACCTAAAGTTCCGACCTTGTGCTCTTTGTATCCCAGCAATACGGGCCACAAGCTGTTGTTTCCGCTTGAATATGTTGCCAAAGGTATCATGATTCCATGCATGCATAGCTGTCCGAGTATGTTGAATTTGCTCATGCATCCCATCTTCTCGTCTAGCATGCCAGTTCTGATCAACCATTTCCCGGAAGCTCGGATGAGTAAACCATGCCGACTGAACCCGAAAGTACTCCAAACTAGTCCCTACCCGTGTATGCTCAGAGAGAGTGAGCATTAATGGTGCATGGTCTGACCCTATTCTAGGTAAGTGCCGAACTGTGGCCTGGGGGAAGGATAGCCGCCAAGTATCGTTACACATGGCCCGATCTAACCTTTCTTGTAATGGCGACCTCCCTCCTTTAGCCCACGTGAAAGGTGAGCCAACAAACTTAAGATCAATAAGCTCACATTTATCAACACATTCCAAAAATTTACGGCATTTATGCATGTCGACTGGAGCACCACCCGTTTTCTCTGATTGCGTTGTGACTACATTCATGTCCCCCGCAATAACCCATGGGCCGTGTATGTGGGGTTTCATACGAACAATGTGCTCCCAAAGATGATTCCGTGACTCCACCTGCGGACTGGCATATACTGCCGTTAGAACCCAAGCCCTATCCCTATCTCGGCGAATAACGGAGGTGATACTCTGCTCATTAGCTTCAGCAATTTCGATATCAACCTCCTGAGAATTCCAGAATAACCCTATACCCCCGGCAAAGCCCTTTGCTTCTACTTTTTCGACTTTATCAAACCTACTAAACATGAGTATCTTCTATGCATTATGGCCTGGAATGCGTGGCTCCACAAGAACCAATATCATCGGCTTATGCCGAGTCAAAACTTCTCTGAGCGAATTCAAAAATTCAGGCTTCGCTGCACCCCTGCAATTCCAAAAAATCGACGTCATTTAATAACACAGAGGGAGAAGTTCAAGAGAACATAACTTATACCTGGGAGGGAGCTGAACAAACCCCCTTATCCGTGGTCATGTCCACGTCGCTAACACCATCTCGCCGAGATCCTGTTACTGCAACGTCTCCATAGCCCATACCGCAACTAAGAACAGCACATCGTGACATATCAACTTCTTCCACTGACTCAGTATCAGAACTAATAATGCCATCCTCTGGATACTCCGGCGGTCTTGTATGCCCAAAACGGGAGCTAGTTTCCAACATGCCCGCTGTACCCTGCACACCTCCTCCAAATTGCCCCGACGGCGGCTGAGATATATCAACACCGGCATCAGTCATATCATGGTCCCGCTCGACGGTAGAATAGATGGAGTTATTACGAATGGTATATGTAGCACCAATCGTGATCGGGGCCATCTTTTCCCTATCCACTAACTGTTCCGAGTGCTCCGGAGGTATTTCTCTATCCACTCTTCTCCAAACCTTAGTGCCCGCAGCTTGGTTTCTCCCCTCGACTGGCTTAACCGGTGCCACTTCATCAGAATCAACGTGCTCTTCCAACTCATACAACGCTGCAAACTGTGACCCACTCGTTGCCGTCTTGGTATTATTGTTTGGTTTATTGCCATGCACATGAGTAGGTGCCATCGTATTTAAAGCATCACCCTTCGGTCCACCCGTATTCCTAGTCTCCCTGTTATCCCTATTCGGTCCAGCTGTATGTGCATGAGCCCCCGCGCCGAACTGGAAAAAAGAGGGTTCCTGGGCTGACTCCCGACTTATCTCCTTACGCTGGCCGCGTCGTCTTGTCCGAGGGGGCACGATATTCCACGGTCTAACAGTAGTGGGTATAGCACACGTTTCTCCCTCCTTCGGTGCTGTTCCGGCCTTGTCCTTTTGGTTGTGCGAACCACAAGTCTCTTTCTGATGTCCCACTGACCCACATTCAAAACAAATTAAAGACAACCCTTCATACTCAACCACTCTTAATTTCTTGTTTACCTTAATAACCGGAATGATTGGTTTATCCAAATCGAGTTCAACGCAAACTCGAGCATAACATCCCCGTAAAGTCTCTTCCGTATGCTTATCAATGCCCCGCACCTTACCAATCAACCCGCCCATGCCTTTGAGGTGTGTATCATTAAAGTAGTGTATCGGCAAGTCCGGGAAACGTATCCAAACCGTAGTGTTGGATATCTTCTCCTTCTGTGGGTTAAAAGTCGGGCTCCATTTACGCACCGTTAAGTAGTGTCCCAGAATTATCCACGGGCCATCCCGAAGCACCCTATCGTACTCCGCCTTAATTCTGAACCTGACGAAATAGAATTCATTACCTATATCTACTGGATTGACGTCGTATGGGAGTTTCCAAATGGCTTTCATACGCTGTTTAAGAATCGTGTATCCCACCTTCCGACCGAGAACCTTCACCACAAGGGCCCTACGATACGGCGTCGCCATCTTCCGTAGGTCTTCTTCCGGAATCGTGTAACTCGGTACCGATTCATCCGCTTCATCCTCACTTAGGTCTGCTCCATCGAAGAAGTCTTCTTCCCCTTCCCCGGTGTAGTACCCCGGAGTTACTGTTTGTCGTTTCCATGCTTGGCGGAGGTTACCCGTTTTCCACGAATTGTTCGGCTGTTTCTCCTTCTCCTTGTTTTCCATCGGACTGGTGTCTGCCATTGCTGTGTGTGTCTCTGTCCCTTCCTTAGTTGTCGAAACAGCTCCTCCTACCGGAGCGTGGTGCGCCATCCTGATGTCCGAATTTGGGTTTCGGTGTTCTCCCTCATCAGCGCCTAACATATTGCGTTTTAGCTTTTTAGTGTTGCGATTGGGGGTCACCACCAGTGGTGGTGGTGTATCGACGTCCGCCTCCTCCATGCACGGAGGCGGCACAATGGCAACCGGTAAGAGCCGACGCCGATAACGGCTCTTTGGTGCCGACAAGGCGTGCCCAAAGCACGCTGCCAGAAAAAAAGAGAAAGAAAACAAAAACTTTCGGCCACTTTTGTTAAAACATGCTCTCCACTAAGGCTAGAGAGAGAATTTTTTTTTTTTGTCTCTAAACAACACTTTTTAACAAATTTCACTTTTAATCTCGACCAAGTACAAGTTATGTCTATTTCTATGGTTAGGAGAGTCGTTTCATAACTTATCTCCAAAACTATCTCGGTCCTAGATGTTTTTATCTTTGAAATTATTAGTAGGTGTTTAGGATTCATGTTTTTCAATAACTAGCCGAAGTCGGTTTATTGATACCTTGGTGGTATCAAGTGTAAATGAGCACAGACTGAACAGTGCACACGCATACATATAATGATATAAAGACTCGATCACTTGTAGTTTTTAGGATCATGCACTTTATTGATATCTATACTTTCAATACATAGTAGTTTCGACTCTCATGTTGTAACATTAAGCTTGTAAATCCAAAATAAGTATAGAGAAAAACCAATATTCAGAGTTCGACTGTTAGATTTGTATTAAGTTCTGACATCTTTGCAAATTGAATTCTAGTTGTATTGGCGAAGTAGATGCCCCAAAGTCTTGAGTTCCACTCACACCGACATTATGTGAATATTTTCTCTATTTTCATAGTAGCTACTACCATAATACAATATATATATCAAGAGTAATTTGCAGGTTGCACCTTGAGAATGAGTTAGTTAGGCAGTCTCCACCCTGAAATTGTGAAAATCGCGGTCTCCACCCTCAAATTGCAATTTTATTGACACTTTGCACCCTCCACCTAATTCTAGCAAAACAAAACTCATTATGGCAGGGTAAAATTGTCCATAAAAATACATTACCCTAAAAGCCGCATGATCTCCAATCGAAAATTATCTTATGAGAACGATCAAAATTATTATGTTGCCTCTAAATTTGTTGTTAACAAGAGCAGAAAGGGATGGTTGTTGTAGAAGCTCATTTACTGCGGAAATTTTAGACCAGATCCAATGGAACCGGTCTATTTAACACCATTGGATGCAGGTGTTTTGAGTAGTTTTTATTATTTTATCCCTACATCTAGTGGTGTATGGTGTAACAACCCTGTTGGACCTGGTGTAGTATAAAATCACCCTCATTTATGGTGTTCAATTCAGATGCCAGAGAAGGCAGAAATAAAAATAATGGAGTAAAGAAAATTTGGAAAATTTTGCCCTGCCAAAATCAATTTTGTTTTGTTGTAATTAGGTGAAGGGTGCAAAGTGCCAATAAAATTCCAATTTGATAGCAGAGACCAACATTTTCACAATTTCAGGGTGGAGACTGCCTAACTCACTCATTCTCAGGGTGCAACTTGCAAATTACTCAATATATATATATATGTATATCCTATATAATGTAATGTGTTCTTGTACAATCACAACTTCACTCACAAAAACTCCTCTATCTCACAACTTCTTCTTCTACAATCATTCTGTTCGCAACAAACGCCCAAATTAGGAGGAAGTGAAAGAAAATTAGCCGAAAAAAATAAAATAAATTCGTAACACTCTCATCAGAAAGAAAATTTGAAGCAGCAACAATGGCGTCTTCGGCTCTCTCCAGAACAACTAGCCTCCATAGACACTTCAACCCCGCAAATCCCTCCTCCAAGGTATTGCCCTTTTCATGGTTGTTCTTTGTATTTTCGGGGTGATTAGGCTATTTCGTGATCCGGGAGTGAATAGGAAATGTTATTTATATTTCTGAGAAAATTTTGTTATCCTTGCACTATTTTTCCAATGTTTAAGTACTTAACTGCTTCTGATTACTAATTGTATTGTACTATTGTTATTGTTGTTCATCTGATTAATTATTTAATTTCTTCTTTGTATAGGGTGAAAAGATAGTTAAGATATCCGGAGAAGTTTCGGAAGCTTTATCGCGTGGAGAAGCGGTTGTTGCTCTTGAATCTACCATAATTTCTCATGGTAGGGTGCAACTGTGCCAAAAAAGAATGTGTTAATTTGACCCTTTTTTTTTTGAAATAAAGTTGATTTGCATATTTTGCTTTATCAATATGGATATTCTACTTGCTTGTTGGTACTAATGCTAAATATTAGAAATAGAGTGGCGGCGGCCTACACTGTTTCCGGGGGTTCATTGTTAGAAGCCCCTTGGAACTTGCAGTCCCGGGCCGTAGCAAACATCGATGTCATGCAATGAGGATGATTGTGATTATATCGGGATTTGGAGAGATAGACTCCCTAAGAATCCATGTCGCTCCAATTAATGGGCTTATTTTGCATTTATGTCACTTCATGCAAAAAAAATTGTATATAATGATGAATTTTACATTGCTCTGAAAAGGAAGGGGTATTACATTGCTCAATCCTGTTTAAGGCAGCTGATTTGTTTTAAGTGCAAACTTTTGATGGGATTCTATGCAAAAATTTTAACATCCAAGTTCTTTCACCTCTATTTTATTCGTTCATATGACTTTTCATTTTGATTTATGTGTTTGTTTTTGATAAAATAGGATAATTTGTCCCACAAGGATGTCGTCAAATGCTTTGGAATTTTTGCTTCGGATATGCATGCACAAAAAATTCTTTCACAAGAAAATTGATTGATGGCTTCTTTTCCTTTAATACATATATGCATGTTCTTCAAGATAATGTGATTTAAAATCTTTATATTCATTTATACTTATAGATGTCATAATGATACATGCTTCAAATAATTAACTAATGATTTGTTCCATCCTTTTTCTTGTCATTACTCAGGAATGCCATATCCTCAGAATTTGGAAACAGCAAAAGAAGTGGAGGAAATTGTGAGGCAGAATGGAGCTATACCTGCGACTATAGCTATTTTGGATGGCGTGCCATGCATAGGTGCTTATTCAAACTTCGTTTCACCTTCACTTTGAGTTGCAATAATTTTTCAGCTTGTGTTTAATCATTAATGTTCAAAACCTATGTAATTGAATCATAAGAGACCTTCGGGTAGTAGCTGTAACAATGAGGTCAGTGAAGTTAGAACTTAAGATGCCAATTGCAATTTAAGGTCTAAACCTTGGTTCTTTTGCTCCGTTCTTGTGTAGTTTTCCTTGTGCACATGCTTTGAAGTCATACATTTTGTCTTTCTGTAGGAGTAGATAAAATTGGCAGATTCAAAATCTTCTTTTAATATTTCAAGAACTTATGGACAGTTTAAATAAGATATTTGTTCTTGCGTGATTAGGAAATTTGTTTTTTTATAATACGGTACATTGGTCACTGTCATACTGACTGATAATAGGAATTATAAGATTTAAGGATTAAGGGAGCAGTTTTTTTCTTCTTTGATTTTTTTTCTTAAGGTCTGTAGCAGTGGGTTTTCGATCCTTTCATGAATGTTTGAACTTATTGATTGTATTAATGTTTCTGTCCTTTTAGTCTCCTTTCTGTTCTTTCACTCACATCCACAATGAAAAGAGGGAAAAAGTAAACAGTAAACTGTCGGATGTATAATTTTTAGGTTTATCTGCGGAAGAACTTGAGAAGCTGGCCATTCTAGGAAGAAAAGCTCGAAAGACAGCTCGTAGGGACATCGCACATGTTGTGAGTATTTACTAGTTTGGACTTACTTTTTCTGCTGCCTTGCATAGTTCATGTGATAATATTCTAATGGAAAATTCTAGCCCGAACCGGATTTTGCTGAACCCAAGTCATCAAGGCAGTGCCATGTGATTGGAGTACAATCCAAAAACATTGACCAATCACATGAAATAAAACTTGTCATGTGATTAGTTGAGCTCCCCAAACCTACACTTGCCCTGTGATTGGTCGGGTTTTGCAGAATCGGGTCTATGCAAAAAGTTTCCTATTATAAGTATCAAAATGTTGAATGCACCATAGAAGACTGGGAAATCTATAATTTTTGGTACAGATTTTTGGGAGTGGAATTGCCGAATTGGTAGGGAGGGGGTTGGGGGAGAGGAAAGATTGAAGGATCCTTTGCTCCATAGAAGTGAAAGGAAAGGAGGAAGGATAAGTCCATCCTTCCAAGTACATGTAAATTCAACCGTCCAACTCCTTTTGCCCTGCCCTCTCCCCATCATGTTACCAAACATAGCTGCATGTCAGATTAAAAATCACGAGGGAATTCCTCGTCTACAGTTTCATTTTCAGAAGTACATATGGCTTAGGAAATTATTTTCTCTTTTGGAAAATATATTCATGAAAATAGACATCTGCACAGAGAAATGTTTAAACATCTCCATAAACATGGAATATCAACCATCTGGTTTCTGAGTTTATTTTGCTTCACAAAGTGTATGTTATGATTAGCTTAAATGTTTATTTATACGATTTATTACACTTGATTGTAAGCACCTTTCTAGGTAGCTACTCGAGGAAATGGCGCAACCACTGTTTCTGCAACAATGTTTTTTGCTTCCATGGTAAGCTTGGCATGCTTATCAGCTATTTTTTGGTGTTTCTATTCATCCGCATAATACATCTTATAAACAAATTTAGTTGCTAACTGTTATTAACTTCAATTATCTACAGGTTGGCATTCCAATATTTGTCACTGGGGGAATTGGTGGAGTGCACAGACATGGAGAGAGTAGTACGTTCTTTAGTTTGAAGATTTCATATAACCATCCATTGTTTGGATCACCCCATTGTTTCCTTTATTACAACGATTTTTTTTATTGGTAAAATTACAAGTAAAGGGCTGTATAGATTAAAATCAAAAACGAAATTATATAGTCAGCAGAATGACATCTAAATATACTGACTTCGTTCTGGCAACCCTTACCTTTAACTGACAGAATATCTTGGTAAGGGGTGTTGGGCCTTTTTTGTTAAGGCGATGGATAATCTGTTATAGAGATGAGGCAGCCATTTACTTAATTTATTTTCTGAAAATTTTCACATATTTGACTTTTTAAGGAGCGAAATGATTTTCGAAGTTAATAAAATCAAACCTTTTTATAACTATTTTCTTGATTGTGGAATGTTTTTTCTCTATGCAATGTCTGGAAATTGGAATAGCCATAAGTGGACCTTTTTGAATGTATAATCTGAGAGTAAAGGGTACAGCTGTATGATTAAAAACAACTTTCATTTTGATTTAATGAGCAATTTCTCATGCATATGCAAAGTTCAAATTTAGATTGATTCTATGATTATTTAAAAGAAATATTAAATTTTTATTTGAGATCCTGATTCCGTTTCATAATTCTTTTCACAGCACTGGATATTTCTTCTGATCTCACTGAGCTCGGAAGGACACCTGTAACTGTAGTTTCTGCAGGTGTGAAATCAATATTAGATATTTCAAGAACCCTTGAGTATTTAGTAAGCACCCTCTATCTCTGATGCAATTACAAATATTATACCCTCATGTAACGAATTAAATATAATTGTTTTTTCGAGCTACAGGAAACTCAAGGAGTTTGTGTTGCTGCATATAAGACCGATGAATTCCCTGCCTTTTTCACTGCAACAAGTGGCTGCAAGGTAACTCCATTTCATGTTTTACATTAATAATATGATGGATATGAGTGATTCTTAGGAAGTAGGGGGACTCAGAGTTCCGATGTAATCACAAGTCACAACTATCCTTGTTTGCTTCACCCCATGTTTATCCCATGACATGAAGGGTTGTAGTTGCCTGAGGACTATTGAGTCTTGGGAGCCTCTAGGAACAACCTGATATTTTGATCAATTTAGAAGTTCTGGTTATTGCTCCACCGACATGCGTCATTGCTAATGGGACCCTTAGCCCTAATTTTTGATGAATTGTCGCGATTTACAGTTTTCTCGTTGTATATTATTTGATAAAGCAATGCACATAAATGGACAATTAATGTAAATCAATATGTCATGATATTCCATATTCAGCGCAAAAAAATATAAAAGAAGGGTTCTGAAAATCTATTCATTTCCTGATGACATTTCATAAGTTTTTACTTATTTGTTCTTAATAATCAAAAGTTGATTTGTTTTCAACATTAAAATATAGGCACCTTCTCGTGTTGACTCACCTGAGGATTGTGCTCGACTAATAGGTATGTGGCCTTACATCATCTCGATTTTCTCCTCTCTTTTTTCTCATTGTGTTATTGTGCTTATTTAGTGTTCTTCTGCATCACAGATTCCAATATGAATCTTAAGCTTGGGACTGGAATTCTGATAGCAGTACCTATTCCAAACGAACATTCTGCTTCTGGAAATATAATCGAGTCAGCAATACAGAAAGCTCTTAATGAAGCTCGGTAGGTCTTTTATTAAGGTCATCTGTTCTATTAAATTAGTTAATTTAATCAATTATATTAAGATGCTACCAAAAGTTGATATGCACAGGGAGCAGAATGTGAGTGGCAGTGCCGAAACTCCATTCTTACTTGCTAGAGTGAACGAGCTAACAGGAGGAGCCTCCCTTGCTTCAAGTATCCTTTATGAAATGTTTTAGCTTTTCCAACAAAATAATTATGAAAAAGACACAAAAGGTTTGGTATGCATCAACTTGACACTATCGTGTTCTATTTCGTTTTTGTTAATTTCCTTGATGGACGTTTAGACATTGCTCTAGTGAAGAATAATGCACGCATAGGTGCTCAGATTGCTGTCTCCCTTGCTCGTCTCCGAGAAACTTAATTGTAAAGGTGAGTATTGGCCTTCCTATTCATGTTATTCTTTAGGGCATGTAAATTCCGTCTTTCCATTCTTTAATCTTCAAATTTTCATTCCCCCCCTCTAACGGTGATTCTTAGGGAGTCTCGACTCTCGAGACTCTAAGTTCGGGTACAATCGCGAACATCCATGTATGATGGGCCCTTTTAGGACCCATAAATGGATGATTGTGATTATCCAAAGACTTTGAGTTCGAGAGCTCCTAAAGTAACCTTTACTTTGCCATCTCCCAACCTTATTTTGGAAATAAAGCATTACTTCGGAATTTCCCACAACAGAAATATGATCAATAAATTCGAAACATTGAGTGATTTATAGCAATTTATAAGATTGAAATTATTATAATGGAGTAAACATGTCTTTATAACCCTTTCATTTTCTTCCCGGTTTTATCAAAGTAGGTTGAAACGAGCTGATCAAGATTTTGTAATGTCTACCAAATCTTCCCCTCCAACAACCTCCACCACAGCCATCCACCGCCGCTGCTCCTCCTTTTGGAATTTAGTTCTCTTTTTTGAATTTGATTTTCAATAAATTGATTTTTTTCACCTAATATATATATATATATATATATAATTTTTCTAATGAGTACATGTCATGAATATTAAATTGCGACATTAGAATCAAGTAGCAACTATTACAATCGGCTAGCAATTACGAGAGAAAAATCTACATGCTTTCGGTGGGAATAGTACTCAAGGTCTTTAACATTTTGGGGCCTCGGTTTCGGCAATGAGCTAGGTTTCATTGTCATATATATTACTTGAATATTGAGTTTTTTCCATCTAATTGGATTCCAGATTGCTAATGTGCATCATCTTGTTACTATTTTCTTTTTTGATGATTACAACAACATTGTTATCGTAAGTTTTTCAATTTTTTGGTTAGCGTCATTTATGAACGAAACGATAAATGAGATTTTGATTAGATTTATTGAGTATGATTTTCTTTTTTGAATTTGATATTCAATATATTGACTTTTTTCATATAATGTATTAATTGAATTATGGCCTTTTCAACCTAATGCATTAGTTGGATTTTTCGTTGCTGATGTGGATTGTTGTAAGTTTATTACTATTTTCTTTTTCGATGATTACATTAATATTATTAGTATATATATTTCAAATTTTTGGTCAGCAACAAAATACGAGTGAAAAGATAATTAATTTAAATGGATTGGATTCTCGGCATTTGATTTTTAACATTTTATCTTGAGTTGTAGCTTTTTATTTTAAATTTGTGTTCATCTGGCGAGAAATATAGGTATCAACCCAAATAATGTACCACCTTTAAATTTTGTCTCCCTTTACTTAAATCTTTGTGGAGTGTCTGGTTTTCTTTAGCAAGGGTATTGGGTGAATATCACGTGGAATTATTAAATTTTTATTAGACACTGTTAGCTGTCCCTAACAACACGAAATCGAACAAATAATATAGTAGTAAGTAAGATTGTCTCTACGGGGAAGGATGCCAATACCAAACGAAGCCTATCTTATTGTCTAGACTATCTATTATAAGAGATGAGATTTTAACTAATTAAAGCAGAAATAATTAAAACTAATTAAAGTGAAATTAATTAAAATTACTAAAAACATAATTAAATAAAATTGATTAAAGCAAAATTAATTAAACTGGTAGATCAACTAACAAAAAGTTTAGGGATTAAGACTTCATCAAGGTATTTCTATGGATTATTGACTTTTAATAGGTTATCATTATTGCCAAGGTTAATGATCCAAATTTTCTTAACTACATAAATATTATTTCCAGATCTTCATGAGTACCCAACTAAATTAATTCCCGTCACTCTCATGATCAACAATTAATTTAGATGAATCCATTAATTTCTATGAAAACTGTTTACTAGCCTTGTGCAAAATTCCAAATATCCATATTAAGCAATTTTAACATGTCTGTCATATCTGAATCGATAATGTAATTCACCTCCCGGTACTTCTTAAATTAACTTAAATCATGTATTGATGATCAAGCAATTACTTAAACACTCAATGATAGATTAAACAAGCATGAATAGACCCAAATAATATCAACAATCCATATATATTCACAAGATTACATCTTAAACTCTAGAAAACAAATTAGTCAATCATATTTAAAGAAGAACAAGAAATAAATTGCATATAATCCAAGAAATCTCATGTTCAATAATGGAAAATTCAAGAATACAACTTAGGGAAGAAGAATAATGAGCAAGAAAATCTAAGAAGAAACCCTTTTGATGGGTGAGAAATCAAATTTTCTCTCTCCTATCTTCAATGGAAACTTCCTTTCTTCTCTTCCAATACTCTTTTTCCCTCCAAATAACGTAAAAGCCCGACTAAAAGCCTTAAATTCGAGCCCATAAAAAATAGTCAAAATTCGCGCCTGCACAGTGGTGCAAAATCTGTGCACAGTTTTGGCACCCCTGTGCCAAGGCTGTTGTCTGGATTTTTTCTCCTCAACTTAAAATTCGTCATTTGGACTATCTCTTGCTCTTCTTTAGGTCTCTTAGTTGACCTTTTTTACCCTCTTCAAAAATCACCTTTTAACTTGTCAAAACCATTGTTTTTTGCCTACAAAAGCATCAAAACAATTTAGAAGCAAAAATACACAAACAAGGATAAAAACAACAAAAAATATTAATTACTTAAGGCAGAAATTCAAGACAAATGTGAAGTAAAAACATAATGAATATATGACAATTTTTAGACCTAACTGACACATTTCATGCACTCCATACTTTGCAGATGCAACAAAGTTTGTAATAAAGGATCATATCTGACTTACAAGAATCAATGCACCTTATTATTCAATTTTCACCTTCCTTTTTTGTATTTTTAATTCTTCTCAATCACGTTTTCATCTTAAGAGCGCTATAGGCAACAATTCATGTGATATATCATCTTTTTTTTAATATCCTTTTCATCTACATTTTGTATATTTCAACGAAGAATACAAGCATTGATGCATCATCGTAACATATTTCATTTAGGGAAAAATGCAGCTTTAGGCCTACATGATAGGTCATCTTGCAATCTTATATAATCAGTCCTATAAAATGCATTATTCCTTTGCACTTTTAGTCTCAATCGTTAAAAATGGAAGACAATCGTTAGGTTAATCAGATGGCTTGCACGTGATCAATGATAAACTTATGACATGTAGATTTACTCGCAAAATTTCATTAAATTGCTAACGAAGTAGACCAAAATTGCAAAAAATTACATCATATGAGACCCATTTTTTTAGTTTTTAAACAATGCGATTAAAATTACAACACGCCCTATCCTATTGGGATGAGTTCTCACTTTCATTTATTTCAAAAAGGATAATCCTATTCACTAAATTTAATTATCTTTTCCATTATTTGTTCACGTCTAGTTTCTAATGACCACAACATTGAAATAACACTACAACAAAAAGTAATATTAGTGACAAAATTGGAAGTGACAATGTTACAGTTGTCACTAGATATATATAATGAGTGACAATAATTTTTGCATTGTCACGAAAAGAATTTTTAGTAACAAAAATTTCTTTAAAGATGTCACTATTGACAGTTAGTGATACATGTATAGTGACAACACAGATAGAGTGACAATTATAATTGTTGTCACTAAGTTATCACTAAAGGTGTGTCACTAATTGTCAATAGTGATAACAAATTCCTTGTCACTAAGTATCAAGAGTGACAACTTCTATACAAATTTTGTCACTATTAAACATGTAAAACGTATTATTGTGACAAAACAAAAAAAATTGTCACTAAAAATTTACAATTAGTGACAACTTTTACATTGTCACTTGATATTTTGTCATTAATGTATTATTTTTTTTGTAGTGTAAATACATGCATAAATAAATGATGTTACTGTAATCATTGAAAAGAAAAAAATAATAAGCTTACGATAGTCCACATTAGCAATGCAAAATTCAATTAGTATATTATGTGGAAAAGACCAATATTCAATTAATGCATTGTGTGATCTTTACAATTTAACTTTTTATACATACCGATTTTCTCTCCAGTGTGGGAGTTTCCTTCTCTTAGCATGCTATCCCTTATGGACAGGGAGGCTAGTGAGGTGAAAGTTCTCGCAAATCTGTGGAAGAAGGTTTGATTTTATCAACTCTCAGGGATGAATCGTCAAATTTTTTGTGAAAATAGTTTACTATTTGATACATGTAACCGATTCATTCAAAATAATAAGTTTAGACATCTTTACCCTTAATTGGTAATAGAATCCTTAGACCTCAATTATGTTATAATAACAAGTCAATATTTTTTTTTTGGTTACATAATAATAAGTCAATATGATAATTCATTTTGAAGATTTTCAACGATAATCCATTTAATATGAAATAATTTAATATTATCTTCAGAAGAATTTCGCCATAACTTGACAGGAAATTATTGTAAAATACATACGAATTAGTTGTAATAATTTCAACGATAATCCATTTAATATGAAATAATTTAATATTTTCTTCAGAAGAATTTCGCCATAACTTGACAGGAAATTATTGTAAAATACGTGCAAATTAATTGTAATAATTTAGTATATATTAATAAAAACAACAAATAATAAATCAGCCGTGCAAAGAAGTCGAGCTCAATTACCCAAGGCTTGTTAGTATAGTATAAGCTGTAAATGAGTCGAGCTCGAGCCGAACTTTACAAATTTTATAGGCTCGAGCTTGACGCATCTTAAAAAATCAGAGCTCAAGCTTCATCGAGTTCATTTCTTTTGAGCTCGAGGCAAATGAGCCAAGCTCGAGCTCTGCTCGTTGGCTCATTCGAGCTCCACTCGTTTGTTTGTTCGAGCGCGAGCCAAGCTTGAGATTTTTGGCTCGTTTGCAAGCTCGAACAGTTTTTTTCTTTTGAATGAAAATATATGTAGTGTTAAATTCTGAGATGTGTACAAAAAATATACAAAATACGAAGGGATAAGGGTAAGCACTCGGATCATCGATGGAGAAGAGAACTTGGAGAAGAAAATAAAATAAAATTTATTTTTTACAAAAATATATGTATACAATTATGAATTTCAAAATGAATATATGACATAATGAACAAATATATTTAGGGTGATTCCTCTGACTGAAAAATTATAAGAATAAAAACTTTGGATTGAAAAGAATTTTTATAATATTTTGAATATATTATTTCATAATTACTTAGTTATTATTATTATTACAATATTATTCATATAATTTGTTATTACTAATATAAGTAAGACATGGATAATAAAAATATTATTACTAATATATATATACATATACGAAAAGTTGACACTTAACTGGTGAAAAATTTATTTAATATCATTTGATCAAATATAATGTGTAAGAATAGAATTATAAAAAAATTGAATATAATGTTAAGTAAACATAAATATACATATATATATATATATAAATATAATAATATTAAAAGTTTGTGAGATGGCTCGTGAGCTTATGAACAGTCAAATGTAAGCTCGAGTTTGGTTCATGAATAAGCTTGAGCTCCTAAAGCTCGGCTCGAGCTTGAGACATCTTGAACTAGAGTCGAGCTTCAATTGAGTTGGCTCGACTCACTTTACACCCATAGTATAATGGTATTAATTTTCAATTTTATGTGAAAGGTTCTGAAGTCAATTCGTGATCGTTCGGGTATCCCTTGGTTTGGAATTTTTTTCAAAAAGGAAGCCGAGCTCAATTGAGAACTAAAAGTGCTAGCGATTCATTACATACAAATAGCGCCCTGTTCGGCATAAACAGTGCCCTCTGCAGCTCTCTGCTCGTCAATGGCGACAAGGCGGCCATTTCCCTATTACACAAAATTCCGCACAACAAACAGCAATATATATATTCACACCTCCCATAACTATTCAACTAATTCTTCTCAAACCCTTTCTCCCGATTCATTTCTGCTCGAAAAATTTTTGTGGGCTCTGAAACAAGGTCAGTCTATCAACACCCATTTATTTTATCAGCTAAACCCATCAATTTACGCTCAAGTTCTTTACCAATGTCGCGATAATTTACATACTGGTCAGAAATTTATTGATTTAATTGCAATTAACTGCCCTAATTTCAAGCATTCGTCGTGGTCGTTAAGCGCCGCGGTACATGTGTTAGTTAGGAGTAGAAGAGTATCCGATGCGCAGTCGTTGATTCTAAGGATGATTAGGAGGAGTGGGGCTTGTAGGACTGAGATTGTTGATTCGTTGTTAGGTACTTATGATCAGTGTGGGTCGAATTTGCTTGTTTTCGATTTGTTTATTAGGACTTATGTGCAAGCTAGGAAGTTTAGGGAGGGCGTGGAGGCGTTTCGAGCGTTAAAAGTTAGGAATGTTGCGATTTCGGTTAATGCTTGTAATAGTCTTATAGGAGGGCTGGGTAAGATTGGATGGTTTGATTTGGCGCGAGAGGTGTTTGATGAAATGGCGAAGAGTGGAATGGATTTGAATGCTTATACGCTTAATATTATGGTGAATGTGTTTTGTAAGGATGGTAAGATAGAGAAGGCGAAAGAGTTTTTGAAGGGAATGGAAGAAAGAGGTGTGTTTGCGGATATTGTGACGTATAATACTTTGATCAATGCGTATTGTCGTGAAGGGGATATTGAGAAAGGTCTTGAGATGATGAGATTGATGCGGGATAAGGATTTGGAGCCGGGTCTTTTGACTTATAATTCGATTGTCAATGGTTTTTGTAAAAACGGGCAGTATGTGAAAGCAAAGGAAGTTTTGAATGAGATGATGCAGATTGGGTTACATCCCGATGCTGCCACTTACAACACATTGCTAGTTGAATGTTGCAGGAAGGATAATGTGGTAGAAGTCGAGGGTATTTTTGGTAAAATGTTGCATAATGGTGTTACCCCAGATTTAGTTAGTTATAGTTCGATTATTGGGTTTTTTTCAAGAAGTGGTGATCTTGATAGGATGATAGCTTATTATAAGGATATGCAATGCAAAGGCCTAATACCTGATAAAATTGTTTATACCATTCTGATTGGTGGATTTTGTAGAAATGGTGCCATGTCAGATGCTATGAAGGTGCGTGATGAAATGGTGAAACTCGGTTGCCAAATGGATGTGGTGACTTACAATACTATCTTGAATGGCTTATGTAAGGAAAAGATGCTTTGTGAGGCCGATGCCCTTTTCAACGAAATGGTGGAAAGGGGCGTATATCCTGATTTTTGCACTTACACCACTCTAATAAATGGATATTGCAAAACGGGTAATATTGATAAAGCGTTGAACTTATTCGGTTCCATGCTTGAAAGAAATCTGAAGCCTGATGTGATTACATACAATACTTTGATTGATGGATTTTGCCGGGCGGGTGAAATGGAAAGAGCTATAGAGTTGAGGGATGACATGATTTCTAAAAGGATACATCCTAATTATATAACTTACGGTATTTTAATGAACGGATTCTGTAATAACGGTTTTTTAGATGATGCATTTAAATTGTGGAATGAGATGGTTGATAAAGGTATGGAGCCGAATATTGTTATCTGTAATTCTCTTATAAAGGGCTATTGTCGACACGGTGATCTAGGAAACGCGTATGATTTTCTGAAGAAAATGAAATCGAGGGGAATTTCTCCTGATTGCGTAACGTATAACACTCTTATACATGGATTTATGAAAGAGGAGAATGTTGACGTAGCATTTGACTTGGTGAATAAAATGGAAAAAGAGGGTCTTATACCTGATGTAATTACATATAATGTTATTTTAGACGGGTTTTGTAGGCTTGGTAGAATGCAAGAAGCCAATGCAATATACAGAAAGATGATTGAGAGTGGCGTAAATCCCGATAAATCTACATACACGTCGTTAATAAACGGTCATGTCTCACAAGAAAATTTGAAGGAAGCTTTTCGGTTCCACGATGAGATGCTGAAAAGGGGTTTCGTGCCTGATGATAAATTTTAGTTCGCTGTTCGAGTTGCTATATTTCTGCAAATACAATTAATTACTTCATTGGTCTAATTGGGTGGAATGTTGATTGAGTAATGAAGGTGAGGATCTATATTATTTTCACTTGGCTCACCGAAATCAATTTGTTGATTATCCCTTGTTGTTGAATGAACAGAATTGTTAGGGGGCATCGTTGCTATTTCCTGGAGTTTTGTCCATTATGCTAGCAAGTATTGTCCCGGAAGTTATTTCTAGGTTAGTTTTGCCTTCTTGAAGATAAAAAAATAGGGATAATTACATGCATACCCCGGGTAATTACCACGAGCTCCTGAGGTTTTCCAAATTACCAAGACATCCCGTCATATCCCAACAATTCGAAATCAGGCGTAAGGTTGTAGTATGCTTTCACTGACCAGCGCAATTATGGTAATTTCTCAAAACTCGGGGTGTTTTTCATAATTATAGTCTCACGCAGAAGGGGGCTTTTTCTTTCTTGACCATGAACTTTTCCTTGTGCTCTGGGAATTATCGGGGCTATGATAAGTGGAGTCGAAGAGTTCCAGAAAATGCTGTTTCTTGTCATGGTACTTTTAATTTATTTATTCATTACCATTTTTCGTTGAGCAAACCACTTAGTTATTTCCTTCATCCAAGTAATATGATCCAAATGCGTTTTTACCAGATTAAGTAAGGAAAGAAAGTGAGCTGAACCCGACATTGATGCTCGTGTTATAGCTTTCAGTTTGGTGGCGATCCAATTTGTCGTTGCGTATGTACATCTGAGGTAAGTTGCTTATTTTGTAGGATGACATTATCATTTGGCAGATTGATTCCTTGATATTAGAATTATATGTCAAGTGTGGAGTTATGTTGCACAAAATCTTTTCAATGAAAACATTGTTTCATAAGCATATGTTTGATATTCATAATTCTGCAAATAATCAAAACATTAAGTTATACAGTCAGATGTGGAAAAGTTACTTGTAATGGATACAGGTGGTTTAATGGAGTAATATGTTTCATTCTGGGTATGTAATTATCTATAAAATTGAATTTCTCGAGACGAATTGATTGGATTGAAATATTTTATCGACTTTGTAAGCAGAAAACAGTAAAATTCTGGAGAAGATGAAGCGTGCAGGAAAAAAGTTTTACCCGAGAATTTGGTGTGAAGCGTTTTCGTTCAATTGGTTACCCGAGAACTTGGATGTGAAGTGTATTTCGTTCAATTGGTCTTCCGTTATGCTAATTTTATTTTATTTTTTACAGTTTCTTGTTGTTTGCATCGGATCATAATATTTAGTTTCATAGTTGAAATGGATAGTAACTCATCTGAATAATGAAGTGATGCTCATATGATCTGGTTAAGAATATCAACAACTATATGTACAAGATGAATTTTAGGTTTCTATATATGAATGGATATGATTGTATTTGGTGGTGTGTATTTGGTTGAAACTGAATCGAGATTCCGGTTCTCCAAAAATTCGAACCGAATTGATGGGGTTCGGTTCGGTTCAAAATTGAATAGGATTTGATTGGTTCTACTAATCGAAATTTCATTATAAAATTAAAAATAAATAAATAGATGGTGCAAATTCTTCATAAAACAAAGGGGACATCGTTCTGAAAAACATGATTTTTCCTTCTTCTTTTTTTATTTCTTAGAATAAAAAATAAAATTCGGATACGAGGAGGGAAGAATATAATTGGAGCGGATCTTCTATCCTACAATGGTGTCGAAGCGGATCTTCTATCTCACAATGGTGTCACATTATTGTGAGAATGATAAATGTTTATTTATTTTGACAATTTTTTTAATGAATATTTGTCAATCACACAATGATGTGACACTTATTGTGATACATTATTATGGGATAGAAGATTCGTTCTGGAATATAATAGGCCATCCTTAAAAGATTCAGCATTTTGTTCAAAAAAAAAAGAAAGAAAAGTTTCAGCATTTAAAGTTTTAAGATTATTACAAATATTTATATAGAGAGAGAGATTGGAGATTATGTGGGTTGGTTGTTTGCAAATTGCAGGAAAAATATATACTAGATTGAGTCTAATGATTTTAGTATTTAAATATCTCATATAGTAAAGTATATTATGTGTGGTTCTCATAGACACTTGTATGAGAAAAATAGATTAAGAATTTATATTTAGACTATTGAACTCGATTTGATATAGAATTACCCGGTGTTTGCATTAAAAGATTGGTAACGATTGAAATAATTTTCTATATTACATGCAGTGGCGGATCTAGAATTTTTTGTCAGTGGGGGCATCAGAAATTTTACCCGGGGGCGAGATTGTTATGATATAGTTATACAATTTGTTAAGGAGGTGCGGGGGTTTGCCCCCCGCAGTACGGTCTGCTATATTTATGGGGGAAAATATAATAAGGAATTAGGTTCAATTACAACTTTTGACATAATTTATACTTTTATACATTTTTTGTTATAGTCAGGATTTTGGGTTTTGGGGGGCAAACTCAAAGTAAAAAGGGAAAACGTAATATTTTTCGATCGTGAGGGGGGGCAAAATTCAAATATAAAAAATTTTGTAACGTAAAAAAATAATTTTTCAAAATTGAGGAGGGTATTTAATAATTTGAGTGGGGGTATTAATGTAATTTATAAATTAAAATTAAAAAATATTTATTTATTAATTAAAAAAAATAAAAAATTAGTGGGGGCACTGCCCCCTTCCTGGTAGATCCGCCCCTGGTTACATGTGGTGTATGATAATCGTACATAATTTTATTTTACATCAATCATGTGGTGGATGTGCAGTGATTAAATGTATGATAATCGTACATAATTTTATTTTACATCAATCAAATGCAAAACCATAACACTACTTATCCAAATGTGTATTTATATAAGGTGGAACATATGGGGAAAAATTTATATACCTCCTTAAACTATACCATATACTTCACTTATCCCCATAAACTATTAATTACTATTTTATTTTTGACACCGTTAGTTAGTTATGGTGTTTATCATCATTAAGTGAGTTAGACAATATCCTTACAGGTGGATTTTTTCCTTTGTAAATCCAAAAATACCATTAATGTTATTTAATTCATAAAGAAAATTACATGTACACCCCTTATTTTAGTGTAAAATTATCGAAAATTCTCTAACCTTTTCAAAATTACATTAAGTCTCCGTCATGTTAAGATAATCTTACAATTACATCCCCTGTGTATTTAATTTTTTTATAATTTCACTCTTTGTAAACCTTACAAATAGAATTCTTGAAGGGGCATCGTTGTAATTACCAAAAGTCAGGGGTGATTTTGGTAATTAACACTAAAATAGGGGTTGTGCATATAATTCACCCTAATTCATATTATTTTAGCCCTTTGTAACATATTATACGCTGTAGCTAAGGCCCCTGTTCATTTTATTTTTTTTGGCAGGAAAATAATTTTAGTACATCATACATTATTCTGGTTGGGTTGCTTCAATATATTGCACCATCTTTTACTACTCACAAACAAGATAAAAATGAAAAATGAGCAAACCTCTCCATTAAATAAACTTTGGAGAGAAAACAAAGCCAGAAAGAGTTAGGTAAATGATTTAAACAATCCATCTAAAAGTAAAAGGCGTGAGGAATATTTTGGTCCCACATAATATTTGCATGAAAGTCGCCACAAATGGTCAAGATAATAATTTTCTAATATATGATTGATCTAGGTTGAATATTACCTCGCATTATTTCAATCAAGATGATTTTGTATACAAACTAAATGACGTACTCTCAAGATTATAGATCGCATTTGGGTGGAGCCAAACTGCCTACGTACCTCTAAGGGATCAAGTCTAAATGTAGTTCAAATGATATTATGATATCGATGATTCATATTCCTAAAGTATCTAGTATTTGTAATATAGAATCGTACTTCTAAGCCTGTAGACTATCGTGAACAATATGAAGTATGTCTCGTAGTATTTATTGTTCAGATTATCCGTCCGTGAAACTCAATAAATGACGGTATTTATAAAATTTTCACTCTGTACTGTAAAGCGAATGACAGATGGGATATCTCATACTGGATGTCTTACATGTGTACTTAGAAGACAGTCTTGATCGAGTGTCATAGGGTCGGGTCATGGGCAACCCTACCTGGATAGTAAACACACAAGGATCTTGGAGTGTAATGCAAATATCATTGTATTAGTGACCTGTATGTGAACTTGCCTCGTATCATCGTATACGAGGCCACCCAAAGGTCTTACGACGTATAAGACACGAAGTATCGAAGGACTTTTACGTAATTTGGCATATCAATGATGTCAAAATAACTATTAGCGATATAATAATTAAAAAAAATAACCCACCTCATTTTCTACCCTAATCAAGAAAACAAATAGAATCTCACTAAAGTAAAAGAAAAAGAAAATTTTCTGAAATAACTGAAAATATCCTGTAATTTTTTTGTAAGAAATTGAAGAAAAAGGAGGAAAGAGAAAAGAGGTAAAATACTACGTTTTACACTTGTCGTAAGATTTTTCCTTGCTACAAATTTTTACCCCAATATCAGTAAGGGTATTTTTTGATTTACTAAGAGGGGAAAATTCACTTTGTCAAAGATTTTGTCAACTCATTTTAGGAAAATTCTAGTCCAGATTCGATTTGGCCACACCCAAGTGTATTTCACAAGGAAGGTGTATTACATTTGTCATATAATTGGTAAGTTATTTAAAAAAATACACATGGATTTGATCGAGCCGGGAGCAAGCTAGAATTTCCCTTCATTTTAATGGTGTTAAACACTATTACGAATGACATTAAAAATGAAGTGAGTAATTAATTTTTCATAGTTTAGAGGGTTAAGTGATGTATAAAATATAGTTTAAGGCAGTATATTAATCGCTTCATTTAGAAACAATAAAAATTGAAGAGAAGCGCGTGATGATGACGGTGTTGTCTAGGGCATTGGAAAGTGAATGGTGGATGGAGACAACAAAGTATGGTGGAGTAAATTGTGAAATATTACATTTGGCTGTCACCTTCTCAATCAAACATAAGCCCTTGCTTATTTATTATTTTTTATGGATGATACTTGCCGATTCCCATGATTCAACCTTCGGAATGATCTCCACTATCAATATATATATATATATGATGAGGACTCTCCACATATATTTATACATATAGGATGGAAATTATTAGAGAGTTAGACTCTGAGAAGCCACTAAATATCACCCATTTTTTATATTGCTCTCTTACACGAAATTTCATTAATAAATAAAATTGTAAATAGTGGTGGTTCAAAAAAAAAAAACAACAATTATTGTAAAATGATAAGTTACGGTATTCACATTATTATTTGGTGCAAAAATGTATTTTTGAAAATTGAGGCTATGTTTGTTTCTGGTTTCATGACATTATTTTCAATTTCGTTCTCATTTGAAAATGAAAATACACATTTTACACAATTCTTAACTGAAAATACACTAATTTTATTTTCTACTTCACGTTCTTTAATAACTGCATTTCACTTTACCCAATCATACTCACATTTTCTTTCTCTTACTTCTTCTTTTTAAAATTCGTATTTTCGGCAACAATTATTGTGTTATAATGAAATAAAATATATAGTATTAATCTTCATAGGCTTGTGCACATTTAAAAACCCATTTTGAGTATTTTTAGTGTTTTTTTTTATGTCCATTTTTATCATATTTACTTATAAATATATTTAATCAATACAATATTACCTATTATTTTATCTATACTATTCACATAATCTTTCACACATCATCAAATCATCAATTCCAACCATTTTCAGAAACACAACCAAACATGTCGATATTTTTCACAAAAAAAATCAAAAAACTCATTTTCCTAAACATTTTAGAAAATAAAAGTTGAAAATGAAAAGAAAATACATCCAAACAAAGCTGAATGTCTCAAAATAAAATAAAATTACGAGCAATAAATAAAGCTCGTTCTACACTTTGGATGATGTTCAATTAAAACCATGTTTGTTTCGAAAATAAAAACAAATTCGATTAGGGTGGATCCAACTGCGTGTTCCGAGCCCCGCGATAATTCTTATCATAGAATTATCTTTCAACCCCCGCGCTCGAGTTCGATGCGCTAGACGGTGGTTCGGACTTTAACACTTCGACGTGTTATTTAACTTAGTTGTTAGGACCGCAATTGACTGAAATGTTTATCGTCTTCGAATGACACAATAATACAGTGAAGGAAAAATTCAAGTCCAGATAAAAACTATCTCTCTGATACTTAAATCTGACACAAGATAATCTTATACCTACGTGAGAATCTATCGATCGAATGTATTATTTTAGATGTTGATTATTGTCTTCGGATGACACAATAATATTATAAAAGAAAAATTCAAGTCCAGGTAAAAACTATCTCTCTGATACTTAAATCTGACACAAGATAATTTTGTACCTACGTGAGAACCTTTCTTTTTCAAAACGATGTTAATGAATAGAAAACTTAGGTCAAGATACAAATTACTGTCAAATACTGAAATCTGAAAGCGTGTAATTTATACCTCCATAAAAGTTTTCGATTCGTAAAAATTACAGGCAATCGAATGTCGATACAAGCCTTGAAAAGGCAAATTCCTTCGAGTCTAATACTAAATTACATTACGGCTACTCCTAAATTACGCTAAGAGCTACTCCTACATTACGCTATGAACTACTCCTAAGAAAACGAAAATGCAGAAGTCTGGTGATCTTGCGATGTCCTTTTCTCTGTCCATGGCTTGTATATATATTGGTCTTTGAAGGAACCCACGTTCTTTTTCTTCGGGAACCGCCTTCAACCGTCTTCAACTGCTCTTTCAAATATTTTTGAATTAGCGCGCTTCTGCAGATGATTGTCTATTTGGACCATATTTTATTTCTTCAGATTCGATTCTTGGGTTTTATTAACTCAGCCCCTTCTTTTCGAATTTCTACAATTTGGGCTCTGTATTTCGAAAGCCCAATTATTTTATGGTGTAAACAAATGCCCCCCTAATATACATGAACGTTTCGAGTTCATGTGTATTAAAAGATACGTTTTTTAGTTTTAGTTAAAGACTTTTCTCTCTCTCAGGTAGCATCTCGAAGATTATACTTCTCGAATTTTTCCCCCTTTTCGAAGCCTTCATCTTCGTCGCCTGATTCGAATTCTTCCCCGTCTCGAGAAACACGATATAATAAACCATTCAGCCAATCCAATCAAAGTGTTCATTGCTTTCCAGGTGCTGTAATGGGGCTAAAATTTCATAACCATTTAGCTTTTGATTCCAGCTATATACCAAAAAGGGCTTTCAATGCTCCTTTTGCGAGATTTTCTCAGAGAATCATTAAAACTTAAACACAGCCACGTGTCACAGGTCAAAACACCAACTGTGATGTTTCTATCACGCAGAACAACAAGGAGTTTGCTCCTTTTAATTAATTAGAATACGCCTTGCCCGAGCTGCTTGCTCCAGCAACTATCTCGAGCTGTCTCTTCGAGCTGATTGTTTGAGCAACTGCCTGCCCGAGCAACTATCTCGAGCAACTGCCTGCTCGAGCTGTCTGCTCGAGGTATCTTTAACTTAATCAAAATCTTTTGAGGTCGAAACAATGAACACCCTCTAAAATGTTCATTGTTCGAATTTAATCGAAACTGTTGATTGTACAAACTGGCCCCTCGAACATCCTCGAAATTGTCTGGCCTTGAACATATATTCCAATTCGAAGACTTGTGCTCGAGCACAACCATTCGAAAAAAGAAAAAAAAAAGAAAAAAAAATTCCATATGGGGTCACATGAACACTTAAACAATAGTTAAAATAGTTAATCATGTTAATTAATAAGCACTCCACTCATGACCCATCTATTAGAAATTAAAAAACAAATCAAAATGTCCGATATTTGGTGAACATGAGCCTTAATTTCGAAAAGGCAGAATGGCACTCGATATATATATGTCTGATATATATATATATGAAGTTGTTGTAATAGAGAGAAAGGAATTGAGAGAGTTGGAGATGCTATGTTTTCAAAGATGACGAATCTGCAAAGTAAAGCTGACAATATTGGGAACATGCTTATCTCATGAGCATGGCACTCGAGAATGGACTCCCATTATGTTTAATTTCGAGCATGTTTAATTTTGAGAACGGCAAGACCCCCATTATCTCAGGTATGTTTAATTTCGAGTACATGATTTTTCGAGCATATCTTATTTCGAGTTAATGATATTTCGAACATGTTTTATTTTGAGTACCTGATTTTTCGGCATATCTTATTTCGATTTCGAGAATGTTCACCATTTTGACTCAGTTAAAAATAAGCGTAAAACTGTCGGTAAGACTTCTTGCCCCCCAGTATTATTCGCAAAATGCTGTTCTTCGAGGGGTATCGGGCTCGAAGCTCTTCTGACTTCAAATGGACCATCTCGAGACTCGAGATTCTCGAGGATATCCTATGGGAGTTTCGTTTGAGTTAATTGTTCTCAGTACTGATCATCGAATTCTCTTTTCTGACTCTCTCGAGCACCTGCTAAAGTTCGTTTGATGATCTGAACGAACTGTTCGTACATTTCATCTGCTCTAACCTTATATTTCGAAATTGGCTGAGTGTTTCAATCGTCACCCAAATCGTCTCTGAGCGATTCAAAATATTATACAAGAATTTTGTTTCTGAGAGATTTTCAGAAAGTCAGTTATCGAACCAACTCCCACTGTGGTCGCCAAAACTTGTTTCGTAAAAAAAAAACAATCTAGACTAGGGAAGGATTTCGAGTAGTCGTTCCAAGCCCGTGATAATTCTCCACTTAGAATTATCTTTCAACCCCCGCGCTCGAGTTCGATACGCTAGACGGTGGTTCAGAATTTAACACTTCGATGTGTTGTTTAAATTAGTTGTTCGGACCGCAATTGATGAAAATATGTATCTTCTTCGAATGACACAATAATACTATAAAAGAACAATTCAAGTACAGGTAAGAATTATTTCTCTGATACTTAAATCTGACACAAAATAATTCTATACCTACGTGAGAATCTTCTTTTCATAAAACGATGAAAATGAATAGAAAACTCAGGTCAAGATACAAATTACTGTCAAATAATGAAATCTGAAAGTATGTAATCTATACCTCCATAAAAGTCTTCAATTCGTGCTAGTTACAGATGAATGAAACACTGGTATAACTTCGGGATTGGATCCAACAATTCTTGAACAAATCTACACTACAAACTACTCCTAATTATATTTACGCCTACTCCTATGATAAGAGAGAAAAATAAGTTGTTCTTTGATTTGATGATCCTCTTCTCTATCTTCTTTCCCGCTTTTGTACTTCTGCGTCTTGGCTTTGCTTCTTCAACCGTCGAGAACTGCTTCCAACTTTTCTTTTTTTTAAAAAAAAATCCTTTTGTTTTGGCGGGATATTATTGTCGGGCTTTTGGCTCTAACTTTATCAGACCTGGTTTATTGTTTTTACGATGGGCTTAGCCTTTTAAACTTTTGGGCCCATTAATCGTTGTTGGGCTTGTTTTAGGTCTTTCACTTTGGGCCTTCTTAAGTCTTTCAACCTATTTTATTTTTAGTGTAAACAAACCATTTATCTTTTTGGATTTTTTTAATGCAAATTAAGTATCATCTAACCTTTTTTATAAATTGTAAAGTAATGTGAATTTTAAATAAATTGCATGTGAATTATAAGTGAGGAATAATTACACAAATTTCCTTCACTTGAAGTTTAATTACCAAAGTTTCCCTCACTTTTAGTATATTAACAATTTAACATAACTCCCCTGTTAGTAAAAGCAGAGATAGAGCGGGTTAGTGGGGGCGGATCAACTTTGAGAAAATTATCTTTTTTGCCTTATAAACTTTTTATATTTAAACTTTCGCCCCAAAATATATAAATATTAAGGCTTATCTCATTTTGCTCCCCCAAATCCTGCCTTCATGAGTAAAGAAAATATTACAATTTCACCCCTGTCAGGTTACAATTTCGCCCCGTAATAGTATCAATATATTATAATTTCACCCACGTTAAATGACAATTTCACCCCTAAATCGTATAAATATATTACAATTTTATTCCTAATAAGGGTGTGTTGATAATTTTTAAAACCTCAAGAAGTGTTTAGCGATTTCATAATAAATGGGCGTGAATGTAATTATCCAATCTATACTATATATAATTTGTGGATTTATCTACCAGCATTGTGATCGTGTGTTTAAGCAGCACCCCCCTTTGATTCAGGAGAACTATGATTGTGTCGGGACTAACCGCCCGACCCATAGCACTTATGCCATTTGGGGACGTAGCCACCTCACCATCGACCGTCGCCTAGGACGGTGCTTTGCTCTGCCAAATGTATAAGGAAATAAAGTTGCACCTCTGCTATGAGCTATAGCTTTTAGCCTAGTGATAAGCGTTTGATCCTAACAATTGGTATCAAAGCGATGTCATCGGTTTGAGTCTCCCGGGCTGGTGTTGGAGGGTGATTGTGGACTTATCTGTCAGCACTGTGATTTTGCGTTTAAGGCTTTAAGCAGCACCACCCTTTAACTCGGGAGTACTGTGATTGTGCCAGGACTAACCACCCACCCATGGCGCTTATGCCATATGGGAGCGCAACCACCTCACCGCTGACCGTCGCCTAGGACAGTGCTTTGCGTTGCCAAATGCATAAGAAAATAAAGTTGCGCCTGTACTATCAGCTATAGCTTTTAGCCCAGTGGTAAGCGTTTGATCCTAACAATTGATATCAGAGGGAGGTCATGGGTTCGAGTCTTTCAGGCTGGTGTTGGGGGGGGGGGTGATTGTGGATTTATTTGACAGCACTGTGATTGTGCGTTTAAGCGGCACCAACTTTTGACTCGAGAGTACTATGATTGTGCCAGGACTAACCACCTAACCCATGACGCTTATGCCATCTGGGGGCGCAACCACCTCACCGCCGACTGTCGCCTAGGATGGTGCTTTGCACTGCCAAATGTATAAAGAAATAAAGTTGCGCATATGTTATCAGCTATAACTTCTAGTCCAATAATAAGCGCTTGATGCTAACATAATTGAAAAACACAAAATGTTGGACTATCATTCTGTGATATGACATAACTATCTATCTCTCTCTTTTATTCTAATTATCACATGAATTTATTCATGCTTTATCCAAAATAAGGTTGACTAACGAGTCAAGCCGACTAAAAAAATAGTTGGAGCCAAAAAATGCTTGTATAAGTAATTGTGGAATAAAGAAGCCAAAAAGAGATATAGCGGTGGGCTCGAGGCAATTTTCGTAATTGAAGACAGTGAAGAGGTAAAAGCAGAGGTAGTAATAACTCTAGGCTCACTACTACTATAAGTCTTTAACACACTTGCTGGATACGTGAATATACGCGCACCTCTTTTACTTTTCATTTTTAAATTATTATCCATTTTTCTTTTTGAAAAAATTACTAAAAAACCCTTAAAAAAACTTTTACATCTCAAAAACTCATGTTAATATTTGTCAATCCAAAAAATTCACTCCATCAACTTTTTATTCTAAAAAATCCAATATTTAGGGTTAACAAGTTTATGGACTTAATTGCTCTTAATCTTCTAGATTAAAAATTAACCAATTGTAGTTTTACAAAGAAATTTTTTTATTTAAAAAATTTATATTGATAATTGGTGCTAATTATGATTTTAATTTTAAATTTTCAGATTTTTCAATCTATTTAAAAAATTTAAAACATATATTTATAAATAAATACGATATTAAAATCAAAATAAATTATATATAAATATTTAAAAAATTTAATATTACAAAATAAAATTCATATTTTATAATTCATCAATTTGAAAGAATTAAAATAAAACGGTTCCTATAGAAAAAATAATTGATCAATTATTAACTTAATAAATGAAGGGTAATTTAGTCCAAAAATATGATAATGCTCACTTTTGGAGTTTTTGGAATGAAAAGTTTGTAGATGGGTATTTGAGATTGAAAAATATTTTTATGGATTTTTTGGATGTGAAATATTATCTGGGGTATTAATTTCCCCTTTTTTTTTAACTTTTTCTTGGCAATTTTAAGTACATGGGAAAAGTATTAGACTTACAATCAAATATTGATAACTTTAATCAACTTATGTAAATCAAAATATATATGCATTAAAATGGTGCTTAGGGTGATATGGAATATTTGCTCGATATTCATATTTTGTTTAAGTAATCTTGATTAATCAAGATATTGTATCCCATGGATACATGTGATGACATGTGGGACAAACCTAATACTACTCGAGTCCACCAAGACTATTGTCGACTTAGGATACGTATCCTCAATTTTGAGCTCTATATGACCATTTTCTAAGTAGGTTGTATGTTCAATGCGTATAAATAAACTCATACTCATCGCGTTCAAATATGCATTCTAATGTTATTCATATACTTATTGTGTGATTGTCCGACCTTTTTTTTTTTTTGGTTTCCCAAAGTATATATTTCCACAGTCGATCGCCGTGAGACTAATCTCTCGCCCCACTGTCAGCGCACTAAGTAGTAAGAGGCTAATTAAGGAGTTTTTTCCATTCACAAGAGTTGAGATTCGAACTCCCAACCACTCACTTAATTAAGGACGAAGCGCTGAACCACTATGTCAATCCAATTGATTTTTTTTTTGTCTGATCTCTTAAAGCAAGTATATGATGACTTGAGCTTCAGAGTGCTTAATGGGGCCCACGTAAGTATAACGAGCTCTAAATTTTAACATATTCACCGTTAATTGTGTATGGCGATTGCATGTCTGCAGCTCTTAAGAATGATCTAATCTATAATCAATGCTTCTTTTCTTCTTATAAACTTAACCAAAATGGTTGAGCATATAATGAAAGTGATTATGATTAGAGTAATGATTTGGTCTAATAAAAACAAGTGGAAGAGATAATGGCACTCAATTCAGTGCCCGTACAATATAAAGTGCAATAACCATGTTGGTAGCTACTATTATTAATTAATCCAGTGGAGCTACAAAATAATTAAAATTGTAGTAATGTATCTATATAGCCAATGGAAAGAGTTAACAATATATATAGGGAAAATTAAACACAGATCGACTCACTTATTATGTAATCGCCAAAATCCACCTTCATTTATTCAAAATTATCAAACACACCCATAGAAGAAGTCTATTTATAAGGTTTATAGGAATAAAATTATTAGAATTTTCAAACACACAAATGGTATAATTGTAAGACATCCTTAATATGAGGGATGTGTTGGTAACTCCCATTATGTAAGGGGGTTTTTGGTAATTACAAAAAAAAATTAGGGGTGTGTGTAATTTTCCCATATATATATATATATATATATATAATAAGCCTATATTTATAACATAGCTATAATAATTGGTATGGGGAATATATTTTGAACTTTAATTCTCTTTTTATTTATTTATTTTTAAAATTGAGTATATGTGATGTAAGATACAGCATATTAAAGAATTACAAGTGTTTTCCTAACCAAATTCGATAAATAAAATATATTATCATAAAGAATTTGAACCTTACTAATTTTGCTACAATATGGTACGTAGGAGATGCAATAAATGGATTAATTGGATTCCATATCTCTGTGGCCATTTTAGGTCTGTTTGTGCTAGACAAATAAAACAGTGATGATCGAAATTTGGTAGTTAGAATTTATTTTATTTCATATATAGTTATATATACACTCTAATTTCTGTGTAATAATCAACTCTTTGTAGAAAATTTCATCAAAAAAAAAAAAAAAAACTATTTGCAGAAGGGCACACAAGTCAATTGGATTTAACGTGTGTGATAACGACTTCTGAAATTACTCTAGACTTATTTATACTATACTCCCTTTATATATATATATATATATATATATGTATAGTATAGCTTCACAAACATTTATATAAATAAATAATTATATTGATTATGTAATACAATTCACATTAACTATATACATGAATGCTATAATTATTCAGAATTTTATATTTCTTTAATAATCATACCAAAATTGTTTCTCACTAAATTTCAAAAATAAAAAAGTGAATTTTATATGCCTTTAAATTATTTGTTTGATTAGTTATTTCTTTTACGTATCAAGTCGATTCATTAATTAGAGGGGTTAGTTGACCGAATCCTTCAAATTGTGGGGAAAAAAATTAGGAATGGAAGTGTTTTTAATTAATCCGAGAGAAATGAATAACCCTATAAAAACGTGTTAAAGGTTTAATTTGGGAGAAATATTTGAATTTGTAGATAAAATGCATATATTTTTATTTTACTTAAGTCATCAAGTGGTCGCAGCATGTTTCTTTTTAGCATGGAATGATCGTTTTAAGGGTAAAACAAGTATTCCACAAAAATCCTCATCGAGAATGCCTATATATTTTATCTTTAAAATGTCACACACATGTCATGTATTGAAATCCCGACGAAATTTCTCACTCAAAGATGCATGTTGATATAAGCTAGTGCAAAATCCTTGAGTCTTAGGTTATTAAGTATTAAAAAAAACTGGTAAAATCGAACCATATTAATTGTATAGTACGAATATCATGAACTAATCATAAAATCAAAACGTATGCACAACTAGCCATTAGGCTTTTATGGGGATTACAACGGAGCGAGTATGAGTCGGGTGTTGTAGGACTCGAAACTCGCTTTATTTAGTGTTCTTAGTACTCGGACTCTCCCCGAATCCGACGCGGGGCCTGGTCCTACCCGGTAGAGCCGGTCTAGCTTATAGTTTTTCCTATTTTTTTTTTTGTTTATATCATGTTCTCATAAACACATTATAAACATATAAAATAACATCAATCAATGTAAACACATTCCAAAATATAATTCATCCCGTACTTAAATGTAAACACATTCAAAACAAGTACAAATTTTAAAGAATAAAGCCATCTGTATACTCAATTTGCTTGAGAGAAATGAGAAATTAGAATTGCTGATTCGATGCCGCGAGTATACTACTACTTGAAAACAGATTATTCTCATATTTTGAGTCTTAATTAACTAATATATATTAATAAAAAATTATTAATACTAAATAATAACTAATGATATATAAAATTAAAAAGAATAATGTAAAATAACCGGGACGAATCCGGGACCGGGTATATCTGGACTACTTATCCTCCCGGCCCGAACCCGATCAGGGCAAAAATTTTAATACCCAGACTTGAACTCAGCCCCATTTAATTAGACTTGTACTCATCCCAAATGGGACAACTCCGACCCGAGTACTTGCTCTACCCGAACTCATTGCCAATTTGTACTTACGCTTTTAGTCCACGTCTTTGGAAGTGAAGATAAATCATATATGTTTCTATATAATTTGAATCTTTTCAAATTGACATTTCATTTAGAAAAAGAGATGGTACTTCATTTTACATATATGTGTAAATAATTTTATATGCGTACCATTAATTATAATAAAAATCTCCTTTATATCTAATACGAAATTAATTTGGTTTTAAAAAAAAGTTTGGCATGTAAGTTTAGGGCTTCAAAACCCTAGTTACATAACTAAAAAGTTTCTATCTTCGCAACTCTCTCACTAAAAATCTCTCACTAAAAAACACACACATTCTTGCTTTCTATTCTCTCTCCAATAATCACAACCCCATTTTTCAACTTTTCTATAGAGAGAAAGAGATTAGCAAATCCGAAAAGCACAAAATACTCAACAAAAACTCTCTGTATCTATATATCTATATATGTACACTCACACTCACACACACACAGTGTGTGTATTATATATACAGTTCTGCTCATAGTCCTACTGACAGAGAAACTTTATTCATCAATAAAAGCCAAAGCGACACTCACACACATACATACATATACATATATATGGAGTAGAAGCTCTGATCAGAAAGAAGAAGTAATTGCTACTTACAAAATCTTCTTCTGCTAGATCAACAGAATTTCAGACCCCACCTTTTTTTGTATCTATTTGTATGTATAGGTCGTAGTATTAATTTGTAGTATTGGAAAAGAATTCAGAATTAAGAAACCTGGCCGCCTTTGCAGATTGGTGGGCTTCATCTTCCGCCGGAGACCTCTCCTTAGGTTTCAATGCTGGCTCCGGCGGTGGCAACGCCGCCAACAACGGTGGAACCACAGCCGCAGGGATGTGGCCCTCCTCCTCCTCCGCCGCCGCCACCAGGCACATCAACTGTGGCGTCCTACCACCGGAATTCTTCTTCGTCCCGCCAGCATCGTCCTTTCACCACCACCACGACTCCATCTCTGCCGCCTCTACAATCAATTTCGACACAAATATTATAGGCGTCGGAGGGGCCTCTTCCGCCGCCGTGGGAGCAACCACTTCATGTCAAGATTGTGGAAACCAAGCGAAGAAAGATTGTTCACACAGGAGATGTAGAACTTGTTGTAAAAGTAGAGGCTACGATTGTTCTACCCACGTGAAAAGCACGTGGATTCCGGCTGTTCGCCGCCGTGAGCGCCACCTTGCCGCCACGGCGGGTTCTAACTCGCAGTCTACATCGAGTTCCAAAAAACCTAGGCGCGGCGGCGGCGGCGGCGGATCTCAAACAACTTCGCACACTTCAACTTCAAGAAGCTTTGACACCACTTCTAGCCATCAAGGTAAAATTTAAATTTGAGTAGAACTACTATATGAGTATCATAGTTCCATCTATACCTATTATTCTCCGAGATTATATGTATTAATGTATATAGGTTGTATTATCGGTCGGCAAAATTTATTTCTGATAATAAAATATTTATATATTTTCTATAAATATACTTTGTATATAATTTAATGGATATATTATTACATATTTTACATTGAAGAGCTTTGATATAATTATTAATAAACTTTTTTATATTATAAATTTAATTCGGTAATAACATTATATTTTCTAAATTTTTTACAATTTTACATAAGTTTTTACAAATTTAGATTCCATAATAATATATATTTAAATTTATTTGTATCTAATGCAATATTTTCTTTTCCAATGTACCAATTAATGGAAAGTTTTATGTTCTAAATTTTCTACCAATTTACAAAAGTTTCAGCATATGACCCGGTCATATCTCGCATATTATGACTGATGCCGCGACTTTGAAACCTTGAGTGACTTTGAACCATGAGTAGTACTATATTTCATGAAAAATAATATGGGTTTGTTAATTTTTTTCATATGATTTGTTTCCAGATGCAAGTTTTAAGGATTCATTGCCAGGCGAAGTGCGTGCTCCGGCGGTGTTCAAGTGTGTGAGAGTGACCGCAGTTGATGATGGCGGGGAGGATGAGTATGCGTATCAGGCGGCGGTGAGAATCGGCGGCCATGTTTTCAAAGGTTTTCTATATGATCAAGGGGTTGAAGGAAGGGATGTGAATATTCCGAACTTATCGGAATTGCATTTGGGCGGTGGCGGTGGAGGTAATGGTGGCGGAAGGAATGGGGCAACCTCTTCAGTACTGCCAGTTGTTGATCCATCTGATATATATTCCGGTGGAGGGTTTCTTGGAAGATCCAGTTATGGGAACCCCATGAATTGACTTTGAATAGGGTTTGGATGCAAAGGCTAGTCACTTCTAGCTCGACCTGATTTCACCGAACCCAAATGTAATTATGTATCTCTTATCTTATAATTATCACGGGTTAAAAGTATAATTTAGTCATTACGTGGATTATATTTGATCGGATTGGGAACTGAACTAGCCAGCATTTTCTTGATGAAATAACATATTCTGTACTGGAAAATTATAGCTCGTTTGGACAGGGTTTGACTGATGTTAAATGTAATTTCAATTGTTTTATTAATCATTAACAATAATCCTCTTTCCCCGTCTCTCTCTAAACCCTAACTTTCTTTTTTTTCTATATTCCTTTGCCGACGACGACTTGGTGAGACAGTCGTCTTCTTCACCACTGTTACCACCGTCGTCGGCGGCTTGGGTTGGAGCACCCTTCTTCAACTTGTACATCACATCTTCAAATTTGACGAGACAACTATGGATCTAACGAGACAGAGACAAATCTGACGAGATGAAGACGAGTGATACATAAATTTTTATATAACATTTTAGATTTTTTGCTTAATATTTTACTTTCTCTCTCGTATGAGAGTTTGCTTTCTCTCTCGAATGAGAGTTCTATCTCTCCTTGAATAGAAGTTGCATAAAAAATTTCTTGTGTTCGGTTGTGAGTTCTTAAGATTTGTTATCTTCAAGAACGTGATAGTTAGTGTTTCAAATGTTCTTACTATATCGTTTGAGTTGATATGAATTGTATTGTTCCAAGCGTTGTAAATTTTCGATTGAATGATATATAAGATCGATTTTTTTTAAAAAAAAATAAAAACAATAAGCATAATTCATTCACATTTTGAATTATACTTGAGTTCTTATGAAATACACTTAGGCTCAAATCGGGTCTGAACTATATTTTATTGTTTTGATGATAATTCTAGCTTTAAGCTTTTAACCTGATTTGATTGAATGTAAATGCAATTCGCAAGGTGAGTGATGTGATGTCGTTTGGACAGGATTTGACTGATGTCGAGTGTAATTTCACTTGTTTTAATTTGTTAACCATTAACAATAAGCATAATTCATTCACATTTTGAATTATACTTAAGTTCTTTTGAATTACACTTAGGCTCGGGTCTGAACTATACTTTATTGTTTTGATGATAATTCTAGCTTTAAGCTTTTATCCTGATTTGATTGAATGTAAATGCAATTCACAAGGTGAGTGATGTGATGTATTCACTTGAATTCTGCCTAAAATGAATTTAGTTTTTAACCCCTTTATTCACTTTTTTTATCTGTACTTGCCTACGGTGGTTGATATTGTCTATGTATGTATATATTTTTTTTATTTTTTAGTTGCCTACCACAATATGTATATATTGTAAAACACATTTGCTAGTAAAAATTAATGTGAGCAAGTGTGCATAATTGTTAAGTCCTCAGTTTTTTCGAGACCTAAAATGTATGATATTATTGTTACTTTATAGTGTACTATCAATTAGCTAGCTGACTTTTTTATATAGTCACATTCATGTTTATTTCGCTAATCTTGGGTTTATGCTTAAATTTTTAATGATGTGTTAATTTCTATTATCTTATGTGGCTTCACTGTACAGGTGTGCGTTGTAGCTAATTTTGATTTTGTATAGGTTTATTTTGAAGGATCAGGGTTATAATCTTTAGACAATATTCTTCCTTTTGATTTGACATGATAATTACTTGTAGTTTTATTTTTTGGTAAGTTGCCTTGTAGTTGGATGGTTGTTCGATCTTAAATGTAAAGTCGCTTCATTCTTTTTCTTTTAACTCTCAATCCCTAATTTTCTTCTTCTTTTATGATGGTTTGGTGAGGCGGTTACCTCTATCACCACTATTGACAACACCATCATTAACAGGTTAGGTTGGAGCACCCTCTTTCACATTATGTATCTCAACTTTAGATCTAACGAGACATGAATACATCTAATGAGACAGAGGTGGACCTGACGAAATGAAGACGGACAATAAACAAGATTTTAGATAGTATTTTATATTTATGTTTAGTTTTTATTTTCTCTCTTGAATAAGAGTTTTTTTTTTCTTGAATAAGAGTGTCGTCTTGAATACAAGAGTTTTCTTGTATTCGTTTGTAAGTTTTTAAAATTTGTTATCTTAAAAAAACTTGATAGTTGGTGTTTCAGATGTTCTTACTACATCGTTTGAGTCTATATAAATTGTATTATTCAGGCGTCGTAAACTTTCGATTGAATGATATATATGACCGATTTCTCTAAAAAAAATAAATCTTAAATGTAATTTACAAGATGATATTAATTAGTCATTTAATTGGGTATAAATTATACTTGATTAATTGGATTAAATCAGGTTCATGTTAGGATATTCTTTTTATTTTTATGCTTATTTCGTTAAGTGTTGAAAATTTGTGAAAAGAATCAAAATATTGCTAAACTTATCTTAGATACATTGCAGATAGAATACTTTATGCAAGAATCATGCAGCATTTGCTGACTTCTGTGGATTTAATAATGTTTTTATATTTCAAAATGTTGATCAAATTTCAAATTTCTTAATTGTGGTTGAATATTAACTTTCCGCCGTTGAACTTATAATCACATGCATGTGCTGTCTCACGCAAAGTTACATGTCTAAGAATTTGAATTTAATTCTTGTTTCAATTTAAAAACTTTATGCTTTCTTCGCTTGTCTTTAGGCGTAAAATATACGATACATACTCTTGTCTTTACACATAAATTTTGAATTTCATGTGCACATGACTTAGTGTTTATTGTGTTTATCATTTTCAACCTTTAGCACATGTAGATATGATTTGAATACTTGAATCCAGGTTTTGTAGGGCAAAAGATGGTTTTGTTGTATATGACTTGAACTTTTCTAGGGTAAAAATTCCAAAAATTCTACCTGAGATCCATTCAATCCAAACTCAAGTGTAATTCATGAAATGAAAACGTTCGACCAAATGAGTTGGGGCTAGAACTTCCAAGCTCCATTAAGTCCAGATCCATTAGTATTCGTAGTGCAATTATCATTTATTTTAAATTGGTATTTCAATTTTTGTTTCACTTCTCATCTACATTTTGTTAGAAAATATGCACGTTTCAATAGGTAAGTTGAGACACGAATTTGCAATTACTCGCTTTTCTTAACACAATATTGACCCGCTCGTGGTAGTGACGGGATATGTCAATTTGTGTCCCAAGATACAACGACTTCGAGACGATAATAGAACCACTTTAAATTATCGAATCTATCGAACAACTTTTGTTTGAACTCTCGATTTCAAACTTTAGAACTTTTATGAGAAGAATACTTCAAAACTCACATACTTAGAATTTTGAAGTAGAAGAGAGAAGAGAAATGTATGTTGGGATGGGGATTTCGGAATTATGAGGGGACCTTTTTATAGGAAACGAAAAGATGTGGGCTAGCAACACAACTTTTTATTTTAACCCCCAAAGGTACCTTTTCGGACAAACAAGCACCTATTCGGTCCAAAACAGTCATCTTTCGGACCGAACCGGGACCATCACATCTGAATGGTCAACAGCGAACTGGGACGTCACTTGGCGTGCAATCATGGCCTTTGATCGCAACGCACGCGCCCATACGCGTTAAGATACCATCTAAGGCTTAATTAATTAGGAATTTAAATTAAATTAAATAATTCAGGGAGTTGATCTTAGCACTCCCAAAAGTGATAATCACACTCCAAATAAACTTTATTGTTATTCAAATTACCAAAGTGCCCATATATTATTTGAACACACAATTCATCATTTTTAAAATTTATTTTCATATTTTAATGTTTCAACACATTACACAATCGATATTGCAATTTTAACATAATTTTTGTTCATTTTGAAATATGATAAATCATTTTATTTGAATATTGAATAAATTTTTAAATCGTATTTTCATCATAAATTTGTGAAATATGATTTATTTTTCATAAAGAAGCCTATGCCATTATAACTTCAGCATTAATTTACAATACAATTACTAATATGAAATTCAAATCACTATTTTATGTGATTTCTATGACATCAACTCAAATACGAAAAGACAAAAGAGTGTTAATTAATATACACCACAAATTTAAAATTTTTATTTTATTTTACTTTTTTTGCCCAATAGACATTGAACTTCATATGTGAATTAAAAACTTGACCTGGTGCAAGAATGCTAATATTATTATTTTAGAAAAATATTATTGATAACTAATATTGTTTTTCCTAGTGTTTAACCTAATGTAAAAATTTGAAGTAAAATAAACTTGACATGATGTAAGAAATTTTGACTTGATTTTAACTAATGTACGTAAGAAAGTTAATAGTATTATTAGATAAATATTATAACTAATATTGTTTTTTGCCTAATTAATGTTTGGCGTTTTGTAAAAATATGAAATAAAAACTTGACCTTATGTAAGCAAATTTGACCTTATTTTAACTAATATATGTAAGGAAGTTAAAATTATTATTTCTTATTATTTTTTTAAATAATTAATAATGATGTTTCAACATTAAAAATGTGAGGATAAACCTTAAGAAAATGATGAATAGTATAATAAAAGTTATACTTGTCTTAAATATTAAAAAAAATTGTGTGTGCATATAATACATGGGCACTTTGGTAATTTAGTTAAAAATAAAGTGGATTGGGAGTGTGGTTATCACTTTTGGGAGTGCTAATATCAATTCCCATAATTTAAATAAATTTTCTCCAAAAAGATAAATTCGGTTGGGCCAAGCCCACAACTCACGGCCCAAGTCCCAAGCCCCACGGCTCGCGCTGTTGGGTTTCGCAAAAAATCAGAATAAACGCAGCGGAAGGTTTCAAAAATTTAATTTAAAAACCCGAAGTGAAAATTCTGTGATTGCATATTCAAATCGATTAATTCGCATAACGAATAACGACTTACCCGTTGAAGCGAAGTGGTGGAAGAATCCGATTCCTCCTCTAAATTTTGAATTGATGAAATCTCGATTTCTTCAATCCTATTGTAATCTTCTTTTGATGAATTTGTTGAGTATTCTTGAAATTTGATCCAAACAACGAAAACACGTTGTCTCTAAATTATCACGCACGGATTGATTAACAAAAAATTCTCACTTTTTCTCTAAGGTAGGCGACGGCTAGTGTATAGAGAGAGGGATGAGATTTTTTTTTTTCTTTCTAGGAGAGTTATGATTGTGTATGTCTTATTTTAGCCTTTAGGTGAAAGAATCCTTTTATATCCTCTTGACTTATTGACCAAGACAAACAAAGAGACCTATGTTGTTGGGCATCTTTATGGATGCCCAACTAGCCTTAATGAGGACGCCCATCATATGCTCGGGGCTTTTTTTGTTTTAATCAATTGTCTATTTAATTGATAATTTATTATATCCAATAAATAAATTAATTAATTAAATAACCAAATTAATTAAATAAATAAATTTATTAATTTATTTCCATAGGAAATTAATTAATGATTAATCTCATCTTTATAATTAATTATTTCATCTAATGAATAATTAATTATTTAATTTATCCAATAAATTAAAACTCCTAGAAGAAAAATAGAAACTCCTTTTTCATTTTTCTTTATCAATCCTTTAGCGCGACTCTTTAGGTTCATTTCGTTTGGCAATGAAAGGAAGCCAAAGGAAGCGGGTAACACCTAACCAGTCACGTGGCCCACTTCGTAGCCCAAACGAAATTGAATGATTGGATCATTCCACAACCTTCCAATCGTGAATACCGTATAAGTATAAACCCTATGTTCACGTGCCCCAATCAAGTGAAAGTCATGGTTATGTCAAACTCACTGGACTTGACCACATGTATTAATTATAATAATACAAGATCATTGAGATCGATTTAGTGCCTCACACAATCGTCTCTTTTTGCTTTGACGAAAGACTTTGATCTCTATTTATCTATAATCACATAGTGTACTTTCTCATTCATTTATGACATAACAAATTCCATATTAGATATCAGCTAAGACTATCACTTGTCCATCAAGCCGCATTTCGAGGTCGATCCCACCAACGGGTGAATTGGGTCTAACTACTCTAGTGAAATACTTGACGTCACAAGTGCATCTACAGCCTGATACTTCAGATCAAAGGTTCACTTCTACCTATTACGCATAATCAGTTCTGTCATTGACAGTCACAGAGTGAAAACCCATGTGACAGAACCAATGCGAGTTGTGTTCGAGCATTTCAGTTCCACTGATGTGCCTACAATCTTAAGCTCCCACCATCACATGGTGCTCGACTGGCATTCCCATGTCAGAGCTAAGATTGTACAAGTCTTCTAAGTCTTTATTTGTCCATATTACTTGCGAACTAGTTTAAGTAATCAAGATCAACCTCTCTAGTGTCAATCATCCTATCCCATATGAAGTAAAGGGATTGCACTGAAAACATAGACAAAACGTTTTACACAACTTATAGATGCAAATAAGATTTAAATGAAAACTAAATAATGTCTTTTATTATAAATATCAAATAAGTTCATTACAAGAAAGATGTCCTATCATTCTATCCTCTATGACATCTGAGGGCAAAATCCTAACGCGCGCCCGCGCTCGAGCCAAGCCGGTAGATCGGACGGTGGCAGCGTGCGTGTGGGCGCGCCCGAGGTGAATTGGACCATGGCTAAGTCCTCAACCCTCATAGCCCACACAAAATTATCAGGACCCAAGGGCACAAACTCTATTTGCAAGGTTATGATTTATAAGCCCACCTTACTTTGTTTTATCTTTCTATGTGGGATAGCCTCTTTGTGCTTTCCTCATTCCCAATCAATTTCCATTTAGCTCAACTCAAGTGACCAATTTTGATCATTGATTCCTCATTCATTCGAACTCGGATTTGAGTAATATAAGATACTAAATTTATCTACACAAAATGTAGAATAATTTGATACCATAATATCCCATATTTGAGATACTTAGGTCACTCAAATTCGAGCTCAAAGATGAGCTAAAGCTCACTTTTTCCAACAATCCCCCACATGAATGAAATTAATGCTAATGCAATCATGCAGACACTACGAGAGTTCAGGCAAAAAACTATTGCATCAGAATAGGTATCTTTTGGCTTTGAACCTTTTTTAGTAAAATACCATCGGATTTACTTGCTCCACAATGGGCGTGATACCTTGAATTGGTCAGCGTATTGTGTAAACCAAGACAATGATACTCACACAATAGCCTCTCTACAAAAGTTTATTCTCGATTGGGTCCGTTTTGGCCATGGAACACCACTTGGTATCATAAGTGTCTCATATTTATTTTTATATTTTTTGAAGCGGCCCCACTTCACATTAATATAGGTGACTTTCTATAAAGAGTACCCTACCATACCCCACTTTGTTACGTCTTACTTTTAGACAATATAGGAATCATTAAAAGTTTTTGCAACTTAACCTTTTTGTTACACTCGGTAGGTTGCACTTGTTTATCCTAGGAACGGGCAGGAGTATTGTATTCCCTAAGTGCATTTTTGAACTTTCATAATTTAGTTGTCCCATTGAACCAAGATCTTGGAATCTCCATTCAGCAAGGTTGGGTTTCCACTATGTCCATTCTTAACTTGTAGTCTTTAATCTCATTCCTTTAGATAGGCAAGTAACTTGATCTAATGGATCCGCTATATTCTCCTTTGATTTGACGTAATCAATGGAAATTATGCCACTAGAAATCAACTATGTCAGCAAGGTTGGGTTTCCACGAGTATTGCATTTGTCCCCTTTCACGTATCACGTATGAAAAACAATTTTCCCATGATGTTATGGTCTATATGATCAAAATTTGTACCTGGGTCTAGTTGACAAGATCCAATTATACATTAATTTCTACATATATACAATATTAAAGAGACCTTTTAAGGGGTTGGGGTTGGTATAAAATTTTTGGAAGTTTTGTATTTTGTTACATGATAGTCAGTTTTCTCATCCTCACTTGTGAGTTGTGTAAGTAGTTTTATTAAGAGGAACAACGAAAAATCTTCACATTGATAGTTTGCTTCGTATTCTTAATTTTGCTTATTCTTTTTTTTTTAAAGTAAAACAGTTAAGTTATATGTCAGGCTTTATAACTATAGTTATCGCCTAAGGAATAAACGTTTTTCATTTCAATAAGAGACGCGCCTTTGGTTATGTTAAGTAAGTAGGGACGACGTCGTTTTGGGGGTTTTACTTAAGGCACCAGCTAATTTGGGGCTAACTGGATTCAATTAGAAGTTAATTAGAATTCTGTTATTCAATTTCAATTGGGCAAATCAATGAGGGACACTTGTCGGGCATCATGATTGGGAAATTCTATTGACACGGATGAAGGATGTGGAAATCAGCAATTTTTGGAATCTTTTAGTTGCAGTAAGCTCTCTCTCTCTCCTCTCTCCAACTCTTTTTCCCTTCATTGCTGCAATTGCTCTTTTCCTCATATTAATATTCTTCATTTTTGCAATTACAGATCGAATTTGAACCCCTGAGTCGAAGCAAATTCTATTGAGTGGTGAATTGCATTTATTCTGAATTTTGTGAGTAGAATTTAGTTGATTGAATTCTGAGTTTAATTGTTAAAATTCCAGAACTGATTTATATCCAAACAATTGGCCATCAAAGTTCGGTCCTGTACAAAAATGGCAACGAATCTGAATTCAAGAGTGGATGAGATAGAACAACAATTAAGCGCAGTGAGTGACTCCATTGATGCAAAACTGGCAAGTCAGGGGGATGAGATCCTGAATGAGATGAGGAATATGATGAATCTGCAGATGGAGGCACTTTTGAAGAATATAGTGAATGCAAAGGGAAAGGAATCAGGTCAATCAACTTCACCTATTCTACAAACTCCACATGTTGATCACCGGCATGACAACTTCAATGGATTCCCAACTCAAAACAACAGAATGAATGAGCCAATGAGAAATATGAATCCAAATCAACATTTCACTAAAGGAGTGAAACTGGACTTTTCTCATTTTGATGGAACCAACCCCAAAAGCTGGATTAGGAAGTGCTCTAAGTATTTCAATGTAAATCCACTTACTGACTATGAAAGAATTATACTATGTGCTATTAATATGGAGGACAGAGCTGATCATTGGTACCAAGATTACATTGAAGGCAGAGAAAACATGACTTGGGATAGGTTCACTGAATTGGTGCTGGAAAGATTTCTAGAGGCAGGACAAGGAAGCATAATTGGAGATTTCAACAAGTTAAGGCAAACTGGATCCATTGCAACTTATGTGGAACAGTTTGATGAGCTCAAGGCTTTCATGATAAGCATGAATAGGAATTTGACAGAGGAGTATTTTATACACAGTTTTATCAGTGGATTAAAGGAAAAAATCAGAACAATAGTACAGATGTTTAATCCTACTACTCTCAGTGCAGCCACTCAATATGCTAGATTGCAAGAAACCTCCCTGGAAGTAGTTACTAAGGTGCAAAAGAACAAGAACCCTAGTAGAGCAAATTCTAAATTTACCAGAAGTAATCAATATACCCCAGTGAATAATCATAGAACTCCAAGCCAGAACACAGTGAGACAATTACCTGTTAAAACTCACTAATGAAGAAGTAGAAAGTAGAAGAAAAAGGGGGCTATGCTTTAATTGTGATGAGCCTTACTACTTTGGGCACAAATGTAAATAGCCCTTCACCATAATAGTTGTAGAAGAAGAGGGAATAGTTAGTGAAGAAGAAGAAGAGGATATCAATGAGACTGAGGTCTTGGCCATATCAGTCCATGCCCTAGCTGGAAGGGTAGTTCAGGATACCATAAAGCTCTTAGGCAATGTGAAAAACAGTACCATTTCTATTCTAGTGGATACAATTAACACCCATAGCTTTCTTGATCCAAATGTTTCTATGAGGACTGGTTATGAAGTTGAGTGTACTAACCCCATGCTAGTCACTGTAGCTAATGGGAATAAGTTAAAGTGTAATACTAAGTCTCCCAAGTTCACTTGGAAAATGGGTAACCATGAATTCCAGTCTGATATTAGAATACTGAAGTTGGGTGGTTGTGATATGGTATTGGGAGTTGACATGATGAGGAAGTTTGGTCCAGTCACTTTTAACTTTAACCAACAGAAAGTAACCATGGTTAAGGAAGGGGAATTGGTGTCTTTACAGGGAATACAAAATGAGATAGAGCTCGAAATGATTACAGGAGATAAACTCAAAAAGGTCTTTGACAAAGGATCCTATATATCATTTTGTCAACTATATTTGATGATTGGGAAGGATACTAGTATAAGGGGAATGGTTGAAACCTTAGATCCTAAATTGGAAGTTTTACTCGATTAGTATCAAGATTTGTTTGATGAACCCAAGGGTCTTCCACCAAAAAGATATCAGGACCATGAGACTGTACTCAAACAGGGAGCACAACCAGTGAAACTTCAACCACACGGGTATTCTTTTGTTCAAAGGAAGGAAATTGAAAGATTAGTAGAGGAGATGCTATCTACAGGTATAATTCAGCCAAGTACTAGTCTTTTTGCATCACCAGTTTTACTAGTGAAAAAGAAGGACAATACATGGAGATTCTGTATTGATTATAGAATGTTGAATTCTATTGCTGTGAAGGATGGATTTCCAATTCCAGTCATAGATGACTTGCTGGATGAGCTGAGGAGGGCCACCATATCTTCTAAAATTGATCTGAGAGCGGCTATCACCAGATTAGAGTCAAGGAGAGTGATATGGCTAAAACTGCATTTGTCACTATTTCTGGCCACTATGAGTTTAGAGTCATGCCTTTTGGCTTGACTAATGCACCTGCCACATTCCAGTCCTTAATGAATGTGGTATTTAAGGAGTACTTGAGGAGTTTTGTATTGGTGTTTTTTGATGATATTCTCATATACAGCTCTTCTCTGGAGACACACTTATTACATTTACACTTGGTATTTGAGAAATTGAGGGAAAACCAATTATTGGCTAAGAAGTCTAAATGTTCTTTTGCTCAGTCAAGGATAGAATATCTTGGACATGTGATAACAGCAGAAGGTGTATCAGCAGATTCCACAAAGATTCAATGTATGATAGACTGACCAGTCCCCAAAACAGTAAAGGACCTGAGGGGATTCTTAGGCTTGACAGGTTACTATAGGAAGTTTGTCAAGTACTATGGGCTACTGGAAAAACCTTTGACTAATCTCCTTAAGAAGGGGCAGTTCAATTGGAGTGGAGATGCAGACAAAACATTTGAAGTGTTGAAGAGAGCCATGTCAGAAACTCCTGTCCTAGCCTTACTTGATTACCATAAGGTGTTCATACTAGAGACAAATGCTTGTTATGGAGGTATTGGGACTGTGTTAATGCAAGAAAAGCACCCCATTGCTTACTTATGTAAAGCCACAGGTCCCAAGAACATGGGCTTATCTATTTATGAGAAAGAATTTCTAGCTATCATCCTTGATGTATCTAAATGGAGACATTATCTCATGTGTGGAGAGTTTGTTATCAGGACAGATCAACAAAGTTTAAAACACCTTTTAGAACAAAAGATCACCACAGCACTGCAGCAGAAAAATTTGGCCAAATTAATGGGATTCAATTATAGAATAGAGTATAAGAGGGGATTGGAGAATAAGGCTGCTAATGTTTTGTCTAGACTGAGGAGAGAAGATCACATTGTGGAACAGCAAATTTCTGGATGCTCAATGATCTCATCTATACAACCGGTTTGGATACAACAACTGCTACAATCTTATGAAGGGGATGAGGATATCAAGAAAATCATAATAGACTGTGTATTGAGGCCTACAGATGTATTTATGTACTCTTTTGTGGGAGGAGTGCTAAGGTTCAAGGGAAAGATTTATGTTGGTAAAAGTACTGAATTGAGAGCACAAATAATAGAGTTTATGCATAACTCAAGTACTGGAGGTCATTCTGAAGTAAGGGCCACTCTCAAAAGGTTACAATTAATGTTTCACTGGCCAAGGGTAATAGAAGATATACAGTGGATAATAGAGCAGTGTGCTGTGTGTAAGAGATGTAAAGGGGAGAATGTGGTTTATCCAGGGTTACTGCAACCCCTACCTATTCCAAAACAGGCATAGCACCACATGTGTATGGATTTTATAGAGCAGCTACCCTTATCTGAAGGGAAAGATACCATCCTGGTGGTTGTGGACAAATTAACCAAGTACATCCATTTCTTTGGCTTAGCACATCCTTTACCTCATCAAAAGTAGCATAGGTATTCTTAGATGGCATCTACAAACTTCATGGACTGCCAACCACTATAACCACTGATAGAGATAAAAAATTTGTTAGCCATTTTTTAAAGGAGTTGATGAGGGTTCTTGGGGTGAAGCAAGCTATGACTACTGCTTATCATTCCCAGAGTGATGGGCAAAGTGAGAGGGTAAATCAATGTTTAGAGAACTACTTGAGGTGCATGAGTAACCACAATCTTAGGCAATGGATGAAATGGTTGAGGCTAGCTAAGTGGTGGTACAATTCCAGTTTCCACAGTAGAATTCAAATGACTCCTTTTGAGGCCCTTTATGGCTACAAACCTAGCCATTTTAGTTTGGATCCTCAACAAGTTATTAATGTAGCAGGAGTTGAAGAAATGATTGTGCACAGACAGAAAGTCCTACATGACTTGAAAGGGTACCTAACCACAACACAAAATAGGATGAAACAATTTTCTGATATGTGCAGGAGTGAGAGAGAGTTTACAGTAGGTACTTGAGTGTATTTGAAGTTGCAACCTTATAAGCAGTACACTCGCAGGGATAAAATGTTGTGGAAACTGAGTGCCAAGTATTGTGGACCTTTTAAAATAATTGAAAGGGTGGGGTTAGTGGCTTACGAGCTCAGATTACCAGAAAGTGCAAGGGTACATCCAGTGTTTCATGTATCCTTGCTTAAGAGATCAGTATCAACCACTGACAGGGTGACATCTAACTTTTCTACATTGACAGAAGATGGGCAATCTGTGTTAGTACCTGTTGCTGTGTTGAACAAGAGGTTGGTTAACAGAAATAACAAACCAGTGGCTCAAATATTAGTGCAGTGGGCTCATTTGCCTGAAGAAGATGCCACATGGGAAGATAGGAGTGTTATTGTTCAGCAATTTCCCCAGTTAGAGACTTGGGTCCAAGTCTCTTAAAGGAGGGAGTCTTGTCAAGCTTTATAACTATAGTTATAGCCTAAGGAATAAATGTTTTTCATTTCAATAAGAGACGCGCCTTTGGTTATGTTAAGTAAGTAGGGGTGACGTCGTTTTGGGGGTTTTACTTAGGGCAACAACTAATTTGGGGCTAATTGGATTCACTTAGGAGTTAATTAGAATTCTGTTATTCAATTTCAATTGGGCAAATCAATGAGGGACACGTGTAGGGCATCATGACTGGGCAATTCTGTTAACACGGATGAAGGATGTGGAAATCAGCACTTTTTGGAATCTTGTAGTTGCTGTAAGCTCTCTCTCTCCTCTCTCCAACTCTCTTTCCCTTCATTGCTGCAATTGCTCTTTTCCTCATATTAATATTCTTCATTTTTGCAATTACAGATCGGATTTAAACCCCTGAGCTGAAGCCAATTCTATTGAGTGGTGAATTGCATTTATTCTAAATTTTGTGAGTAGAATTCAGTTGATTGAATTCTGAGTTTAATTGTTAAAATTCCAGAACTGATTTATATCCTAACATTATATATCACACTAAATATCAAATTAACTATACTACTATCTTAGTAACCAAATAAATCAAAACCCTATCAAGACACGAACATGCGTACCCTTTAGAGGTGACTATTGGTTTTCAAAACCGCCCGAACTGACCGCACCGCACCGCACCGAACCGAATCGCACTATTTTTGTCAATTTTCTAAGAAAACCGTGGCTTAGAATTTAAATGAAAACCGCACCTCCCTATGCGGTTTGGTTTCAAAATTAGTGTTAAAAAAACCCGAACCGCACCGCCACCACACACACACACATATATATATATATATATTTGTTATTGAATTGATATGGCTATATCTTTTACATGATTAATAATATGTTCAATCAACATTTGTGCGTGAGACTTTTAAAGTGATAATATCTTATGATATTTTAGTGTTATATTTTATATATATATATATATAATAGATACTTGAAGAGTTTTGATTAAAAAAAAACTATATATATTATAGATTATATTTATAACATTTGTTCTATTTAACTATCACAATTATTTGTAATAGCAATATCGCTTTAGATTACCTATTATTTTATAACTTTATAATATACTTTCCAATATCCTTTCGCTTATTTTAGTGCACAAATTTTAATAACAATTACAACATGTCATTTTTTGTATTACTTATTTATATATAAATTTCTCGTCCTACTTTTCATACAAGCTAGATTAAGACATTTTCTTATATATGAGTGAGTATTTATTTGATATATTTATATATATTGTAAAATATGCACATATTATATTTGTGCTTAGTGTAAAACAAGTATTTAAAGTGATATACTAATACTTTTTCTTATTCTAAATGCATGATATTCTTATATAATAATATGTAATGACACTAGTTTTTTTTTAATGATTCATGGAGTTTAATCTTGTTTGGACAAATATTTTTTTAGTTATGAATTATCATTATCTTTTTATTAATTAGTTTAACGAAAAATATGACAAATTTCTTATTTAGTTGTAAAATGTAAAATAACTTGAAAAACACGCCAAACCGCACCGAACCGCTTAATCGGTTTTGATTTACAAACCGCAATTTCAAATTTTATTTCCTCCAAATCGCACTTGACAATTCGATTTGAAATTAATAAAAAAAATCGCAAAGCCGAACCGCGATCATCCCTAGTACCCTTAACCTAATTTTCAATTATGCATGTACACACTCATTTTCCTTCTTTATACGTTTTACTATACGGTGACTGAAATTTTTTGATCCGCATTTAATTTGGTCGATTCAAATAAAAAGCGTGCGTTATTTCAACGTGTGCCATAATATGGGTAGGCAAGTTGTGGGGCTCGTCTTGCTTTAAGTGTACAACTTCTACTTTTGGCCTTGTGTTTCCGGAAACTTTGCTTCATGTTCCTCATTTCCATAAAGTTTCTTCCACGAATGAATGATTTGCTTATTGTCACCAAGGTATTGGGGTACAACTTGACATTTTTTTTGTGGCATCCAATTAATTATTAATTATGATGAATACAATTGTCTAATCGGGTTGTTTAGATTTCTTATTTAATACCGCAAAGTTTGAATTTTATTAAGAACGTGAAGTGAATTACATGAATATATTTTGTATTGACGTTAATCGACTTATAAGAATTTTGAACTATTTCCTAACACATGATTTTGGTTGCCAAATTGGTTATTACTTATACATATACCTACGAGTTTTAATGAAGTAAACATTCCACAATGGTTAGATCCCATTTAGAGGTAACTACTATTTATTTCAACCCGACATCAATTGTTTTTTATCCACACTCTACATCAATTGTTTCAACTTTGTGTGTCACTTGGTATTTCATATTCCGGAGTTGTATGTATTGCCAAGTGGAATGTATATGAAGAAATATTTTATATACTTGGCTTTTATGTGTAATATTGAATACGAGATGAAAAGTAAAATTGAAATTTTGGAATTTTTAAACACGATTTTGTGCACTTTATGACGTTTGTCCACATTATAGATTGCAAATCACGTGTTATGATGATCCATGCCTCTTGTATAATTCAGGAAACATGTGTATAGATATTTTACATATTTTTGTGATGTGTAATAGAAAACAAAATACCAAATCAAAATAGATATATTTTTTTGGAGTTGATAATGGCACTTCATAAAATGAATGAGGTACTCCACTTTAATTTTTATCTTAAACATTTGACAATATTGCCCATGAATTAATGAAGAACTATATATTATTGTATTATCTTATAATAAATAATGTTAAATAAGTATTTATTCTACAATTATCTTATAAACATTAAATCCTCGATAAATTAGCACAATAACTATTTGTTCTCTCTTTGCATTTTTTCTCTTCATAAATTCTTAAATTTTAATATAAAGCTTATATGTATGGGGAACATAGAAAAGAAAACCACCACATCTGTTGATGTTAAATAGGTTGTATGTCGAATTAAATTTCTAACATTTGTCTAGTACTTTTATGTCAAAGATTCCAATATCTTATACAAACCGAAAGCGACTCCCAAATGTCTCTTTTGCTTTATTATTATGATTCAATTACTCAGAAAATGTATGAGTGAAGTGGTCGCGACACTGTACAACATAATAATAAAGTACAATTTAGAGTAGAATAATATTTACGATATGAGAAAAAAAAAATTAAAAAGCATAATATAAATATTCACCACAATTAGAAATATATTGTCGTAAGAAAATACAATAAATTTATTTCATAAACCCATGGTCAAAATTGTCAATAGCTTACGAAAAAGTAAAAATGGAATGTTATTTTATGAAGTGCTAATATCAACTCTTATTACTTTTCATATGTATATTCCATTTACTTAGTTGGATCCTTTATATATAGAAGCTACATATAGGTTTTACCAGACTGTTGTTTTGACTTTTTAGTACATTACATTAACACTATTGTGAGAAAAAAAAATTAAATCCTAAATATATTTTTCATTTGCCAAGTTTAATATTTATTAGGGAAGTTTGTGAGTTTACATGAGGGTTGGACATTTTTCTTAATAAATTCTAGATGAAGGGGATACCCTGACCCGACGAACTCAAGTCGATAGTTTTTTTAATCATCAGTCACACAAACCTAATAAAACTTCCAATAAGGAGAGAAAAGTCGCAACTTGTGACAGCTTGAAATTGAACTTAAGATCTTTTACAAGAAAGTTGAAGTGGCCAGGCTAACAAGTCTTGGGTAATGATTGGACATTAAATGAAATTGATGCTTCAAAAAATGGGCTGTATGTAGGGTTATAGTAAGAAGCCCAATCAGTGCTTTGAATGGGCTCAAATTAAGCCCACGGGCTTTTGAGGAAAACAGAAACAAAATTTTGTTTGTAATGGATAAGCTTGGAAATGATTTAGAAGTATAATTCCATGTATTACTTTATCCCAAAGCATTTGATTCTCTTCAGTATAATACAAAGTCAAAATTAGAAAAAATTTATCAATTTTTCCAGATGTTTTTTTTATATATTTGGTCATATTTCTATTTTTCTTTTCAAATTTTAACATTTTTCATGTTATTTAATATTTTCAAATTTCTTATAAAAAATTATTAAATGTTGTTATTTGTTTATTTTTTAATTCTAGAAGAAGGTTCCCCTGATCCGACAAATCGGGACCGAAAGCTTTTAATAATAGGCCACATAGACAATATAAAACTCCAAATAAAGAGAGAAAAGTCACAACTTAAGATAACCTAGAATTGAACTCAAGACCTCCCACATGAAATTGGAAACTGATACCACTAAGCTAACAAGCATTAGATATTAAATGTTGTTATTGTACTGATCACAGTAGTCCTTATCAATCCGAATTCCACTCTTTTATACGGTGATTGTCGAAATTCATGTTAAAGAGCTTATAAGTTTTTAATGTTTTGTAAGATGTTTTGAAATTTATAAACTATTTGTATTATAAGCTCTTAAAAATTAAATTGGGATTTCCTGACTTGTTTTAGGAGCTTATAGGTCAGTTTGCAAAAAATTAAAAATAATAATAATTAGTATTAGTTTTTTGCTGAATTTAATTTGTTTTTTAATGTTGGTTTCACCACTTCTGATTCTTCTTCTCTAGAAAAAAGTTGAAAATAGGCCGGGAGTAAAAGCATATCTAGTTATTTCTACCAACTTATGCATGTACATAACATCTTGTACCAGCTTCTTCTATATTTTCTACTTTTTAACAAGTTTTGTAAACAAATTAAATTTAAACTTTTTAGCCACTTTTACATTTTTTTAAAAAAATTATCACTTTTTTAAAAGCACAAATTTTTGCAAATAGACTTTTCGTAAAAACTTGTAAATTCTTAAATAACTTAAAAAAATGTTTTAGGGAGCTTATAAACTGGCCAAGGTTGATCTGGGAGGGTTAAATAAGAGGTTAACTTGTAAACCAAAATCCTTTTTCCCCTCTGTTCAAAAAAAAAAAAAAAAAAAAAAAAAACCCCTTTTTCACCCCTTTTAATTAGTATCTTATTTTTTTTTGTTGGATAATTGTCTAAAAACGAATTGCGCCACGCAAACTTATCTTTGACCCAAAATAAGAAAAGTCAACAAAAAAATTCAAAAAGTACAACGCCGCAAGCTAAACGTACATTCACCAAAGCAGTAATATATTTTCCTCTCACAAGTCACAAGAATTAACAAAAGATATATACATACACACAAATATATATAAAACACACACACATATATATATATATATATATTAGATCCACCGCCCCCACCCCCACGCGGCTGCTGCCCCTTCCCCCTCTGCTCACATCCTCCCCTTTCTGGAATCAGAATTATTCTCCAGAATCTTATCATCTTTCAAATTTTTTCCATTTTTTCTGCTTATATATTACTCCATTTTGTTTTTCAATACTTAGGTTCATAGATATATCTGTATATATTGATTTCACACTTATAGGAATAGTTTTTTTTTTTTTTGCTGTATAGAACAGAAAAATATTACCATGTCTACAGCAGTTGAAATCGCCGCGCAACAATTAGTTAACGGTGTTCAAGATCTCGCAATCGAAGATCAGGTTTGGTTGAATTTGTTCTTAATCTGTTAGTGTTGCTTTGTTAGGGATTTGTTTTGAATCTATTTAAATCTCTTAATATATTTTCATGTGGCGATGGAGTTTTCGCTGATTTGATTTGACATGATATATGCTGGTCGAGGATTTGATTTGAATATAGATTTGATTCATTTTTGCTGAACATAGCTGGAGACCAATCTTCATGCTTTTGATAACTTAGGGGAAAATCTCATTTTTCGTTCTGTGATTGTGCTCGAGTACACTTTTAGGCCCGAGCTTTATATAAATCTCACATTGCGTCCCGTAAATATTCCGTTCAAAATTGTTAATGGTCAACTCTTTGGGAGAATTCATGTGTGAATGCAGTAACACTTGGATTAAATTCAATATCACGATGTTTTCATTCAATATCACGTGTCAATCACGTACAATATCTCCCCCAAAAAGTTGGTCAAATGTTGATTAGTAGAGTTGACTGTTAAGTTTTGGACAGAAAATTCAGTTGGGACTAAATGCTAGACATTTATATTAAGCTCGGGACTAAAAGTGTACTCGAGCACAATTATGGGACAAACATTGCGATTTGCCAGATATCTTAGTTGACTTCTGCATTCAGAATGGGATGGAGGAGAGGAAGAAAAAAATCTGTTTGTTTGAATCTATTTATCATTTTCCCTAAAATTATTTCAGTATATAAATAATTAGTTATGAATGATAACAAGTTTAGTAGATTTGAGGATGCTTCATTTGTTAGATTTGAGGGTGCGCGAATTTGCTTATCTAATACTTGTGTTGATGGACTGTTTTAATGTGGATTTCAGAATGAACTAATGGAGAATTGTACTGAAGAAGTCACTCAGATTCACCGACCAGGGAGTGAGACTGACATTACTAACAACAGCAATCATCATGGGTTTTGTGCAATATGTTTGAATAAGATTGTGCTTCAGGAAACCGCTCTTGTAAAAGGTTGCGAGCATGCTTACTGGTTTGTCTGAATCTCTTGTTATTTTACTTTTACTGTTTGCGAGACACTTGTAGTTTGTTTCATACTGCATATTACTTGTTTGCTCCCACCTGTATATTGAGGGATGTGCAAAAAGACAGCGTGCGTGACCTGTGGTTTGTGTCTAGATAGACTTTGTCGGTTTTCACTTTACATTTGTATTGGTTTTAGTTAAAGCATTGCGAAACTCCTTCATGTCTGTATAGTTGATCTGTTTGGTTTAGTTATTTCATATTAACAGACTGTGGTGCACTAATTAACTCGGAAAGTACAAGCTTTATTCCTTCAAAAACTTGTGTAGTTCACATTCATTGAACTAGCTCAATATTTCATATTGGTAAGTCTTTAGGTATGTTCTGCTGGTGCATTAAACACTTTAAATAACATTTATTTTGTGTAACAACCTGTAAATTGCTTTTCCTGTAATCTGAATGCTTGTGATTGGTCGAATGATTTGCTCTTGTACAGTTCAAGCGGATATTAGACATATGTGATATGCTGTGAGAAACGATGACAGATCAGCATCCTCAGATAAACAAGTTTAGGAACTATATGCATTTTCTTCTAGGTTTTAGTTATTTCCTCCCTAAGGGAAAGCAAAAGGAGAATTATCAGTTCGGCTGAAACGATTCACTATTTTAAGTATCATAATTTGCATATATAGTTGTCAATTTACTTCATCTTTTAGTTTTGCACCATCCTTTGCCGCTTACTAGTGGTGGTAATCACATGTACAACCGTCCATTGAATTTAATGTGTATTTCATGTGATTTAGCCATGTCAATTCACTTGAAATTTGTATACCCTATAGCTTTGAATACTTCATCTAGTCGAATAATAGCAGCTTGCACCTTTAACATTAAATTTGGGACAGCTGCTGTACTTTACGCGCATGGCATTCTTGAAAGTGATGGTGAACAGAGAATAGATATCAGGAGAAAGAAAAGTTACTGAGATGATTTTAAGTTATGCAGGGTAAATCATATATTGAAGAATACGATACTCTAGTTTGTTCATGCATGAGGAGGAGAGTATCTTGTCACCTTTAACATTTTTGTTTATTCGTTTCATGGTTTAAAAGTGAGAGCATGTTTTGAATTATCTCTTGGCAAAGATGGAATGCTGACACTGTTCTCAACTGATTCATTTTTTACTTTAGTGTGACGTGCATCTTGCGATGGGCCTCGTACAAAAAGGAAACAACATGCCCGCAATGTAAACTTCCATTTCAGTTCCTCAATATTCATCGCGCACTTGATGGCAGGTATGTTACTTAGCGCTCTTTTTAACTAGTAAATTGTACAACCTCTAAATTATGTGGAAAACTGGCTTATAACTGATTTTGATTGCCAAGTAAAAGTAATTAGTTCAATCTATCAGCCTCATTTAAACAGGGTAAATTACATAGACACCCGGTGTGGGAACTTATTTCGTAAACACCCGGAGGGTTGAGAAATTACAATTGCTTCCCCTCAAAAGTACAAAAAGATTATAATTTCACTTTTGAAACATATTATTACAATTTCACCCTGTCAGTAAAAATTATATTACAATTTCAGTCACTATTTTTTTTGTGACCCAAGTGTCTTAGTAATGTACAAAAATTTAGGGAGCTCGTTGTAATTATGAAATAAGGCGTGTGCACGCAATTATCCCTGTAAGCAATCTTAAATGGTGGAGCCATAGCCAGTTACTATTACTTGGTACCAAACAACCAACTTGTCACTTGAAATGATACATAAACGGGACAAAATCGAAGAAGTTTCATAAAGTACATTTTTGATCTCTATATCTTACAAAAATGTTATACTCTTTGAACAGCATTCATGATTATATGTTCGAGGAGAGTGTCTGCCTTCTTTTAAGAGCTTCGTGGTTTAATCCTTTGGTTGTGGTGGAACGAGAGGAAGTAGACGAGGAAACAGAAAATTATTATTACGAGGGCGATGAAGAAGACTTAAACGAGGTCTACTTAAATAATTCCTCGAGCCTCCGTATAGGCAACCGAAGATGGGGAGACAACGGATATGTAAGGGGGGGAAGGCAAGAAGCAAGACCAAGGCCCGTTTATAACCCTAATCTGCAAGATTCGGGTGCAGGCTCGTCTTGCCAACCTAAGAAGAAAGAGGCGACCACTAATACTACTGTGAAAGAAAATGTGGGCCGACGTGCAAAACGAGCGTTGAAGCGGGAAGCTGCTGACGTGGCGGCTGCAGCAAAGCATCAGGAGCGTTTGGTGAGGTTGGGTCGCAAGTAGACGTGATTGTAGAAGATGACCATAATGTTGGTACATATTAGCGGGTGAATGAAATAATGAATTCTAGATGTTGAATTTGAAAGACGGGCTGTGCCTGTGTGTGCTGGCCCGGGTGTTCTATCGAGATTTAGTTGCTATTCCCTAAGTACTGTGTAATCTTCGAGTTACCTAATGCTGATTTTAGATTCTTTCTCTTAATTTCAATTTTTTGAAATTGGGTTTTGCTTCTGAAATTTTGATTGATTTATATCAGTTGATATAAATCATATAAATCAGGGATTCTTGAAGTGCATTTTTATAGACTTGAAAAATGAACCAACATAGCGAACTTAACAAGCTCTGAACGCCAAAATTTGGTCCGAGATAAATTCGTTTTTCGTTTATCTAATAAAATGAGCTTGTACATATATTTTTATATAAAATTTTGTTCGAGCTCGATTAGCTAGCATAACAAATTGAGCTTGTACGCATTTTTCTGTGTAATGTGTAAAGTTTGTTCGAGCTCGATTCCTTAACATAATAAATTGAGTTTGTGCACATTTTTCTGTCGATGATTGTGGAAGGATGGCCTAATTAGTAAACAAATGATGAAATTACTGTAGAAGAATGAATCAAATTATTCAAGCTCGACTCGTGTTTGATTCAATTAAAGTTTATTTGAGTTCAAATATTTAACAATTAAATCAAGTTGAAGTACAAAACTTTGAATCTTGATAATAGTTTTAACTAAGTAAAAACTTAATAATACATTGTTGAGCTCACGGACGAAGTGTGCGTGTGTGTTTTGTGGGATCATCCCCCCCCCCCCCCCCCCCCCCCCCGCCCCCCCAACTCTTCAAATTTTCGGAAAAGAAGTTTTTTGCCCTATAATTTTATGATATTCAAACCACCCCCCCCCCCCCCCCCTTCCCATCAAAAATGGAGTTTATTGGATCATTATTAGGAGATTTGATCTGAGACTATGGGTGACCAACGAGCGAGCCGGCTCGAAAAAGCTCAACTCAAGCTCAAAAAAAATCGAGCTCAAGTTAAGCTTTTCTAAAGCCGACTCGAGCCCAAAAATGTATGTTCGAGCCTCAATAAAAAATAATATTTTATTTATTTATGTATTAATATATATAATATAATATTTATTTATTTTTAATATACATATATATATAATATAATATCTTATAATATGACATAGGTATAAATAATGATATAGTTAATATATATCATTATTATATTTAATTATATTATATATATTTAATACAAAATTAATAATTTATATTAATTAAAAAATTAATTTTTTATTTTCTTCTAAGCTCGAGCTCATTTTTCTCAAACTCGTCGGATTCGAGCTTAAAGCGAGAAATTTGGACAGGCTCAGTTCGAGCTCGACTCTTTTAGTATATCAGAAAATTTGAAATTTTTTATAAGGTGAGCACGCCTATTCGAGATGGACTTTGATATTAGTGGTAGGATCATAATATTAATTATATCGAAACTCCAAATTTTAGTACTAGAAAAAATCAATCATTTTTACTTAGCAAAAGTTACTATGTTTATTTGTGGTAGGATCATAATATTAAGGGCGAATTACATGCACACCCCCTTACTTTAGTATTAATTACCAAAATTCCTCCTGACTTTTGGTAAATTACAATGAGACCCTCTCAAAGGGTTTAGTTGTAAGGTTTACTGGGGTGGAATTGTAAGAATTTTTAAATACACAGATGGTATAATTGCTAGAATATCTTAATACGAGGGGGATTTTATATAATTTCAAAAAGATCAGGGGATTTTCGATAATTTACACTAAAGCAAGGGCATGTACATGTAATTTTCTCTAATATTAATTATTAATTATACCGAAACTCCAAATTTCAGTACTAGTAAAAATCAATCATTTTTACATGCCAAAAGTAGAATTTAACACACTACCAACTTGTACTAACGCCTAAAGAAAAGAATTTCTCAAGATTTTAGTGGGGGTACGTATAATAGTGTGTGTATTAAATATGCAATGTTCGCATAATATCTGAAATCCACTATTACTAAACTTCACAAACACAATTATTTTTTTCTCTTCATTTCTACCGTTTCGTTTTTGGAATTTCAAGACCTCTTCTCCTCCACTGGTATGTTCGCAGATCCGCCCTTCACTGATTTCTTATTTTTTTTCAATATTTTTGTCGTGTAAATTTCATGAAAATGTGCTTCTATTTAATGGGTTTGGACAATTTTATACGATACATTAATCTGTATGTATAGTACAAGTTTGCTCGATAAAATTAATAATTTTTTCAGAACCCTTTTTTGTAAATTTATTTTCAGCTCATGCACTGATCAGAGAATTTTGGCCCTTTTTTGGGCTGAAAGGTGGTGAAATGTGTTGTATGTATATTTACTATATATTGCTTGTAGAATGAAGAAATTGAAATTATCATCATACCCTTGTTCATTTTGTATTTTTCAGGCCAAATTTTGTCATGATCACTGGAAATTTGTGCTAAAGGTGTAATCTTTTTGTTGAAACATAGTTTTGAAACTGATAAATTAGAAGGGTTTTGTAGATTGAGCAATTGGGTTGTTTCTTGACCTTGATGTTTAGATATATTCTTGAATTTTAGTATATTTTCGTATTTTCAGACCAAATTTCGCTGTGATCACTGTATATTTATGCTAAAGGTGTAATCTTTTTGTTAAAACATAGTTTTGAGATTGATAAATTAGAAGGGTTTTGTAGATTGAGCAATTGGGTTGTGTCTTGACCTTGAAGTTTAGATATAATCTTGAATTTTGGTATCTTTTTTGTATTTTCAGGCCCGTGATAACTGGATATTTGTGGTAAAAGTGTGATCTTTTTGTTAAAACAGAGTTTTGAGACTGATAAATTAGAAGGGTTTTTGTAGATTGAGCAATTGGGCAGAGGCCTTTTGGAGTTCAGAAATAATTTCATCGAATTTTTAGTTTATTGAAAAATGATGGCGAGGAAAAACACAGGACGTGCATCGCCATTTCTGTTGGTGTTATTGGCTTTTGGTTTCTTCTGCGCGACGTATAATTTGTTGACTCTGGTGATGCACAAGGCTAGTAGGATTGCTTCAGAGGAATTTTATGATCCTATTGTTAAAAGGCCTAATGGGGGGAGGAGAGAAAACAGTCCGAAATTCCATATTGCCCTTACAGCCAGTGATTCACCTTATAGCAAATGGCAATGCCGGATTATGTTCTATTGGTACAAAACGATGAAGGATATGCCTGGATCAGATATGGGAGGGTTTACTCGGGTTTTGCACTCTGGAAATCCTGATAGTTTGATGGATGAGATCCCAACCGTTGTTGTTGATCCTCTTCCTGAGGGTCTTGATCGGGTGAGCATTGGCTATCCTTTAATTTTGCACTATTAAATTTACGAATATTCAGTTTTTGATGTTTGAATCTTGGTGTAACATGCATTGAATTTTTAAATTTGAATAACCCTCAAGTTTAGGTTTTTATTATGCAGTGCTTAACATTTGTATAACTTTTAGCAAATATATGTGGCATTTTCTTGAATGTTTAGTTGAACAATCGCTCAAAAATTCTTGGACTATTGAAATAAATCCTCAAAGTCCAGCTTCAGCTTATCGGAGACGGTGTGATGTTTGAATTTTTAGATTAATGAGATAATTTATCGGGCAACTTTCTTATATAGTGATGTCAAACATGTGTAATTCCATGTGTTTATTTCCAAAAGGACAAAGAAAATTCTGAAAAAGAAGACGAACTTGATAAAACTTCCTAATTTCCCCTGGATGTGTTTGGATTAGGCCTGAAAAGATATTACTAATGATTGAAATTTTACATTTTTCCAATTTTTCTGGTTTTTCCGAAGTATAATTATTTTATTTACTTTGTTGCCTTGTGTTTGAATTGTTTTACAGGGTTACATTGTTTTAAATAGGCCTTGGGCATTTGTGCAGTGGCTGGAGAAAGCCACAATTGAGGAAGAGTATGTTTTTTCGTGCTAGAACCCGGGATATCTTTTTTCATCTCTAATTGTATAAAAGCTAAATCGTAGCTCATGCTATTGCTCGTGCAGATACATTCTGATGGCAGAACCGGATCATATATTTGTTAATCCATTGCCGAATTTGGCCCATGGAGATCATCCTGCTGCATTCCCGTTTTTCTACATCAAACCGGTCGAGCATGAGAAAATAATAAGAAAATATTATCCTGAAGAGAAAGGTCCCATGAATAATGTTGATCCAATTGGCAATTCACCCGTAATTATCAAGAAGGTATGTCCTTAGTTTGCATCACATGCCCTATAAATGTGACCACAAATGATTTTCTTGCTACTTTAAAGAGTAATTTGTAATATTGCTAGGGAATAGGGATGAACTATGTCTTTCTCTAAAGGTAGGTAGTGTTTGAGTAGGGAGCGAAAATCATCGATGTTCACCTTTAGGTCTCAGTTGCTATTGAAGACCTTTTCTGTAGGCCCTTTGAGACTCATCGAGTATGTTACGTGTCACTAGGAATTACTTCAAGTTTGACCTCACATGATTAACCCAAGTTGTTAGAGGAGTTTGCTGCAACCACTTATTGACCATCCTGAATTTTCTTCCACATTTCTATGCGGGATATTACAAGTATCGCAGTATGTACCCTATTTCTCGACGTATATTGCCTTGGACAAACAAATTGACTTTATAAAGTAAAACCTCTTTAATTCCGTTAAAATCAACGCTACAAGCCCCTTTCTATCTCACAATAGAAATAGTGGGGTCTAGAAATTGTTCACGGGTTAAGTGTAGTTTTCTTACATTGTTTTGCTATTTACTTCCATTTTTTTGTTTGTCATTTTCTTGTGAAAGTATTATTAAGTAGTCATTGAGTTGAGAAGAGTAAAATGGTCTTTGTCTAGTAAACTTCTGTATATCAAGAAAAACATTAACACGGGTAGTAAATATCACCCGAGTAAAAAGGCCTTCTTGCTGCAAAAAACAAATCAGACTTGGGAGGATTAAGTTCCATAATTCATGCATAGAATTAAGAACTTCACTGAACTCTATCAATGAGTTTTGGCTCTTAAATATCGTTCACGGTTTGTCTTTGTATTGCCTCACATCTATTAACTTTTACATTGTGTTCACTAATTTATCACTGCAGTCGATGTTGGAGAAAATTGCACCTACATGGATGAATGTGTCCTTGCGGATGAAAGATGATCCCGAGACCGATAAAGCTTTTGGTTGGGTTCTAGAAATGTATGTGGGGTTTTAAATATGTTTTGTATCGACTTTTCTTTCGTTAATTAATTTTGGGAAACTCGGTGGGTCAATTTTGTTTAGATTTAACTATCATTTTCTTGTATGATAGGTATGGATATGCAGTTGCATCGGCTTTGCATGGCGTAAGCCATATCCTCCGGAAGGACTTCATGCTACAGGTTTGCATGATTTTTGTAAACGAAACCATCTTTAGAGTAAATTACATGGACAACTCCAGTTTGAGATCCAAAAGCCCGAGGTTTGAAAATTTACCAAACTTCCCCTATCAGTATTTTGATTTGTTAGGGTGGGGGTATCTTAGTAATTCGTAAAAGCCCTGAGGGCTTGTGGTAATTACCCAATAAGTGAAGGGGTGTGCATGTAACTATCCTTTTTTTATTATTTTAATTCATTTTAATCCCCATTATTGATTAAATTTTTTGTACTCTTAGCCCCCATGGGATAAGGAAGTCGGGAAGAAGTTCATAATCCATTATACATATGGATGTGATTTCAACATGAAGGTAAAAATTGAAGAATTTGAGTTTCTTGAATCGGGAAGTACTTGAACTTTTCAACTTCGTCGTATTTTCGAGTTTTATGAAACGAAGATGCTCAGCATTTGTTTTATGCTTTGAAACAGGGAGAATTAACTTATGGAAAGGTTGGAGAATGGAGATTCGATAAGAGATCTTACCTTCGTGCTCCTCCACCAAGAAATCTTTCACTACCCCCTCCAGGCGTTCCCGAAAGTGTGGTATGTTTCCCTATTATCAATTTTTTGTTTCCTCGTCTTATTCCCATTTTGAGATTGATATTCGTGTGTGAGAAAATAAAGAAAACACAGAAGCTGATATTTGTGTATCTAGAAAGATTTTTTTGAATTCTCTTTTGGTATAGATTTGCTCAATTCACCTGGTGACATTGTTAAAAACGGTAACGAATAATTGTACAGGTGAGGCTTGTGGAATTGGTGAATGAAGCTACTGCAAATATTCCGGGCTGGGAAGATTCGTCACCATAAATGCTACTGCCTTATGATCATCCTCTGGATTAGACACAGAAATTTAAAGTAATTTGAAATGGCATTCTTTTGTACAAAAATATGTTTTTGTAGTGTTAGCCGCCTAGGTACGTAGTTGGTACTAGTAGATATTGGTTCTATTTTTACCTTTTTTGGTGCCAAAGTTATTTAGATAGCAAGTTTTAGATTGAAATTTACTAATTTTAATTCCTAATGAATGGTGTTGGGAATTGATATTGATATTGTTTACTTTTGAACAAGAGATTATGAGCATGTAATTGGAGCTGGAAAAAAACGAATCCAGCTACTCGATATTCAGTTCGAGAGCAGTAGTAAAAAGCAAGTTTGATTCATTTGGTTAACATAACAAATCAAGTTTGATCATTTCTTGTTCGATAAGTTATGAAGTTTGACTTCATTAGTAGAAAGTCAAATAATATACATTAAAAAAAATCTAAGTTATTCGAGGACGATGTATATCCGGCTCGATTAAAGTTCGATCCAATTAACTATTAAACCAAATTCAAATGATATTTTATTCAGCTAGATTTAATTTATTTACAACTCTATATGCAATTAGGGGTGTTCACGAGCCGAGCTCGAGCCGAGCTTGGTCATTTTTCCAAGCTCGAGCTCGAGCTCGATTATTTCCACTGAGCTCGAGCTCGAGCTCGAGCTAAACATATATATTTTTTATTTTTAATAAATTATATTATTATATAAATATTATATTATAATATATATAAAGGGAGCTCGCGAGCTCCCGAACACTTATAAAAAAGCTCGAGCTCGTGAGGCTCGGTTCGAGCTCGAAAAATCTCGAGCTCAAGCCGAGTTTTTTTCGAGCCGGCTCGGCTCGGTTCGGTGAACACCCCTATATGCAATATATATGAACATGCAATGAACCAAACTAGACCTTTGTGTAACATTCATATTCAACGTCAATTAAAAAACTTTCTGAACCAACTATATACCAACTCATATAACGTGATACCCATTTAGTAACTTGTGTTCTAACTTATACGCGTGGAAAATTCTTAAAATGCTCGCAAAACAAAGTAATTACACTTATCATATAATGGATAATAAAAAAGAAATTCTTAAAATGCTTGCATAACAAGGTAATTATACTTGAAATAAAAATATAAACCACTCCTCAATGAGTTTGCATACAAATCATAAGAGTTTTATTAATCCTTATACATGAAACTTTGTGCTTAAAATTTTTGGGAGAACACAACTTCCACAGTCTACACACTAATTACATTCTCAACATACTCCGGAAAACATTAAAAAAAATACCAAAAACAAAAAAATGAAAAACGAAAAATGAACAAGACTACCGATCCCATCAAATTGCAAATACAAAATACATTTATATACTATTCTGCAAAGAATATACAAAGAGAAATGTCATCAAGGTTCACATCAGAAGCACGAAATGGCTAGTTCCATGGAGGAGATGACGGTTTATACACAAAATCTTGAGGCGTCGATCCATAGTTTAAATCCAGGTTATGAAGTTGTTCCATCAACTGAGACCTCCTTTCCTTGAAAAAATCGAGACGTGTCGTCAATTCAACCAAAGTTGACGAAGCTGCTGATTGATGTCGAGGATAATCCATCACCTGTCGCCAAACACACCCAATTTTTAAAGCCGGGATTTGGTTTTCAATTTTACACAAGCTTTCAGTTGAAAATAAATGGGAAAATTACTTAAAACTCCTTCAAATACACTTTTATATCCAAAAAAAACATTAAATTAATTTTTCAATCCAAAGGACTCATTCCACCAACTTTTTATTAAAAAATCCAACATTTTAGGGTCAATAAATTTATTAACTTAGTTGCCCCTAGCCTTCTAATTAAAAAATTAATAAATTATACTCTTTCACAGAAATTTATTATTTAAAACGTTTATATTTGGTAAATGGTATTCATTATAATTTTAATTTCAAATTGTTTAATGTACTAAATTTTTTTAAGAAAAGGTATTTTTAGATAATCACCATTTTAATCAAAATATATTATATTAAAAAATTTAAAATATTTAGTATTAAAAAATAAAGTTCGTCAAAATATATTTTAGGGGAGTTTTATCAATTTTCCTAAAATAATTTGAGCCTGACCTCAGCTGCCCTAGAAGTGGAAGGGATAGAAGCAGAATCGACAGCACCAAAATCGTCCACGGATAAACTTGTGGACGCCTCAGTACTTTTAGAATCACTTGATTCCAAGAACAGCTTTCGTGTAGGGTGTCTGCTACTGCTGCCGGGTGTTAATAATTGTGCTTTAGTGTTTCTCGGGTCCGGCCCGAACAACTCCTGCAACCATTATGGGTTAATGGCAATACGAGACTAAATAGTACGTTTTCCGACTAGTATTTACATACCTCAGTTCTTTGTTTCCTTTCATGGTTACAAACAGCAAGTGTTGTATCAAAATCTTGCTGGAAATATTTCCTGTGTTTGGATTAAAATACTTCAGTATCCAATACTCCGAGTAATTCTTAAGAGCTTTTGGAACTTCAAGTTCTAATATAGCTACAACCATCAGTGCATACTGGGCCCAAGCAGATCCCTTCTCACGAATTATTGTGATTGTGTCGGGATTTGTAGTCCTGGACTGTTTTATAGTGCTTTTGCATGGTATCATTGAATCTAAGGTAAAATTACATTGACACCCCCTGTGTGAGACTCTAATTACGTAAAACACCCCAAAGTTTGAGAAATTATCATAACTTTCCCCTGTCAATAAAAGTATATTACAATTTCACTCCATGTCAGTAAAAGGCAAATTACAATTGGGAAAATTACACTAACACCCACTACTATAATAAGTAATTACACAAACTACCCCTCATAATTGAAATTACAAATACCTAATCCACTATAATTGAAAATTACATTCACCCCCTATATCAGTTTTTTGATGACATCATCATGTGGATTTTCAAAAATGCCCCCTGTCCAAATGTCATTTCGAAAAAATTACAACCATCTTATTTTTGAAATTACACAAACCTCCCTTGTTATAATGCACTTCTTACAATCACCCCCCCTATGCATAGTTGTTAATGGCAAATGGCGCGGTGTGGCGACAAGGGTCCCATGGCGCGGCGCGGCGCCTTTTCGAAGCAAAAATTACATAGATAAAATAATTATATATACTAATACAATCAATAATATGCTAGTTTTTTTAACAATATTAATCATTAGAGATCGCGAAAGGGAGAAATAGGAGTAGGGTTGTATGTTTTGTACTGGGTTAATTTAATTTATCCCCAATCTTGCCCTAATTTTATTAAGTTGGCTCATTTTGACCAAAATTCAATCAATTTTGACCAAAATTCAACTAATTTTGACCAAAATTCAACTAATTTTGACCAAAATTCTCACATTTATGTTGACTTCACAAAGGCGTAGATAGCGCGCACCATCATAGCGATCGCCATGGCGGTAATGGCGTCAATGGCACTCACCAAGTTGAAGACCCGAGCCACGCCATGGTCCATGGCGCCGAGGGTGCACCATGCTCGCCTTGCGCCATTTACATCTATGCCCCTATGTATTAAAAATTCTTACAATTTAACTCCTGAAAATCTTACAATTAGCCCCACGTAGGGGGTGTTGGTAATTTCAAAAACAAGAGGGGGTTTTGGTAATCACACATTATAAGAGGGGCTACGGCCGTAACACAAATATTATTCCAACTTTATTATTTTTTTAAAAAAAATTAAATGAAGGGTAAAAATGTCACTTACTATTGTTTGACCATTGACGGAGGGTTTCCGGGGGGGTAAATGTAATTTTCAGTTATAGTGGATTAGGTATTTGTAATTTCAATTATAAGCGGGATAGTTTGTGTAATTACCTATTATAACAGTGGGTTTAGGTGTAATTTTCCCATTACAATTTCACCATATATTGTTTGAGCTCTCATCTGATAGGGAGTGTCTTAGTAAGAGTAAAACCGGGGGTTCGTGGTAATTATCCAGTAAGTGAGGGGTGTGCATGTACTTGGAACATAATCGAATGTCAAAAATGAAAATCTTAAGCCCATAAGAAAGTAAGAGAACACGTCGAGATGATTGAAAAGGTACTTCACTTACTGCTGCGAACTTTGCTGATAATCAGAAAGAGAGCCATAATGATGCTGACGTTGCTGATTTAGCTGATGGTGAAGTTCAGCCACTTTCTGCTTCAATCTCGCCACATCAGCCTCAGCTAGAGCTATCTCCTCAAGCTCAGCCCTCGTCTACGTAGTAAACGAAACATTTCAGCATTTTATAGTATTTTCAGATTGATTAGAGAAATAAAAGAATGGTTTAAAGACCTTGGAATCCATGCCACGAGAGCCAGAAAGTTGTCCAGAAGACATGCTTAACCCAACTTCAAGAGCTGCTCGAAGATCTCTCTCAGCTTGTAACTGTTCTTGTAGTCTAGCTACCTATTAAAGAAAAAATAGTAACGAAAAAAATAAAAAAAAAAGAATGTTTATGTGCCTAAAAGGAATGTGAATTATACTGCAATTTCTTTTCAGAATAATTAAAGGGGTAAATTACATAAAAAAAACCCAGCGTGAGACCCTAACTACAGAAAACATCTCGAGGTTTGAGAAATTATCATAACTTCCCTTGTCAACAAAAATATACGACAATTTTAACCCCCGTCATAAACGGTCACTAAAAGCACGTTACAATTTCACCCCCTGTTTTTCGAGTTGTAGGATCTCACTAAGAGTATTTTGGGAATTTGCAAAAACCTCAGAGGGCTCGTGATAATTACCTAATGAGGGGATGTGCATGTACTATCCCTTGGTTAAAGTGTCAAAGAGGCAAAAAAATATAGATTTTACAGGAGAAGATAAAATTCCACTGAAGGTTGGAGTATATACCGCCACATGCATCATGCATCGTATGTCACGAGAACTGATATACACTGTCCCTTAAAACTAACCAATTAGCAAAATGAACCAGAGTGCAACAAAATATTATCTAAATAAAAATGTGGAAAAAAGAGTTATTATTTTAATTTTCACATAAATAATTCCTTTCATCAAGCTATACATCAAGATAAGTAGATGAATTAGTTCATTGCTATGATTGTTTACTTCTTCTATCAGTTGCATTTTAAGACCAGAAGCAAGAACGAGGGAGAGGAGATGGGCCAAACCAGAACTTTTTAAAGGTTTTTAACATCAAGTCAATTTTGTATGGGAAAAAAAGGATTTATGTAAAATTTATAGAACAAAACACTTACATCTTGTTCAAGTGCCAGGCGACGCTCGTGCAAAGCTTGCTTCCTTCTCTCTAAGCTAGCTTGCAGAATTGCATTTCCTCTTGCCTTAACATTGATGAAAGCCAAAAACTATTATGAAAAACTACTTTGTAACGTAATATATCATTTCCACACCCCAAAAAGTAAGTAATTACCTCTTTCGCAATCCTGTGACGCAAATCATTCTTTGCAATCTCCAATCTCTGGATGGCAAGCCTATAAATGAAACCATTGAACTTCAATATGATGGATTAACATTACACATATAGCTTCTCAAATATTTAAGAAAGATCCAATTAGAAGGATTTTGTTCGAGAGAGCAACCCAATTTTGAAACATGGAATATTGTCATGTAAAGTAAATCACCGTTCTTATAAAATTGTGTAGCATATAAGTTTCACAAGTTTTCAGCAGAAGATGACAATAAAGCAAAGTAAAGTGTAATAAAAGATAATCTTAACAAAGCAAAGCAAAGTGTTATAAAAGATAATCTTACTCTTCCTCTCCAGAAGAATCAATTGACTCTGTTGAAGAAGTTTTCCTTGACTGCAAGAATAGAACAATCAGCTTGCTTGATCCCAAAAACGAAGATTTTATGTATTAAAATACGTTCAAAATTCAGCAGAGAAATGTGAAAAATTGAGAATCAATGAATTTTCTTGCATAGTATGCTTATAGTTCACCTAATTCGGTAGGAAAAACTCACATTTTTTCTTCCCCAAAAAGTCGATTTCTTGGCACTAGAATTAATACTCGTGAGTTTGGGTGTTGACTTCTCAGTCATTAATTCAGGTCCCGGAACAGATTGATGTATCTCTTGACCAATAGATGACAGAATTTGTCCCATAGATCGTTGAGACTCATTACCGAGTATTTCTGCAGAAGCATCCTTCATGTTGTCGTGTGCTTTCTGTTGGTCTGATTGCTCATTAACTGAAACATTAGAATCAGTTCGAGTATGATTGTGCACGGGAGATCCATCATCTGAATCATCGTTTCTGATAGCCTGGTATTAGAAAAAGCACCAAAAGCATTTGTTAAAGAGTTCATGGGAAAGGTGCACATCATTGAAGCCAACAGTGATCAGCATAAACAAAATTATTTACGATTTGGTAGGTCCTACTCCACGTCACAATTTTTCAAGAAATTAAATGAAAAGAAAGATTACCATGAATTGCTAAATAAAACTCAGTATAACTTTCTTACATCAATCATTTGTTTCACATTGGACATCCAACTTGGTTTCGAAGTCATTGAGAATGCATGTATACAAAAAGAGAGAGGGGTGGGGAGGAGGGAAGAGAGAGAGAGATGAACCTTAAAGTCATAAAGATCACTAGCAGCAGACCCACTGCTTTCACTTAACTTCCCACTGAGTCTGCGGTCACGATCATAATCTGTTTCAGGGTCAACTTCGTTTTCAGCATCATGATAACCATTGACTTTTATGTCAGGATTTTCATCATCACTAGAATCTTCGCTTCCGCTGTTGTCAGTTTGAGAATCCGCTGACATAGAGAATCTGTGCAGACTATCATCCTGAAAGGGATTACATTTCGTATGAGAATTCTGCAAGCAACGATTGCTAACATCTAATATTTTGCAGTGCTTAATTTATGGGTAAATTACATAGAAACCCCCTGTGTAAGACCCTAATTACGAAAAAAACACCCCGAGATTTGAGAAATTACAATAACTTTTCCATGTAAAAACAGATTACAATCGCCACTGTTTTCGAGGTGGATCTGACGGAGTGTCTTGGTAATTTGTAAGACCTCAGAAACTCTCATGGTAATTACCCAATAACCCAATAGAGGACATGCGTGTAACTATTCCTATATTTATTTGTGCGCAAGCAACATTCGGGCAGTAAATAATTTTTTGCATAAAGTAACAAACTATTAAATAAGAAAAAGTAACTTACATCAAAAATATTCTCATACTCCTCTAGGAGTGTTGCAATAATTGCTTGGGCATTATTAGCAGCATTGGCAGCAGCGAGAAGCTGAGCAGAATTATCTCCATTGATATCATAATCATCCTCCAATTCACATTCACCAGCTAATAGCGGTCTCAAGAGCAACGGAGCCATACAAGCAGCAACAGCTGATGGAGTCATTCGATTCTCAGAAGCATGACAGGAAATTGTATGCATCATCTTAAGAATTCTACAAACAACAAACAGGAAATAAATGAGATTTAAAAAAAGTGTGTTATGAAGGATAAAATATTTTCTGACGACATCAGCAAATTGCGTAACTTTCTAACAAAATGGAACGAGTGTAAGGTTTTCTTATAAGAGAGGGTGTTATGTGCTCAAAATAAGGGGGTTGGATTATAATTACACTAAATAAGAGGAGTGATCTATTTAAAAACTCTTTTAATATAAACCAAAATTCAACGTTTTTAAACAACATGATATCACACATTTAGAAATATCGCAAAAATAAAGGGAATTTTAGATGTAACAACCCAAAGCAAACAGCCAGAGTGAGACTAAACACATACATATACCCAATGGCGGATCTAGAATTTTAGGTCAGTGGGGGCACCAGCGATAGAACGAGGAATTTTACCGGGGGGGGGGGGGGAGCCGAAGACGAAAGATTTAAGGGGGGTGCGGGGGGCAAGTACGGTATGTTATATTTATGGGGGGAAATATAATAAGGAACTAGGTTCAATTACAACTTTTGATATACTTTATACACTTATATCTCTTTCGTTATAGCCAGGATTTTGGGTTTTGTTGGGGGGGGGGGGAGCAAACTCAAAATAAAGGGAGAAAACGTGATATTCTTAGATCTTTAGGGGGGGCGAAATTCAAATATAAAAAATTTTATAAGGTAAAAAAATGATTTTTAAAAATTGAGGGGGGGGAGTGAGATGGAAATTGGAATTGAGGGGGGCAATTAAAATTTTGAGTGGGGGCATTAATGTAATTTACAAGTTAAAATTTAAAAAAATGTATATATTAAAAAAAAAAAAATTGAGTCGGGGCCCTGCCCCCCCCCCCCCCCCGGGTTGGCTGTACGTCCGCCCCTGCATATACCTAATGTTGCCAATAGAAGATACAAAAGTACCATATATCGATGGAATACAAGTTTGATAATGAGAATATGAATGAGGAAAAAAGAGGGGGTGGGGGTGGGGGGGGTGGATAATACCTTTGTAAGAGGCGCCTATTGGGTTCAGGAAATGTTTCTTGCATGGCAGAGCGCATTGCATTAACCCGAGCTTCCTTTCGGTCAATTTCTACTTAAGATAAACATAAAGAAACCAAGTTATTCAGAAAACCAGTAAACCCAAGCCAATTACAGCAAGATACCCACACCGGACTGGAATATTGGCACAAAAATTTAAGAAAAAGTTGTAACATAAACTTACTATAGGCTTCCAACAATGCTGTGCAACAGGATGCAGGAACAGGAGATGAAGGTAACTCACGAAGAACATGCTGAAGAAGAGGTAACACCGTCAATAATAAGTTAGAATAAATCCAGACCACAAGCACGAAGGCTATGTTTGTTTATGTTAATTGAGTAAATTTTCAGAATTTTTTTGGGGAATGTGTACTAAGGGTATTTGTGAGAAATGATGTGATGTTGGTTGTGTTTGTTATGTTTTTAAAAAATTGTAGGAAGTAGTAAAATATGTCAAATCAATTGTGATTTATTGATGTGTGATGTGTAAAATGATTGAGTTAGTTACTTTAATAATGATTATGTGATTAAAAAAAATAGTAAAGTAAGAATAGGTGAGGGAGGTAATTACCACTGAGAGATAATGTGAAGTGACAGATATATTGATCGAAAGTAAACCATATGAGGGAACGAAAAAGTGAAGTTGAAAAATTTTTTATGGTTGAAAATGGTTTGTAGTAATTTTCTGAAAATTGTGATCCAGAAAACAGAAAATGGTATTCAAAAATATAAACAAACATAGCCGAAGTATTTAGAAGGAAATCAAACCTTAACACAGTCGCCAATAACATGAGCATCCTCATCAGGATCAAATTCAGTCTTGCCTACAATGAATGAACTTGCAAATTGGTATGCATCGCACGTAGTATATTGGAAATTTTACATAGAATTTAAATGAGAGGAAGAAGAAAGAACATAGTGTAAAGGAAACAATAGCGGATTGGTTCTTTTATATAAGTTTCCATACTTAAAGCAACAGCCTTCTACTCTTCACCTTTAGCAAACCAAGATAACATTGATATATAACGTACATATGAAAACAGAAAACTTAACTACTCACTCTTAGTCATGGTCAACCAAAGTCATAAAATGAAATGCAGCCATAGCAGCAAGGAGAAAAATGATGTACTAAACCAGATAGACTTGAATAAAGCAAAAACCTTGTTCATATTCTTGAACTCTTTGGACCACTTCCTCAACATCGGCAGACTGCCGCAGAATTCCTTCTACTTTAATTCCTGTTAAACATAGATGTCATAGTCCGATTAACATTGAAGAGAGCTAATGGAAAGCTTCTGCATTGTTACTTCGTTGAATTGATGATATAATAATTGGAATAGCACAATATGGATCCAACTTAGCCACTATGATTATTATGATTACTAAATATCCCACCTCATCTTCTGTTGGCTAACACAAAGCTGAGTAGTGATTGTCATTGATAGAAAGAAAATGGGATGAAACTACCAATTCCTGTCACTCCTCGGTGACTATGAAATTGTTAAAGATCTACGACAAATGCTATTGGTTTATTTTCAACTAATGTATGTCTGCAGCTTTTTTACATTTTAGGCAAATTTAGTTTGAAAACAACCAAAAATTGCAAAAAAGTCACCAGGTACATATGACGAGACAAACTAAAAAAATTTAAGATTACATCTCATAAAGTCCAAATTTCAACAAAACGAATATCAACCAAACCAAGTTCTTTTTCGATGTAAAAGAAGCACAAATGCAATACTGCTCTAGGCTTTCAAACCCTTTCATAATTGTTCGGAAAAATGGCTTAAGCAGGACAAGCTAGACAGTGGGTGGTACTCTTGTGGGTAGGCTCAAGCTGTTGGGGGAAAACCAGATTGTAGTGACACAAAAACGGGCAAAACATTAAAAAGACTGCTTGGGTGTGTGCTGGAACTGATCCAACACGGTACCTCGTCATTGAAATCAAAATAGCTTTCAAGATCTCATGAGAAACTATTTTGAAGAATGATGCTGCAGGCAAATCCCAAATTGCAAAACTAAAGCTTACCATACTTCTCAAGAAACAGAAGTGCTTTCTCTAGGAAGGATGGGCCCCCATCAATATCTTCTAATGCAAGCAAAATTGGACGTCCAACAACCAAAGACTTCACTGGCCGTTTCTCTCTCCCTGAATTGAAAAAAAAGTCTTATCAGGAGTTGTGCATATAAAAGAACTGAGAGAAGGTACAAAGAAGCTCTAAAAGGAAATATTTATAGAACATGGAAGAAGATAATAATAATAGATACAAACATTGATGGAAAGACCCGTCGATAGTATCATTAGCATCGCTTCTAAATATCCCATTGTGTCCCATCACAAGAGCAGCATTTGGGGCTTGTGCAAGAGCATGTTCAAGGGCTGTCTTCCACTCATACAAGTCTTCAGATGTCTCTGCCTGAAAATGACAAAGAGAGCATATAACACAAACAACAAACATATACATACACAAAAAGAAAGAGAAAAAAAAGAAAAAACAGATGAAAAGGTATAAATTTATGTCCTATGCACCTTAAGAGTAAACGCTCGTCCATCTCGTCCATCAGGAAACAAAACAGTTAGCAGTTTCTTGTCTTCTCTCACAACAACACTGCATCACAGGAAAACATCAAAAACATTGAAGGAGATGCATAGAAAGAGACGAAGAGATAAGAGGGACCACTATTTTATACCTTCCTGAATTGTTTAAATCAATTCCACCCAAAGTCAAATTTACTTCACCACCACGCTGCGGAAGTGCACTCTACACAAGCAGGGAAGTTATTGCCATTCAAAGCGATAATAATACCAAATTCAAGTCTGACAAAATTTTGATAATATGAAACTGCTTCATTGGAGCCGCATTTCTCAGTAACATGATGAGTAAGCAGTTTACTGATCAAGTTTACTGCACAGCAGATCATATAAAAGGAAAAGTAATGATGCAAAAGAGACTAACAGGGTCATTCTTGAAGAAAACCAAAGAAGTGCGTGTAAGGATGAACCATCGCTTCTTCCAAGACTTCCACCCTAACCCTACAAGAAGTTGAAGTTGTCAAAGGGAACGAAACAGTCATGACACCGACAACAAGAAAAATAAAACGAGATATTTTTACATAATTACTCCGTTTTTTCAGTAACCATAATATTATTCGCGCACACTTAAATCAATTCACTTCTCCGTCTCAGCCATTAATGAAGTGTATGCTTTCAATCAAGCATAATTTTTAAATTTCAGCCGCTTTTCAACTGAATGCTCTTTACAGCTACAGCTAAGATGAACTACTTTACACTTCGAGAGCCTTAACCAGAGGCTTAAGGTCTACAAGCATGCAAGAAAGCCGCTTATATGATTACGTCCTTTCTTGAAAAATAATGGTGTCTGACAATCAACCTACTAGCTATCAGATAAATGTCAAAACCTTCACAAGCATCAAGGCATGTTTTGCACAGTAGAGCAATGCCTCTATCTAAGAGATAATAATTAACATCTTCAAAATCGAAGGTCGAGTCACAGGCACAAATAGGAGCTTTAGGTTAAAACCTTTTGGAGGATAATACTTAACCTCTACTCCTTGTTTAAATAAAAAAAAGGTAGTGAGAAGTTTTCTTCTATAAATAGATGCTCTCATGTATCTACTGTTTCCTAACGACCAATTGCCAGCAAAAGGACTTCTACGTTATCAATGAAAAATTGTCAGGAACACGTTGATTATGAGAAGAATGCAAATTTACAGAAACACCCTTTGCCCCATTTGATTAATTCTTTTTCAGTCATCCAGGAAAAAGTGCCAGAGAAATACATGCTTACGGATGAGATCATTTTGTAATTAAATAGAATAAAAGTAGTGGTGGAAGGATATCAAATCCAGCTACACTAATTTACCCTCCAAATTTGGCAGAGAGGGCGTCAAGCACTAAAGGAATAAAATGACCCAAATCAAATATGCCAAATGAACTTTAACAATAAATGACAACTAGGATTGTTTTCTCACTCTTCCTACCAATTTTCTCGTCCCCCTCCTTTTTCTATTCCAATCAAATAGGGAAGAATTCTAGGTGTACTTTACAATGCACCTTCTCCTTACAAGGACCTCTCCACATCCATGAACTAGCCATAGCTTTACACAAAGAAAACAAACTGAATTCAGATTAGCAAACAAAACTTATTCACGAGTAATACCACCAACTCCCCTATGAGCATCTCTATATCAATTATAAGAAACTTTGGAAGCATTCTGAACTAATGATATGTCCGGACAGAGAAATAAAAACAAAAACTCTCACATCATCACTAAATGTCGTGTACATCCATTTGAATATAACTGAATCACAATCAAGACCTAATGCCTCATGATACTATAAGCACTAGGGTAAAACATGAATCATGTAAATCACGTTTAATGCGACATAAAAGTTCCATAAGTGCAACGAATGTCACTGTAGATAAACTAAAGTCCTGCCAGGCCCAACAATAAGTTACAAAACGCTAACTCAGCACAAATGCGCAGGCATGTGAGGCAATATTGGCACACTGCATATTACAATCACTCCAATTTCTAATTTTATCTTATTCACAACTCTGAAATAACTAACCTTTTGACGATATGAGCAAATGGCCACTCTTAAACACCTGAAAGTCATTCAAAATTGAAAATCATCAAGAACAACAAAAACCCATTATGTTAAAAGACTCAAAATCCAAACTTTACATGATTTCAACAAATAACAACAATTCATGGCCCAAATTTAAAGCAGAAAAAAAGGTCAAATTTGAACCAAAGTAAATTAATAAGATTTCAACTTTACCTTGACAATTACTTGACTAAATTTGACTACATAAACACCCAACATTTCAATCCCTCTTTTACTATCCCATTAAAATTTGAAAAAAAAAATCCAAAAAAATAAAAAATATCAAAAAATGCAACAAACCCACTATGTTAAAAGACTCAAAATCCAAAATTTACATGATTTCAACATATTACAACCATTCATGGTCCAAACTTAAAGCCAAAAAAAGGGGCAAATTTGAACCAAATAAATTCACAAAATTTCAACTTGACAATTACTTGACTAAATTTGACTACATAAACACCCAACATTTGCATCCCTCTTTCACTAGCCATAAAAAATTCAAAAGAAAAAATGCCAAAAATTAAAAAATACAGTTAAAGCATTATACCGTATTTGAGTTCCCAATACGAGGTCGTTCAAATGCGGCAATAGTAGCCGACATTTTACTATCTTTTACGTTACAACATCTCAACTCGGATTCAACACCTGGTCGACTCAGATCGAACTCGGACAGAAAAAATCGAAGAAGATCTGCACAATGGAGATAAATGAACTGGGTTTTCTTCTTTTTTTTCAATTTATTCTGGGTTTTTTTTATTTTTCAATTTTCGAAAAAAAAAAATGGATAGATGAAGGTGGTAGAAGCAACCAACCAGAGCTGGCCTTTTTCACAAGCCTTGTAATACTTTCTCTCTCTGTATATATTTCTCTCTCTGTATATATATATATTTGTTTTATATTTGTGTGCGTGTTTATGGGGGGGTTTGATTAGGTGGGGTGGTGGTGTTATAGTAGTTGTGGGGTGTGAAGTCAAAATAATATTTATTAATTTATTTTTTCGATTTAAGTGTTATAATAATTTATCTATTTGTTGCTTTTTACCAACTTTCTGGCCGTGACTGACTCTCAATAATCAATATTGATTCTCTATTTATGTGTTTATTTACGCAGTAATTTTTATTTTACATTTTCTTGATTTTTGGACGGAGAAGTATATGGGATAATTTTATATTAGATCGAATATAGAATGATCTGAGTGCGAATTTTATGTTTATCTCTCTCATACAATTACATATATGTGGAGACTGCACATAATACACCTTAATTTGTGAGAGATTTAGACATTAGAACCGTTGAATTCGGTCTAGTATAAATATTTCCGAGTATATCAACACTATTTGGACATGGTTGTAGATGATTCTCCACGCCAAGAAATGGCTGAATTGAGTGATAATTATTGTCGATTAAGGTGATGTACTTAATGAACTCAAAAAAAAAAAAAATTGTCGTTGACCTTGTTACTAGTCGTGGAATTTTAGGGATTACATAAACTCGATTCTTAAGAATACGTTATTGAATTATTATCAGTTATAAATTATGAATTAGTATAGATTATAAAAGTTGTCAATAAGTCAAAAGTTTGAAAGGAGATGTTGAAATTCACAATGTAGTAACTAGTAACTATATTTTCATTTTTCACCCTAAATTTAATGCATAAATACCGGCCATGCGACTCCTTTTAGTCAAATAGAAGGTTGACTTGCTATAGAATTCATATTTATACTTTTGTCTAATTACAACGATAAGAACACACAGGAGTGGGGATTTAAACATTTGACCTCTGACTTAATAGTGAAAGGTGTCACTTAACTGAATAATTATTAGTTATTTATAGTTTTTTTAATGCCAAAATCGTGATGGACTTTGATTTAGAGTTTAAGGTTTTGTCGGTGTTTAAATATACAGGAATGTAATTTTTAAAGTGTCTTGACATGAAGGAACTTTATGTAATTTTCAATAAATGAGGGGTTTTGTGATAATTACACAACGAGCGTGGGGTCTTTGTATAATTTTTCCTTAAAATCACATGTTTATTTGGTTCTTTTTAAGAAAATTACAAAAATGTGGCATTAACTTTTATTTCTTTAGTGGGAAAATGTTGATCCAAAATTTAAACTAGTGCTAGTTCTGAGGTGCAGACTGCAGAGAAATGCCAAAAACCACTGTCCAACGGAATGTACAATCGTTCAAGCGTGGCTCCACTGCCTATTCAGCCAGTGTTGTTTATTGTGCAATAAAAGTTGTACTTCTTGTTTTGTACAATCCAAACAAAAAGTGCATTTTCTTTTCTTTTTTTGAAACAATGCTGAAAGTTTTTGGTACATGCTAATTTTTTTTTATTACTAAAGTTAGGTGAGGAGGTCTTATCTCTCGAGTCGGGTCGCGCAAAGAGAAGCCCTCCTAGGGTTGTGTCTACAGTGGGATTCAAACTTTTATAGGATCACAAGCCACTTACCACTTGGCACAACAATCTTGGGTGGAACGTGCTAATTACTATAGCTATTTGTTTGAATATATTTCACTTTAACTTTGAATGGTTATAGTGTTTTTATAAATTGTTATTTTATTTTTTGTTGTTGTTGTTGTTAATTTCACCACTTTTACTCCTGTACTTTTTATTTTGAAGGGTAATAGTATGTTCGTATTAAACCAATATATATTGCGGTAAGTTACATTAACTCTCAACTATAAATATTTGAAACCCATTAATAAGCATTAAAAAAATTAAGTTTATTGAATCAATTATTGTGTAGTCACATAACAAAATAAAGAATATGTGACAGAATTTGATTATATTAATTGGTGTCTCTTGTATTACTACAAATTGCATACAACAAATTTGTATTTTTAATTTTGTTTAGCTCACCATTTTTATTTTTATTTCATTCAATAATCAGTTTACAACGTCAAGAACAATACAACTGAGACTGTCTCTAACGATATAGTAAAAAACAATTAAAGCACCAAATATCAAGTTTTTCAAGATAACAAATCTTAAGAACTAATAAACGACACAAAACCATCGTCTTATTCAAGAGAGACGAAACTCTCATTCGAGAGAGAGAAAACAACCTCTCATATGCGAGAGAAAACAAAATACTAAACAAACTATCTAAAAAGCTATATAAAATCTTACGAATCACCCGTCTTCATTTCGTCAGATCCGTCTCTGTCTCGTTAGATTCGTCACCGTTTTGTCAGATTTGAAGTTGGGTTATACAATTTGAAGAGGGTGCTCCAACCTAGCCCGCCAACGATGATGGTGGCAAAAGTGGTGAAGGAGGCGACTGCTTCACCAAGCCATCGTCGACGGAGAAAAAGAGAAGAGAAAAGGTTGGCTGCAATTGTATATGGAGTGAATTATAACTAAAAATAACTGTTTAGCTCACCATTGAAACTTGGCATTTGTATTTTTTATTTTGTTTAGCTCACCATTGAAACTTGGCCCTATGAAATTATTAAAAGAATATTTTGTTTGCTATTATACTACACAATAACTGATTCAAAAAAAAAAAATACAAAAGGATAATATTTTAACAGTGCAGAACTTTCAATTTTTTTTTCAACTATGAATTAAATGAAGTCTGCGAAGAGAGAAGTTTTATAGAGTTCAAATGGGTAAATTTATAACCAAACTCTCACAGGGCTAAAGTTTAAGGTCTAAAATGATAAATTTGACAATATAAAGGACAAATTCTTAGGCCTTGTTTGTTTATGTTTTTAAATCCTACTTTCAATATTTTGGATAACAAAATCCTAAGGCTTTGTTTGGACGTGTTTTCATTTTATTTTCAACCATCATTTCCTTTGCCGTATGGGGAAATGAGTTTTTTTTTGTTTTTGTGCGAAAATGTCGGCGTGTTTGATTGTGTTTCTGAAAATAGTTAGAATTGATGATTGTATGAAATAATTGGTTAGTTAAAAGTAATGACTATGTGAATAATATAGATAATATTATATTGATTAAATATATTTATAAGTAAAAGTGATAAAAATTAACCCCCCATAAAAGCAATAAAAACTCAAAATGGGTCTTAAAATATCCAAAAGCTAATAAAGGTTAGTACCATGTATTTTATTTCACTATAACACCATAATTATTGTCGAAAATATGGATTTTCAAAAGGAAATGTGAGAGAAAGAAAATTGTGAGTGTGATTTGATAAAGTAAAAAGTAATTATTAGAGAATGTAAAAGTAAAAAATGAAAATCCATTTTCAGTTAAAAATGATATAAACTGTGTATTTTTATTTTCAGATGAAAATGAAAATGAAAAAAAGTAAATCAAAACACATCCAAATGGGCCCTAAGGCTATGTTTGTTTGTGTTTTTATAGCTATATTTTCATTTTCATTGAAAATGAAAATACATAATTTTACACAATTCTTAACTGAAAATACACGTATTTTCATTTACAGGCCAGGGCCATAAAGGCTTATATCAGATCCTAACAACGTCATGGCATGCTCATTTATCTCTTAACCTAGCCATATTAGGCTTTTTAACCATTGTTGTAGCTTACCATTTGTATTACATGCCCCTTTATCCATTTTTTTTACTTTACCGATTCACACTCAACTTTTTCTCTCTCTCACACCTTCTTCTAAAAATTCATATTTTTGGCAACAATTACGGTATTATAGTGGAATAAAATACATAGTATTAAGCTCTATAGGCTTGTGCACATTTTAAGACCAATTTTGAGTATTTTTAGTGCTTTTTTTAGGGCAATTTTTATCATTTTTACTTATAAATTTATTTAATCAATATAATATTATCTATTATTTCATCCATACAATATACATAATTATTACTTTTAACATACTCAATTATCTCACGCATTAACAAATCATCAATTACAACCGTTTCCAAAATACAATAAAAAATGTCGACATTTTCACATAAAAATCAAAAAATTTATTTTCCCATACGTTTTAGAAATTAACGGTTGAAAATTAAACAAAAATACATCCAAACAGAGCCTAAAAAATCCACATGACAAACTATTTTAAATCAAATACACATTTCAAATTACACTTTCTTATTCTTCTCCAATATAAACTACCTATTAGTCACTATATCCAGCATTTCACATAATTATCAATAATTTACTTTCCAATATATATTTTTTTGTTTTTCATATTTTACAATCATTTAACTCATAATATCAACTAATCATTATTGATTTGAGACATTTTATAAATTTCACCATATTCAAAAAGTATGGATCATACTTGGAAGCTCCCTAGAGTTTGGCTCCCGGGTGATCTTCAACCACACATGTATTCATACATGTGTGGAGATCTACTATCACGTATACATGTGATGGTGGAGATCTAGAAGCCCACCTTTTTCAGAACTTCCAAATATGACCCTAAAAATATAAACAAATACACCAATACATCATATCAAATACACACGAATAACCATAAAACGAATTCCCTATAAATTTTACGGATTTGAATTCAAAATCACAAACAAACAACGCCTTCATGATTTTGAATTTACAACGTAAAATGGAATTTACTGCATTTATTTTTTAAGTGGTTGAAGTGGTGAGGCATGAGTGGTCCAAGTATGCAGTGGGGACATAGCCAGCTCAGTATTCAGAATTTCGAGTAAGAATCAATTTTTGCTTTTTCCTATGCTTAGTCAAATTCTGGTTTCTTTCATTTCAACACATCTCTATCTTGACTTTCTTTTTTACTTTATTTTATTTTCCTATAGTGATTTTAAACTTAAAAGAAATGCTATACAGGCGAAAAATTCTATACTAAACCAAATTCAATAGTTCTAATGCATATATCTTTTATATATCAAAGGTATATACTATATGTGATCTCCCACGAACTCATGTGAAAGAAATAGATACAAAATATATTTTCAAATCATTTAACTCGATCAGACATAAATTACCCCTACGTCTCATCTAAAGGTAAAGTGGTGTTGGGAGTGGAGAGTATTCCTTATAATATCAAATTTTGCTTCAGTTTGTACATGAAATATTCCTTATAATATCAAAATTTGCTGCAATTTGTATATGAATAATGAAAAAATATATTTTAAAAATATAAGAAGATTTGAAATATGCGTGTGTGGATGCACGATTTTTTTTAAAAGGTGTAATAGTTGTAATGTATATGATGTGTTTTTTCGTAAAATATGTTTGTAAATTATTTTATGGAAGTTTTGTTTGTTTGTAGCTTTAGTTTATTTCCTTGGAAAGAATTAAACGGTATGTGTCACTTAATTGTAAATATTTTAGTTAGGTTAACTATTTATTTATTTTCATAATTTTATGTCTTTGTATGAAATATAATTAAATATAATATATACAAGCATATATTTATAACTGTTTATACTTATATATGTAACTATACATATAGTGTTTGAAAAATAATAATATTCTTTTCACTTATTTGCATTGCTAGAAAATGTAAAAAACATATATATTAAATCTTGGGGAAAATTGCAATTTTAGTCCTATATATTGGGGGTGGAACAGTAGTTTTTTCAACTTGCAATTAAATCATTTATCTTTAAATTTTGTGGCAATTTCAGTCCTCGACATGGCAATTTTGGTCCTCCAGGCCGAAAAATTCTAAAAATTCGGGATTTTGCATCCAATTTAGTTCATTTTGGAGGGCAAATTTGAGCTTTTTTTGATTTTTGGGGGGAAAATAATTATTGTGCATCCATTTGAGACACATAATATAAAAATAACTTGCTAAAATACAAGTATACTAAAATATATTTACATACATACATAGAAAATAAACAATCACTAAATAATGTCCAAAACTAATTTATTTTTATTTTTCATACTTTAACATGTTGTATCAATTTATCTAAGAAGAGTACTCGATATTTTATGGGGACGGAGAGTACTTCATAATTTTTTTTAAAGTTTGAAAGTTTATATACATATATATATATATACACACATATATTATATACAACCACTGATATTAAATAATATCAATTCCTATTATTTTAAGATACTTTGAAATTATGAGTCTTAATTAATTAATAAACAATAATAGATAAATAAGTATGAAAAATAAAAAAAACTGCTAAGTTTAATCATCAATGATTGTATATTATTGTTTGAATATTGTTGTTGTTACTGTGTATTTTGTGTTTATATAACTATATATATAAATATAATATTAACAAAAGCCCCAATTCCCCCCATTCCCCCCACCCCCCAAAATCATTTAAAGCTCACTTTTCCCTCCAAAATCCTAATTTAAAAAAAAATCGATCCGGAGGACCAAAATTGCCACTCAGAATACTGAAATTACCACAAAATTGAAAGTTAAAGAACTTAATTTAAAGTTGGAAAAGATACAGTCCCAAAGTTACCACCCCCTTAATATATAGGACCAAAATTGCGATTTTCCCTTAAATCTTGCATTCTAGATGGAAGAATATGCCTAATAAATTCGAATAAAGGGGCAAATCATTACTACATGAAGACTCTTTCTAATAGAGACATGTACTTATAAGTAGGGGTATACGCGGTGTGGGTTGGGACAACTTTATTATGTTTTTGTCCTGATCTAATGTTTGTCATTTTAAGACATCATAGCCCGAATTTGATTCGACAAGCCTTGAACCTCAACCTTGCGATCTACTTGAGTTGGGGCGGGTTGGAGCGATTTTTGCAACTTCTAACAATTTAATGGTCTGCACTAATGTATAAATTGCATTCTATCTCTCATTGCAGTTGAAATTCATCACAAATTGGGAAAAGGAGTCTGGAAGTGACTGCAAGATGAGGTCGGTTTGTAGTTGCGGGTCCATGTTGAAGTTGAGGGTCTCTAATCTCTCAATTTTCGAAATTATTTTAAGAACATGATCCCAACTTTTTCACCTTTTTTTTTTATCTTGGCTCCAAAGAGCTCTTTCGATATCTCATAACGAGCAGTACGACTATGCTCACCATAGAGCTCTACCAAGTGTGCCAAAATAGCCCTCACCGACGACCATTTTGTCGTGAGATCTCTGCAACTCATTTGTCATTGAGCCCAACATGTATTCAAGAACCCTGACGTCGTCTTTGACCCATTTTTCATGAGCCGCGACTTTCTCCTCACTAGCACTCGTCCTTGCGGGCGCGGCTGGGATATCAGTCTCCAATGCATACCCCAATAACTCCATATTGAGGACTATCCTTAGATTTCGGAGCCAGTCTACATAGTTTGGACCAGTCAAAGTGTTCTTTTCAAGTAGTACAAATAACGGGTTGATAGTCATGGTGAGAGAGATAATAAGCTAATAACTGCAGAAAAGTAAAAAGACTTATTAGAATTTATTATAATTGTTGTTCCAAGTTTAAATTAAGGACTTTCAAAATAAACTTGGCTCCCACTACATTTTTCGAAAATCCACACTCCCACTGTGGAATTCAGAAGTCATCGTTTGAAGGCTTCGTAGTGGTGATTGATTTCTTTAACTAGATTAATAGGTTGTAATCTTTTGCTGATATGCGGCCTAATTATTCTATTTAAAGTAATATCCAACATCAACCCATCAAATGGATGATTCAATCCATTTGTCCATTATTCATCAAATCTCAATCTTTTAACGATCTTATTCATTTATGAATAATTTAAGTTTAAGCCACTGACTAATTATTAGTCTAGCAATTGAATTTCACCTTGCAACCTTTTGCTGGTATGTGGGGTGAAATTTGTTTTGACTAATGGCATTTCATGCACTTAGAAAAATTCAAAATATATTTCAATATTTAACCCCCATTGCTTAGGGACGATATTATATATTAAATATCCTTTTAATTTCTCCTAAGTTCAGTGGAGGACAGAATACCTAGTACCCTTTGCCAATTTAATATTTTTCAAAGTGGGAGAATTAAATTATTTATTAGGTCTCACTTTGCACATTAATCCATTTTATACTAAGCATACAAATATGGATTAAATATAAATGAAAGCAATACTAGAAAGCTAACAACACACGATTTATGGACTTTAATCCTAGATTGAGATAAGCCAATGTCTCAATCTCTAATTGAAATAAACTACACTAAAGCTTCCAAAGCTCCTTCTTGTATCTGTTTGGCTCTACTTGGATTTCTCCTTTGGGTTTATTCTATTTCTAACTATTACATTTTAATATAAGCAACCTATACAAAATTTCTACAGAAAGAAATAAAAATAGGCTCAAAATGACCTTTACAACCCATCGAAAAGAAATACAAATTAAAAACGAGTTTAAGTCCGTGAATCATGTCTCCCGTCACATAACATGTCAAATTTCTAATTAAATTTCAAATTTAATCATTGTTTTTATATTCTCGAGGAAACTAAATTTATTTTATTCTATTAGAAAATTCAATTTTAATAAACTTTAATTAATTTCATATTAAAATCTAATTTTAATAAAAATTAATCTCCAAGTTCATTGAAATTAAGTTCACAATAGAAAAATCCAATTTAATTCAAAGTCTTAATTAACATTAGATTAGATGATATTAAAATTCTTTTATTAAATATAAACTATATTATTTATTTTTGCATTAAAATCCAATTTCAATCAAAAACTAAATAAATATATATATTTAATAAATGACCCGGGTCACCCACGGGTCGACCAGGGTCGGGGCAATTTGACGCGTGTGTTATAAAACATACGGGCACGGTAGCCCAACTGCCGTGTTTTTCAGCACGATGTGCGACCCATTTTTCTCGACAGCACAGTTGCCGAGCTAGACCATCACGCTGATGTGGGCGCACACAGCCCAGCCTGTGCGCGTACAGCAGTGCCTATCACCGGTGGCGGCACCACGACGACGACGTGTCAGTGCTGAAATTTGTAATTTAATTTTCATCATATTAAAATTACATAAAACTCAACTTTTATTAATTTCTAATGAACGAAAAATAAATAAAATCCTCAAGAACACAAAAATGGGAAATCCAAATAATTAATCATGCATCGCAAAAAAACTAAACATGCATCTAATCACATATTTACACGTAAATTACATATGCCGAACCCCGCGATTTGGCTCTGATACCACTGTTGGGGAAAATTAACCAAACGCAGTGGAAACGGTATTTTAAAATTTTATTTGGATTTTCTCATAATAGGATCAGTCCCAGGGTCTTATCACGCGAATGTACGATAGGGATATTGAAACTTTATTCGTTGTAGCGAAGTGGTCGGAGAAACTCACGAATTCGTCTTCTTCAACTCTTTTGCGAAACAGTACGGCTGATTGCTTGATAATCCGAGCAGTCCAAAAGTGCTGCCTCTAAATTGTCTAGCTGGAAAAATCTTGATCAGAAGAATTCTCCTCCTTCTTGGTGCTATGACCGACAGCTAGGGGAGAGAGAGAGGAGGAATTTCTTTCTTGTGGCTCAAGTGTTTAATAAAACTTATTACCTAGGTATTAACTAATGTGATATATTTATATCACTTAAGTTATAACCTTGGCTTAAAAAACCCATAGTGGACGCCTACTTGGCCGCCCCACTCAACCTTGGTGTGCCTTTTGATGCACCAATTTGAGCTCGGTCCAATCCCTTATTTAATTAAGTAATTCAATCCAATTAATTAATCTAATTAAATAATAGATAAGATATTTAATTAATTTTATTTCTTCAAGAAATAATATGTTAATTAAATTATAAATGAATTAACTTATTTTTTCAAATAATTGATTCTATTTAATTAATTTTAAGTTTCCAATACTTAAAATATTACCACAAGAAATATTTCATATTTCTATCGATTTTTCCTTTTTTAGCGTGACTCTTTAGGTTCATCTATATTTGGCAATGGGAGGATTCCATTTTATTATGGGTTCCACCTAGCCAGTCAAGTGGTCCACATTGTAACCCAAATAAGATGAATGATTGGATCATTTTAACTTTCCCATTGTAAATACCGTGCGAATACAAACTCTTCGTTTTCTTATCCTGGTCAAGTGAGAGTCATAGTTTTAGGTCAAACTCACTAACTTCACTCTATGTTATATTTATAATAAGTCTAGATCTGTGAATGCTTTGGTCAAAGACTTTAAGATCTAACTTACTTATAAATGCATAGGATAATTCCTCGTTCACTTTCGATGGAACGAATCTCATCTTGGATATCAGTTAAGACTACTACTTGCCCATTAGATTGCAGTTCGAGGTTGACCCCACCAAAGGGTAACTTGGGTCTAATTACTCTAGTGACAAACCTAATATCACACATACATCTTCAACTCGATTTCTCAAGTCTAAAGTTCAGACACACCTATTACAATATAATCAATTTTGTCATTGACTATCAAATAGTGAAAATCCATGTGACAAAAAAGTGTCCTAGTGATTGACGGACACCTTTCTCGTCAAAACTCACTTCATACAAGTCTTCATGATTTTCAATACCCAATTGAGAATTATTGACTTGCAGATTATTTTAGTACACAAGTATTATACTCCTCTAGTGCCTTAGAGAGTCAACTCTTGTGTTCATGAACTTATAGATGATTAAAATATATAAATGCCAATATAATAGTAAACAACTATACGTCTTTTTATTAATTGAATAAGAAACAATTACAATTTAATAATGTCCTTACATTCTCTAATCATCCAGTGGCATTTGAGGACATTAACCTAATATATATATATATATATATATATATATATATATATATAAGTGTGTATATATATAATATAATCGTACAACCCACCATCACCCACCGCCGCATAAATCTACCAACGTCACTCAACGTTCTTCCTCCACTGCCCACCGTCTCCTTCTCTGCAACACCGCCGCCCCCTCTGTTACCCAACATCGCCACCCCTCTGCAAACTTCTCCACCACACCACGCTCGTGTCTCCACTGTAAATTTGCTGTCACCCACCACGCATGCCGCCGTCCCCATTGTAAATCTACACCGCCTCACCACCATGTTGTTGAAAATGTGCCTTCGATGCCAACGAGGAGTTAGAATATATGGCATAAGTTTATATTGTACAACCTCTAATTAATATAAAGGCATCAATATGTTGTTCGTATAATTCTTGATGACATCTATAAAGTTTTAAATGAACAACTAGTCCATGTGTGTCAAGGTAAACCTTCACATTCCTTAAGGAGATGGGCACTGGAAGAGTTTGGTACTTGATCACTTAAATCGTTCGCAAGTCAGAGAATCTCAATTGGGCATTGAGATTCGTATGGACTTGTATGACACATGCTCTAACAAAGGAGTGTCAGTCGAACACTATGGGATAGTGGGAGTTTTTGTCATAGATACATTGATGGGATTAGTGTATTTGAACACGGCTCGTAGTATTCCGATCACATGAGTTTTTACTTAATGACTATCAATGATTGGATTACTGATTATGAAAGTATGCGTGAGCCTTAGACCTGAGGAGTTACGGTCACAGTGTGCTTGTGACGTTGAATTATGTCACTAGAGTAGTTAGACCCAAATCACCTGTTGAAATGCGGGGTCAACCTCGAAATGCGTTCCAATGAGCAAGTAGCATGTGAGGTGATTACCAAGAAGGAATTCACTGTCTCGAAAGTAAACGAGAAGTATCCTATGCGATCATAGGTAAATGAGATTGAAAGTCTCTGGCCAAAGCTAATGAACTAACTCGTGTATAGTAATCTCATATTACTATGATTCTTAAGCATAGTATTGAGTCCTATGAGTTTGACATATTCCATGACTCACACTCGATTGGGATATGTCAGTGAAGGGTTTATACTCATACGATATTCATAATCTAGAGGTTCTTAATGACATAGTCATTTCGTACTCGATTGGGCTACAATGTGGGGCCACGGTGCTTACTAGGTGTCACCTACATCCTTTGGTATCCTCTCATTGCCAATTGAGAGAAACCTAGAGAGTCGCGCTATAAAGGAATAGATGGAGAAATCAAGTCTTGTATTTGGAGGGTGTTCTGGTAATTTGTCCCTGGGTAGGATGAATTAATTAATTGAACAAATTAATTTAATTGGTTGTTTAATTGGATTAAACAATAGTTAATTAAATTAATTAGTTTGAACATTTAATTGACTGAGTTCATTAAATATTTAAATTAGAATATTAAATGATTATTTATTTATTTAATTAATATTCATTTAATCAATATATATTTAATTGGATTAAATATTAATTGATTAAATTAATTGGACTAAGTTGACTGGGACAACTTAGCCCAATTATTGTCCAAAAGGCCTAATAGGCGTGTACTGGTGGACTTCATTGGAGGATTTATTTAATCCTCCAACACAAGCCAGAGAACACAAGAGAAATCATTACGTGAAATTCCTCCACCAGAAATACTAGACAGAGAAATCTTTTTCTTCCCCCTCTCTCTCGCCTAGCCGCCATGGAGATTGGAGATGGAGATTTTCCGGAGTCCGTTCCTGCGTGATGATCTAGAGGCTGTACAATTGAACCGTAGGAGAAGATTCAAGATTCGCGAGGATCAAAGATTGAATACGTGAAAAGGTAAGTTTTTCGTATTCATCTTTTTCATGATTAAAATCGACGAAAGCCACAAATTGATCTTGGTTTGGGAATCCGGATCTGTTTTATGTTTTCGCTGCGCATGCCCTATAGGATTCCCAATACATGCCCACCACTGCATCTCTACAAATCTCACGCCCCACAATGCACATCTCTTTTCTCTTGTTCTAGCAATTCACCCACCATGACCACCACCTCCACCTCTGCAAATCTATCCATCTGACCCACCGCCGTCCCAGCCTTCCCTTTCTGAAACTTGATGCGCCACCTGTCCATTTCAAATTTGATGGTGGTGAGTTGGGTGGTGGATATGCGACTGAATTGGTGGAGATGATGGTTTGGGGGGCTGAATTGGGTGTGAGATGGAAAGTGTATTAAGGTTAAGGTTGGGAAAGATGATAGATTGGGAAGAAGGTGATAAACGAAAAATAAAATTTATGGGTATTTTTAAGGTGGTGGTGCCGTGGTGGTGGTGGTGTGATTTGCCGATAGCAGATGGTGGTGATGGTGCATAGGAGGTGGAGGTTTTGGGGAAGAAGATGGGTGGGGAAGAAGAAGGTGAGAAAAAAGAAAAAGGAAATAAAAAATTAAATAAAAAATAATTATAAAATAGAATAAATAAAATATAGTGTAAATATTTTCAAAGTACAAGGGTACTTTTGTCCTCACATTAAATTTGTAGGCAAAACTAGTCGAGGGAGGTAGTGAGTGACTTTATTTTTTTTCATAGGGGGTGTTCTGTGAATTTTTGTATCGGGGGGACTTTTGAATCATTAGGCATATCACAAGGGGTAAAATTTATTTTTCTCCTTTAAAAAGACCTTAAAATTGATTTTTCCTCCAATTAGACCAGTTATTTTCCCTCCATTTCGGCCTAAAATCTGTTCCCCCTCCCACAAAATTAGAAAACTAACGGACTTGTTAGTGTTGCCCGATAGTCAACTAACAACAGTACCAAATTTGAGACAAAAAAGCTTGATTTGGTAGCACAAGTGTTACTTTGTAAAAGTGTGGTACCAAAATGACATTTTCTCCATTTATATATCGTTGGGTTTCTTTCAAAAAAGCATAAACGCAGCGGAAGGGATTTCAAAAATTAAAAATGAAAACCCAATTGGTACTCTAATTCGCATAATTGAATCTAAAAGGGTATAACGAATAAAACTTACTCGTTAATATGAATATGATGATGGAGAAAAACTTCTTCTTCTCCAAACTCGAAATATTGAAGCTTCCAAATCTTCAATCCTTTGATTTGATTCTTCAAACTTGAACTTGATCCGAACAAAGAAAATACGTCGTCTCTAAATCGTCACGCACGGATCAACAAACGAAAAATCCCCTTTCTTCTTTCTCTATGGTCGACGGCTAGGTATAGAGTAGGGAACAAATATTTTTCTTTCTTTTGAGAGTTGTGTATTCTCTTTTACTTGTTTTAAGTCAAAGAGTCCTTATATACCTCATGACTTATTGAACAAGTCAAAACAAAAGAGCCCTAATATGTGGCCTCTCAAAGACGCCACTTTGAGGCCTCATAGGCGTCCAATTGGACTTCTTATTTAGCCCCGAGATTTGTTTTGTTTAATTAATTTCTTATTTCAATTAATAATTTATTATATCCAATAAATAAATTAATTAATTAAATAACCAAATTAATTAGATAAATTAATTCATTAATATATTTCACAAGGAAATTAATTAATAATTAATCTTATCATTATAATTAATTATTTCATCTAATGAATAATTAATTATTTAATTTATCCAATAAATTAAAACTCCCAGAAGAAATTATAGAAATTCTTTTTTCTTCATTTTTCTTTGTCAATCCTTTAGCGCGACTCTTTAGGTTCGTTTCGTTTGGCAATGAGAGGAAACCAAAAGAAGTGGGTAACACCTAGCCAGTCACGTGACCCACTTCGTAACCCAAACGAAAACGAATGATAGGATCATTCCGAAACCTTCCAATCGTAAATATCGTATATGTATAAACCCTTTTTTCACGTTCTCCGGTCAAGTGATAGTCATGGTTATGTCAAACTCACTGGACTTGACCATATGTATAAATCATAATAAATACGAGATCATTGAGATCGATTTAGTGCCAAACACAATCTTCTCGTTTGCTTTGGCCAAAGACTTTGATCTCTACTTATCTATAATTACATAGGGTACATACTCATTCACTCACGAGAGAACAAATCTCATATTAAATATCTGCTCAGATTACCACTTGCCCATCAAGTCCGCATTTCGAGGTTGACCCCACCAAAGGGTGAATTGGGTCTAACTACTCTAGTGAAAGATTTGACGTTACAAGTGCATCTTCAGCCTGATACTTCAGGTCAAAGGTTCACATATACCTATTATGCATAATCAGTTTCGTCATTGACAGTCAGAGTGAAAACCCATGTGACAGAACCGATGCGAGTCGTGTTCGAACATATCAGTTCCACTGACGTGTCTACAATCTTAATCTCTTATCATCCCATGATACCAAACAGGCACTCCCATGTCGGAGTTAAGATTGTACAAGTATTCGAAGTTTTTATTTGTCCATTAAAGACTTCATATTACTTGCGAACTTATTTTAGTAATCAAGATCGATGTCTCTGGTGCCAATCTTCCTATCCCATAGGAAGTAGAGGGATCGCACTGAAAATATGGACAAAATGTTTTACACAACTTATAAATGCAGATAAGAATTAAGTGAAAACTCAATAATGCATTTTATTTAAAAAGAGTTTAAGTTCAATATAAGATATATGTCCTATACATTCTATCCTCTATGGCATCTGAGGCCATAATCCTAACATATATTTCACAACTTTTATTTTAAGTTTGAGTTTTTATTTTGAAATTGGTATCAGAAGTAATTCTAGAGATGCAAAGGGACAACATGGTAATTCAACTTTTTTTTTCTTCTTTTTTTCATTTTTTTTCTTTTTCTTTTTTAATATTCTGTAATGCATTTAGGCCATTTTACATTTTCCGTCCAACCTTATACCATTAAATCAAACAATAGGGTGTTAGATGTAATTTATCGAACTAGGAAATATTTTTTGTAATTAGGCAATACCTCAGGGGTACCCAGTGTAATTATCCCTATATATATATATATATATATAAATTTACTTAATATGCATATCTAAATTGAAACACGAGATGAAATATTAATTTGTAACCTATGATAAAAAATTTGCTCAAAAGAGCCATGGCTAATTGACATTCATAAGCACCCATTTGGGAGCATGCTGAATTCTCTTTTACAAAATTGCGTTTTATTTTATATTACATTTTATATAAAAACTTTATTTATATAAGATTCACGGTACTTATATATTTAAGAAAAAATATTTATATAGATATCCGAAATCAGAGATATGAAATAGAATATGAATGAAACTAATGCGTAGATAGGGGTGTTAATCGGGCCCGTTCGGTTCAAAATCAAACTAAAATTTCAGACCGAAAGCCAAATCAAAAAGTGTGGTTCAATTTGGTTTCGGTCAAATCGAATTTTTTTTTTGGCCAAAATTGAACTTTGACTCTCGCTTTTTTTTTTTTAATATCAAGTCGGAAAAGATTAATTTGATTATGAAGTGGTCGGGATAATTAATCAATTTTAGAAGCATGCAATTCAAATGAGTTTCTTAAACTTTCACAAAAAATTAAAAATTAGATGAAAATAATTGAATTTAAATTGGGGATAATTTGAATTCTTTTTTTCTATTTTTCTATAAGTTGTCACCGGAAAACACAATATTTATGGTGGGTCTTTATTTTATACTATATAAACTAACAATAAAGTAACCAAAAGAAAAGAAAAAACTAACAATAAAAAATAAAAAAACTAAACAAATTAAATTCGGTTGTCAGTTAACTAAACCGAACCGAATAATTCGGTTCGATTCAAACCGCACAACCCTACGAATTGATTTGGACCTACATATATATATATATATGTAGATATATATAGCGAAACCTTATTTTTTTAACCCTCGCCGCCTTCATCCGTTCCTCACTTCCTCCAGATGCTGATGCGTCTCCTCCTACAGGTAATATTGCGTGCTTCTCTTTCAATTTCATCTTATATACCCATACATATATATATATATATATTTTGGTAAGAACCTATATATATATATATATATATATATGTATTGAAATTCATATAAGATCTTTTCATTTGAACTGCAACCCTAGGATTTAGACTTGTTGGCGTAGAAACCGGTGTAAGATCTTTATATCAATAAAACCAAATTTAGGATTTTTTTCTCCCCAATTTTATTTGAGTATATTTTGTTCTTCGATTTTATTTAAAGCTTGATGCAATAAAAGCTTCGATTTTATCTAAAGCTTCGATTTTTGTTTGGATCCAAATTATCTTTTACAGTGAATGTTGCGTCAAGGTCAGAATCTGCTGAGGGGAGCCTCACGCCGTCTGCAGCTGCACCCTCACCAACACGCAATCAAGAATAGACACGTCATCACCGGGGCGGCGTCGAGCCCTAGCTTGTCGATATGGCGGCGGAAGAAGGAGATGGGGAAGGAGGGGTTAATGGTGGCTAAGGAGCTGAAGCGCCTGCAGTGCAATCCGGTTCGGTTCGAGCGGTTCATGAAGATCAATGTATCCCGCCTCCTTAAGTCCGATCTCGTTGCAGTCCTCGCGGAGTTTCAGCGCCAAAACCTTGTCCCTCTCTCTATGAAGGTCACCCCATTTCCATTTCCGTGTTCGTGTTTACTGGAATTTTACTAAGGTGTGTTTGGATCGGTGGATTTGCATTTGAGGATTGGATCTGGAGGATTTCAAATGACCCCAAATTGGTGTGATTTGAAATTTGATTGAAAAAATAGCTCAAAATGAGTTCCAATGGATTTGAAATCCGTTGCAAGTTGAAATCATCCAAACAATTTGAATGGATTTATTGATGAATTTGAAATTTCATGGCTTTCAAATCCTTCAATCCAGACATACCCTTGCGTCTTCTTGTTTCTGTGTATTTTGCTCCAAAAGGGGAAATCATGGTTGCATTTTTCTTTTGTTGTTTTCTTACTGATTATATATGATTTAATCGATTATGATTATTTTTTCCATTGAAAGTTACATGAACAAAGAAGCAGTGACTATGTATGGTTATGTTTTGTGAGAGTGTGTTTTGAAAACATTTCGGGAAATATGCATTATGGGTATTAGTGAGAAAATGGTGAATAGTTGATGGAGTTTGGTTATGTTTTGAAAAAATGGTTGGAATTAGTGAAAATGTGTCGAATCAAGTGTGATTTGTTGATGTTTGAAGTGTAAAATGACCGAGTTATTTATTTGGTAATGATTATGTGACTAAGAAAGAGAAAAGAAATAATAGTTGGAGCAAGTAATTATTGATGAGATATAATATGAAATGATGGATGCGATGATTGATAGGTAGTTGATGGATGCGTTGTTTTATGGATAGTTATATAGGGAAAATAAAAAATGAATCTGAAAAAAATGTTTTTGTTTGGAAATGGGTGGTTGTTGAAATTTTCAGATTTGAAAATATACATACATAGCCAGTACTTTTTAAGTTTGCATTACTGATAAACTCTTATATTTTATTCAACAGTTATATGATGTTGTGCGAAAGGAAACCTGGTATCGACCTGATATGTTTTTCTACCGTGATATGCTGATTATGCTTGCAAGAAACAAAAAAGTTGATGAAGCAAGAACGGTGTGGAAAAATTTAAAGAAAGAAGAAGTTCTTTTTGATCAGCATACATTTGGAGACCTAATCAGAGCCTTTCTGGACAGTGGATTGCCTGATGAAGCAATGAGGATATATGATGATGAAATGAGATGTTCCCCTGACCCCCCACTATCTTTGCCTTATCGTGTCATTTTAAAAGGGCTAATTTCGTATCCTGAATTGAGGGAGAAGGTCAAAGATGACTTTTTGGAACTCTTTCCTGATATGATTGTTTATGATCCACCTGAAGACCTTTTTGACGACGACGATGATAAGAGATGGAGAATGGAGAGTGAAGAGGATTAGGATATGTGGCTGATATATATGCTTCGTGATGAAACATGTTCACGACTGACGTAAAGAATAGAGAATTTGAGTAGAATTTCAACAAAAAAGGGGGGAAAAGATGCTTTCGGGAATTTCAAGAATTTTTACATGAAACCGCCAAAGGTTTCAAGTTCTAACCTTTCTTGCATTAATCCACTTATTTTATCTCACTGTGGATAGTAAGTTTTCGAGGTGACGTTTTTAAAGCCATTTTTGTCAACCGGGACTCGCTTCATTGCATAGGAATATGATGAGTCCTCCCAATGGTTCCAACTTCAGTCATGAACTTTAGCTGCAATCTTCACAGCATTTGCACAGCGTTTAAGAACTGCCATATGTAGATTTCATCAAAACCTCCAGAGCCTAACACAAACTAATAGCAATAGAGCTCCTCACAAGTTGCGTTTCTTGACTCAAGAAGAGAATTGGTTGCTGCTCAGGGTGGTGGTTTTTGGTAAGCCCAAGTGCTCCTCTGAGTTGGAAGTTCTTAGAAAACTATTTGCAAGGCAATGCAACGAGCTACAAATAGCACTGTTGCTCATAGGAGGCATTCTTGTTAAAAAGTTCTGCAACAGAAGATTTAGATTCAATGAGAAACTCATGGACAAATGTGTGTAATACGGTGAAAGCTTATATTAAAGAGAACCCATGTGGATATAGTCAAAAAATTATAAAATTGAGTTGGGATAAATTGCCATATCACCTGAGAGTGTCATTTTTTTATTTGGCGATGTTACTTGAAGACCTTGAGATTTTGGTTTTGAAATTGATTCGATTGTGGATTGCTGAAGGATTGATACAACAAAAGGCGGGTATCCAAATAGTTTTCTGTAGTTGGTCCATTAGCCAATGAAAGTTCTAGCCCAGAAGAAATTGCAAAAAACTATTTGGATACCCGCACTTTTGTTGTATGAATCCTTCAGCAATCCACAATCGCATCAATTTCCACACTGGAATCTCAAAGTCTTCAAGTAACATCCCCAAATAAAGAAAGCACGTTCTCAATTAATATAACAATTTATCACAACTCAGTTTTATAATTTTCCCATGTATTCGCATGGGTTCTCTTTAAGATAGGGTGTCACACTTTCCGTTCATGTGATTCTCTTTGCACCTATATTTTCTGTTGCATAGAATTTTTTGACAAGAATGCCTCCTATGATTGCAAGTACTAGCCCGTTGCATTGCGTTGCAATTCCCTTTTAAATAACTTAGAAGGGCACTCGGGCTTACCTTTACCAAAAGCCACCAACCTGAGCAGCAACCAATTCTCTTCTTGAGTCAAGAAACGGAACTTGTGGGGATATCTATTGTGACACTTCCTCAAAACGACTGGTGATCAAGACTTTACCAACATCATACCCTGGATCGACCTTCCAAATGAATGACACTTGGTGGTGGTGGGTCGACGACTATTGCCCTCATCTCGTGTGATGGCGGAGGGGTGTTCTTAGACATGATTGAATTGAAGTTGTTGAACATGAGAATACCCGCCATGAGCACGAGAAATTTCATGCCACCCTGGTAAAAGAATGAGTCATTAGATAAGAATGTCAAAGTGAAATGTTGTAATCATCATATGTATTCTGACCGTGAACAACTGTGTTTGGGTAGTAGTCAAGTCAGTGAGCTTTCATGAGCTCATCAGCAAAGCCAAGTTTTTACATGAAATGTAATGGTCACTGTTACTCTGTTTCTACTCAGTTGTTAGTTACTTGGTGACTGTATGTTTAGTGCACAAATGTATCGTGTTGATGGGAAGACTTCCACCATATTATGAAAATTATTCGATATGAGAATTTTCCAGGGATTGATTCAATATTGTGGAGAAAAGTTAATTAGGGAAGTTCTCTGTAGGGAAATTTTCTTGTATATATTGGGTTTCACACACGGGCAGCTCAGCCGTTGGATCCCCCAACAGGGGGGTCAAATTCCCATTTAACCCCCCATGTGGGGGGATCCAATGGTCTTGGCGCAGCATAGAATTTCTCTTCACACACCAATTGGTGTAGCACGCCAAGTGTACATCAAACCAATATTTTGATAGAGTACGATCTCCACCATTTGGTGTTCAACACCATGCTTACAAAAGCATTTTGCGTTACATGAATCTTTTTCGGTAAAGGTAACGTATTGATCTCCACCATTTAGTGTTCGACACCATGCCTGCATTAGCATTTGCGTTACATGAATCTTTTCCGTAAAGGCAACGTATCGCTATGAATGTAAATTAGGACTTAATGAACTTATCAGGTAATTACTACACAATAATTTATTTTATAAATGATTTTGGTTGAACTAAATTGAGCTTTTATATTAACTAGGGCGCACTCCATGCGTGTGTTTAATAATTTTAAAATTATTACCGAAAATACTTAAATTTATTTCTTGGTTTATAACATTAAGTTTTCTTACAATTCTATAGATCTAATCGAAATCATGATAAGCATAATATTTAATCTATTGTAATAAAGTCATTGTAATTATAACCATTAATACGATTGAAATTGAGTTATGAAAATTACACACCCAAATAAAACCTAATGGCGAAAATAAGACTTAACTATATTACACTCAATCCATTATAAAATTATTTTACATAATATAAAAAAAATATCCCGTGTCAACTAAATTGTAGTAATTCTTGTCAACCCTTAGCACTTGGCTGCCGGAAATTCCTCTCAACCCTTCTCTTGTCTAAAACACACAATTTTATTTGAAAAAATACAAATAAAAATTTATGAAAATTTCCCACCACCCAAAAGATTTGAACTTGAACTTTCACTTTCTATTCCCCTCCTACAATCTCTCCAATGCAATGAATCCCATAATTCCCCCCCTCTCCCTCTCTCTCCCCTCTCCCCATTGTTCATCCATGCAAAAACATTTCTCTTCTCTCACAAAACCCCAAAATTTCCTCCTCCCCTCTTGCTCCGGGCCTCCGCCCAACCCCTCCGCCACCGCCTCTTGTAGGCAAATATCATAAATTAACTAAATGGGTTGTTGTTTCTCACGGAACGCCACCGAGGATGTCCCGCCGGATCCCACTACTACCAAACCCACCACCAACACGGCCCCCGCCAAACCCACCTCCACTCCGCCGCACACCTCTCCAAACAACTCAACAAAACCATCAAAACCCTCGAAGCCGGCCGCGATCGGCCCGGTCCTCCAACGCCCCATGGAGGACGTTCGCGCAACCTACACCATCGGAAAAGAGCTCGGCCGGGGCCAATTCGGCGTCACGTATCTCTGCACGCACAAGCAAACAGGGGAACAGCTCGCGTGCAAGACGATCGCGAAAAGGAAACTGGCAAACAAAGAAGACATAGAAGATGTACGTAGAGAGGTGCAAATCATGCATCATTTAACAGGGCAACTCAACATTGTGGAGCTGAAAGGCGCCTATGAGGATAAACACTCAGTGCATTTGGTGATGGAGCTTTGCGCCGGCGGCGAGCTCTTCGATCGGATTATTGCGAAGGGACATTATACCGAACGCGCCGCCGCATCATTGTTGAGAACTATTGTACAGATTGTGCATACTTGTCATTCGATGGGGGTCATTCATAGAGATCTTAAGCCGGAGAATTTCTTGTTGTTGAATAAGGATGAAAATTCGCCGCTCAAAGCTACGGATTTTGGGCTTTCTGTGTTCTATAAAGAAGGTAATTTAGATTATTCCAAATTTTCGTCACCTATTTTTTCACTCCTATTGAAGTTTTTGCATCATTGCATGGGATTCTAGGGTTTTTATGCATTTTTCATGAAAAATTCCTGAAATTTAAATTTCCAACTAATTTTTTTTAGGTAATTTAGTTAATTTTTTTATAAGAATGGGAAAACACCCCAATAAGCAATAGTATGAATTAAGATTAGAGATGGATCTACTCGGATATTTTAGTCCGAACTTGGTTTGTCGAACAAAGTGTAATTAACAAGACGGTCGACTTATCCTCTGTAACACAATTGTGTAATACTTTCTGTTACACGTATAGAGATATGACAAGTGCATACACATGTGATTAAGAGCACAAAGAGAACCATATATATGATGTTGAGGAAAATATGAACTATTACAGAACATTTGTGCATACATTTGTTTCATATTTGTGCGTGTAACATGATTTGTTACATAATTTTATTGTTCATCGATACGAGAGCTGAGTTGGTTTTCCCAAAAATCCTTACCCTAATTTCAGTGGGAATTTGAATTTTCCGACCAATTTTTGAAATATTGATTTTAGTTTTTTGGGTGCTTAAATTAAACTGAAACTTGTCGATATACATAAAGGGGTGAAACTTGAAAACAAGTCAATTGGAAAGACCCAAAACACATCTTTTGCCTAAACCGTATAATATACATAAATGGGGTTGGCTACAATTTTACATATTGTTAATTTGTTATAACACAATTTTTTTTTTTTCGTATTCCTTAAACATGAATGGTAATTTGCATGATCTGCATATTTGTTTATCGACTCATTTATTTTAGTTTATCGACTCATTTATTTCCACATTATTAAATTGCTTTTCCTCTCACATTAATTATATAGAGAAAATTACCTACAAACCCCTCATGGTCAATTACCGAAAACACCATGACCTTTTCGAAATTACATAAAATCCCCCTCATGTGAAGACATTCTTACAATTGCCTCTTGTGTATTTAAATTTTTTTATAATTTCACCCATGTAAGCTTTACAAATAGCCTCTTTGAGGGGATATGGTTGAAATTAAACAAAAGTCAGAGGATTTTGATAATTAACATTGAAGTGAGGGGGTGCGCATGTAATTCACCGGTAATTATACTTTGTGCATATATATTACTTATGACAGGAGAGGTTTTCAAAGACATCGTGGGAAGTGCATATTACATTGCTCCTGAAGTGTTGAAGAGAAGATATGGACCAGAAGTTGATATTTGGAGTGTCGGTGTCATGTTGTACATCCTTCTTTCTGGGGTTCCGCCATTCTGGGCAGGTATATATAATTCCTTTTAAATATTATTCGTTTTCCTAATATTATTTCATGGGAATATAATGAAATAATACGAGAAATTAATCATGGCGATAGAGTCGGAGACTGGTATTTTCAACGCTATTTTACGTGGACATGTTGATTTTAGCACTGATCCATGGCCTTCCATATCAAGCGGAGCAAAGGATCTTGTTAGGAAGATGCTGAATTCAGACCCCAAGCAAAGGCTAACTGCATTCCAAGTGCTGAGTACGTTACTCTTATTACATTTGTCAAAAAACATTTTACTTTTCAAATTACTAAATCGATATTTGTAATTCTCCGTTCCAGGTATACAAACATAGGTTAAGTAAATTATGTCGACAAGTTGTTAGCAACCCGATTTTAGGTTAAACTTAGGCATAAATGCATAAACTCAACCTCACTTTTTGGGTAATTACAACGAAACTCCTGATGTTTTGTAAAATAAGACACCCCATGACAACTCAGAAAACAGAGGCTGTAATTGTAATTTACTTTTAAAAACATAAGTGAAATTGTAATATATTTTGCTAACAGGAAAAATTACGGTAATATCTCGAACATAGTATGTTTTTCATTCTTAAAAGAGTCTCAAGCATGGTGTGGGTTGTGGGCTCTAGTGACATTCTTGTAGTCGTTGTGGCTCTCACTTCATAGCTCACATTATTCATTGACCAAAGTGGTAAGACTTGGTTCGAACACTGTAAAATACTTTTTTGTAGAGTACTTCAATCATCTGCTGATGTGGCATCATCTTGTCAATTTCTACGAATTTCGTATTCTTGATCGCTTCACACAAAACGATGAAGGATCATCTTGTCTATTTCTAAGAATTACTAGTTCTAGCTTGTGTACAACAGAGGTGTAAGATAGTGTACTTAAAGATGGAATGTTTATGTATTCTAGATCATCCATGGATCAAGGAGGACGGGGAGGCACCCGATACGCCACTGGACAACGCAGTTCTGAATAGGCTCAAACAGTTCAGAGCTATGAACAAATTCAAAAAAGTCGCCCTCCGGGTACGTGTACCATGTCCCACCACGACGTTCAGATATAATCACAATCATATATCCCACATGATTCTCACTATAAAATTCAAATTTCATGAAAAACTAGGTTATTGCCGGATGCCTGTCGGAGGAGGAAATCATGGGACTGAAAGAAATGTTCAGATCCATAGATACTGACAACAGTGGTACAATAACACTTGAAGAGCTAAAGCAAGGATTGGCCAAACAAGGGACTAAGTTATCTGAATTTGAAGCCCAACAGTTGATGGAAGCTGTAAGTCCCATAATTAAACATATATAAGAACCTTACAGTCTTAATCTGAAGTAATAATCGCAATTAATTACTATAATGACGACTCTATCTATTTATGGAAACCAGGCTGATGCGGATGGAAACGGGACCATAGATTACGAAGAATTCATCACAGCAACAATGCATATGAACAGAATGGACAGAGAAGAGCATCTCTACACAGCATTCCAGTACTTCGACAAAGACAATAGCGGGTAATTATACTTAACATGATGTTAATCACGTTATGGTTAGCTGTAATAAGGATTTGGGTAGGAGTGAATAATGCCATTGACACTTGCGATTTCTCTTCTGATTAGATACATAACAAGAGAAGAATTGGAGCAGGCTCTCAAAGACTTTGGCATGAATGATGTAAAGGACATAAAGGAAATCATCGATGAGGTCGATGCTGATAATGTAAGCAAAAACAACTTCAAGATATCACTCTCTATGAACTTCAATCATTTTTCTATGGGAAACTACACAAGTTTTGACATTTTATCTTAACTTTGGCGGAACATTTATGGATACCTTTCCTTTTTCTCTCAATCATTGTGGAAACAAAGTGATTCTTAGGGAGTCCCGAGATTCCAAGTCCCAGACAATAACCACCTTCTGTGTATAACCAACACCATATTGACGGTTGTTATTGTCCCATACCTTGTTTAGGGCACATCCTACGAATGATCCATGGATATGAAGATCATTACTTAACTGAACTGACAATAAAGAATTTGTTCTTATAAATCACGTTTGCATTATGTGCCAAGAAAACAGCCTGTTAGGTCAAACGTACTGGAAAATTGTTTCACTGAGCAAGTTAATTCTTCAATATGTGCAGGATGGCCGGATCGACTATAGTGAATTTGCAGCCATGATGAAAAAAGGTAACCCAGAGATGGTAGCAAATACCAAGAAACGAAGAAGTGGAGTCTTCACTTAGTTGTGAGCTAGTTCACCAGAAGGAGAAGATGAACTTTATTTTTATCAATTTACCTCAAATTTCTTCATTGAGGAAGGCCAACTATTCTGCATATTTCAGAGATATGTAATAGGCTTTATATAATAATCATGTATATTTATGTTCTAATATTTGGTGGAAAAAATGTCCGAGGCTTCTTATGGAGGTTGAGTTGTTAGATTAGTCCCCATCTGTAAGCAATGCAGTCAGGTTAATACTCTCTTCTGGCAAAATGCAAAGATAGAGATAGCTGCATTTTATATTGTATAGAGGTAACAAACGCAACAGAAGTTAATTATTTTTTTCTCTTCTATACAATTATAATATGTCTAATCCTAAGTTTAATTATCCAACTATTATTTTTCCCAGATTGATGTAAAACTAAACTTCTGTTCATCAGTGAAAACTTATATGCATTTTTCAAGAAAATTGCATTTTCAGTCCCATATGTTTGGCCTTTTTTAATTTTGGTCTCATTCGTTGCTAGATTCTCACATTGTGTCCCCTAACTTTGAAAAATTCTCACATTTGGTCCCCATTGACTTTTCCACCCAAAATTTAGTAGTCAACTCTAGTAGTCAACATTTTGACCGGTTATTTCTGGGAGAATTCATGCGTGAATACATTAACACATGGATTTGATTCGATATCAAGATGTTTCAATTCAAAATCACGTGCTACTCACGTATAAAATCTCCCCGAAAAACCGGTCAAAATGTAGACTATCCGAGTTTGACCGATAAATTTTGGACGGAAAATTTGGTTGGGACCAAATGTGAGAATTTTTAAAAGTTATGAGAATAACATAACCAATGAGACCAAACTTGAAAAAGGCCAAACACATTGGACCAAAAGTTCGATTTTCCCTGCATTTTTCTTATTTATTTTGCTTTTTCAGCTTCACAAGCAAACAAATGACTCATAATTTTCCATCTTACAAGTTACAACATAATGTGTAAAAACTGTTCTTGAACAAAGGTCGCCTAACCATAACAAGAACCAGAAAAAAACAACAAGAACAAAAACTCATCCCACGTTCGATCATTAAAGTTCTATTAGCTTAAAAAAAACGAGAAATGCATATAAGCAACAAAACCAAACAAAATCAAAAGCATCCGATAATCCTAAGCCTCCTTACCCTATATTTAAAACTGTCACTTCGGTGTCGTGCAGTGACGAAAGTTAGTAACAAGATACCCAATACTAATGATTTCAAGTAGCACAATCATCCGTAGAATATCATAGACAGCAAAATATAAATATCATAATCTTTACTGCATAAAAGTACACTACGTATCTTTGGAAGCCGCGGGAGTACCGATATCAAACAAAATCAAAAGTATCTGATAATCATCCTATATTTAAAACTGTCACTTCGGTGTCGTGCAGTAACAAAAGTTAGTAACAAGAAACCCCCCGATACTAATGATTTCAAGTAGCACAATGATCCGTAGAATATCGTACATCACTATATTCATATCTCCACACAGCAAAATATTAATCCACTAAAAGCATAGAGATTAAATTTTTTTAAAAGTGGACTACTTATCTTTCGAAGCCGCCGGAGTACCGATGCCGTATTTCTCCTGTAGCTTCTGAATCTCGTCCTCCTTCTTCTTCTGGTCGAATTTCTTGCTCATCTTCGCCTGCTGGTAATACAACACGATCAGGTACCTGTTCGCCACGTTGAACCCCGACAGGTGGTCCACGGCGGTCTTCGCGTCGTAGATATCCTCGTACACCACGAAGGCGGTGCCGCGCGTATCCTTGTTCGTGCCGATGCGGATCTGCCGTATGGCGCCGTACTTGCCGAAGATATCGTACATCTCCTCGCTCGTAATGTTGAACGGCAGGTTGCGAACGTACAGAACGCGGTTCACCTCCGGCGGGAGGCGCGTGTTGGCTTTGCGGAGGCTGATTGCTGCCATCGCCGGAGAATTTGAGAGGTAATTACTAGGGCTTGGAAGTATTCGTAGCTTAGATTTGGGGATTTTAATTTTTATATCTCATGGGGTGCAAGCCAGCGACATAAGAAACGAGCAACTTCTAAACCCGCTTTATCAGCGCGGGAGTCCAACTCTCGAGTGATCTACACTAATTATATATATATGGGTCGACTTTCATGTATACATTTGAGATGAAAATTATTTTGAGAGTCCAACTCTTTTCTTTTTTTTTATCGAGCAAATCTTAATTTCCATTAATCATAAAAAAAAAGTTTAGAAAAACAACCAACAAAAAGCCTAAGAAACTACAAATTAAAGAACCGTAGATCAAAACATCAATAAATAAAATTGATCCGAGACAAAAGAGATAACAAAAGAGATTGATCTGAGAGTCCAACTCCCGAATTGTAATGTAATTTTCATTATTGTAATCAAAATAGAGGAACAATAATATTTTAGATTTTGGATCATTATTTAATTCTTTTTCTTATTTAAATCACAAATGTTCAGTCTTTTAAATTTATTGTGAAAAGTCTATATATGTTTTAATGAAAGGAGTGTTAAAGAGAAATTTGGACTTAATTGGTTGGCATATCCATCTGCTGCAGAATTATTTTTTATGGCAAAAGTGAAAAAAAATAATTTTAGAGATAAAAAATGTGGTGTTAAAAGTGTGTTTTAGTGAATTTTTTTTTAGAGAAAGACGTATAATGATTATGGTTGATTTGTTATGTTTTTTGTTGCGAAAAATTTGTTAGAATTTGTGTTTAGGTATAATTTTTTATAGACGAATTTTAGTCAAATTCATCGATGTTGATATAAAAAATAGGGAAAATAGATCTTATTTTGCACCTTGTGTTATTTTGCATTAAAATATGTGATTAATTTTTCATTTTGAGTTGCGAAAAGCCGGATAAAATCTTTTTAATTGATGAAAAACTGTCAAATCATTAATAGTGTAAATGAAAAATTCTAGCCTGCTCCCGCCTCGGCCAAACCCATATGCATTTTATAAAATAAATTACCAATTGTATGACAAGGGTAGTGCACTCTCTTTGTGAAATACACTTGAATATGACCAAGCCGAATCTGAACTAGAATTTTCTTAGTCTAAAGCTACTTTTTCTCTTTTTCTTGGAATTTTTTTTTCAAAAAGTATCTACTTTTTCCAAATTTTACAAGATAAAAATAGAAACTTTAAGATTTTATTTTATGAAAAAAATCTTGATAGAATGTCAGACCCTTACAAATACATTTTTCATAGAATTTTCATTGAAAAATTAATTTTCAGAGAGTGGTATGCTAACCAATTAGAAATATTTCTAGAAAATTGTCAAATTTTAAAGAAATTGCAATTAGGAATATTTCTAGAAAATTGTCAAATTTTAAAGAAATTGAACTTATGATGTATGATATATATAGCATAGATCATTATTTTTATAAAACCTTTACACTTTATATTTAATACTAGGAACAGAAAAGCACCGCGCGTTGCGCGGAGCAAACTGCCCATAACAAATTTACAATTTCTGCCCTGATCATGTACGTAAAGCCGACATATATGTAGAAAACCTATAATTATTCATTTGTGAAATGCTTGAAAATGTACATATTAACACACGTCTAATTGTGTAGCTTAAGGAAAACAAAATAACAATTGAAATTTGTTAAGAAAAACAAAAAAGCTAACCGAAGGCGGAAATTTTATGCATGCAAATATTTTGACTTAATAACCAAATTGAGTCATCAAAAGAAACAACGAGATACAAAAATGGGAATTAAGTCCCAGATAGCAACAACTCCTCCAACAAGGTTTTCATACTCAACCTCCTGAAATCCAACCTCTGCAAATAATTTTAGCAGATTTCCCCTGCAATTGCAGATTCCAAAGATCATAAAATATAGAGGTTAGAATAAATTTCTCGACATCACAACATTTTGTTCTTATAATAAAGGACAAAAGTTTCAAAGACTCTTTTCCCAAAAAGATATAAAAATCTATGGATGTTTAGTATTATAGAGCAATCTGTTCATCTACGCAGGCAACGGAATTTCACACAAAATAACAATTGAAATTTTATGCATGCAAATATAAATCAATGCCCAATGAACAGAAATCAGAGCAAAGCAATTATAATACACTATTCAAGAGAGTTACTAAAGCTAAAACACCATGAATTGGAAGCCAAGAACGCCTAATTCTGTAAAGAATGCAGGATATATCATGATAGAAAAACGCCAAAATTTCATTTTAATTGAACAATGCTAGGCTAAGTTTGGACTTTAGATTCCTCAGTTCCAAATTATGGGTACTATATGGTTTAGGTTTCAGGATTTATACTTCTCTGCTTCATTTTCCTAACTAAAATCTTTGATCCAACATCAATCTCATGATGTTTTAACTATACTAATTACTCAAGAAGAATAAAACATAATGGTTGAAGATAAAAATACCAATACTCAGTCATAGACATAAAAGAAAGGACTATATAATCAATCCAATCAACAAATCATATAATCAAAATTTTCCAACCATACTTCATCAATTGTAGGATCTTTCACCTTCATTCTTCGTTATTTGTTCTCAAATCAAGAGTAAATATTTATCCCGTGGGAATGTTTCATCAATTCAAGTATTTAAAGAAAATCTCTTGATTGAAATGGCCAAGTTAATATGGCTCAGGAAAATAGTCCCTCGAACAACAGATTGAATTGTTGCTGCATACCAGAAAATGGATGGATCCAGTTATGTTAATTCTCAAAGACCTCAACTGTATATTCTCCTATATATAGCAAAATTGACCTTATAAAACTTCTCTAGGTCATGGTTCCAGGTCATTCACCAAATAAAGAAAAGATTAAGTGAATGATGAATGGCTAATTAAGCTTTCTGACCTGCACACACTCTAGCTTAATGCCATGCAAACAACCATTTGCGACCACCGCTAAATTGAATCTTTCCATTGGTTTCTTGAGCAATTTTCCATATGTGACGTAGGGCATAATCATATAGAAAGGTTGATTTACTTGAAAGACGAAAAAAGAAGAACATGCAAACACAACAAATTAACACAACAAGTTCTATTGTATTAATTATTTTTTTATTTCTTCAAATATTTTCTAGTTAATTTTTTTTTCCCTACTTCACCTCTTCCCAAAACCAAAACCCTAATATTAATATTATTCCACCAATTCCAATACCAACACTAACACTATAATCACCTCTGCTCTATCCACAAACCTTTTCTCCTTCTCCCCTCCCCTCCACCACCACCACCACCACCTAGAACCCCACCAATTCGCCAGAACCATCATATCTAGAAGCCCCCCATCATACCATCGCGACGACCGCCTCTCCTTTTCACATTCTACTCATCGTTGTGGCCATCACCACCACTAACTCTTCCGTTGTCTTCCCACCACCATTGCCCTTGTTCGTCGCTGATGCCTCCATCGCTATAAATTTATCCACGACCTCATTGCTCAAATTCTAGTTGATTTACCGATTCGATAATCATAAATTCATGATTAACTTTATATGTGTTACCAAAAATGTTTTTGAGTTCTTAGTTTTAAATTTAAGTTTGAATAATTTGCCAAACATGGTTTGTTAAATGTTTTGACAGGAAAAAACAAAAATTATGTAATGTGACAGATTGCCAGTAAATAGAGTTTTTCCATTTGACAAATCCAGAATAAGTCCTGTTCTGGATTACTTAGTGGTTGCACAGGCAAGAGTCCGCAATATTGACCAATCTATGAACATTACCCAGATAAAATGTCAGGTTCTTACTTCATTCACAATCAAGTTGGGCACCTTTCTATAAAAGAAATTAACAAACAAGAAATTATAAGGTAATATTCTCTGGTACTAATTTATGAGAATGACAACAAAACCAAAGTAGATGGAAGTAAATAGGTACCTCTAACTCGTTTGTATAGCAAAAGATGGATTCTTATTGGACCGTTCTAACAAAGTTTTAATTAGCTAACCCGCATCTAGCATGCCGAGAATGAGCTAGCTAGATGGAAACAGAATTTCTCACTTGCTTCTTTTATGGAAAATGGCTTGGAAATCACACAATAGTTTACAACATTGAAAGCTATAAGCATATTCAAACTACCTTGATTGATCCCAGGAATACTGCCATTCCCTCCGGAAAATTGTGCAAACTCATTCCTGAAAACAAAAGAGAATGTAACAGTTTCGATCTTGGACAAACATGAATGAATAACTATTAGAAACTTCAAGCAGAGAGAATTTAAAACCACCACCAGTGGATAAAGATTTCACTTGTCACAAGATTTTAATCCATTTTTCTTCTTTTCCATGATTGAATGCTAGTTAGAGAAAATAGGAAAAATATGTAATACACATTAACATTAGAACTGCTACATGTGAAAAATAAATACAGCAGACTGACCTATAGCAGTGATGAATCCACCAATTGAATCAAAGAAAAACAAAATAAAAACTTTAAGAATAAGAAGCTTTAAATCCCGAAATCCGAGGCAATTAAGTCCTCCAATTTAACGTTACCTCCTCCCTTCCAAATTGCCAATCGCATATACTGAAAAATATAGAGTGATATACATATTAACTGACAATTAATATAGGTATATTCAAGAGAAAGGAAACCTGTTTAATTAGGTGAGTTAATCGGCACAAGATCAAGTTGAAAGGTGGATCTCATGGGAAAAAATAAAATAAAATTTGTTTCTGCAATTAAAAAGGAATAAGTCTGTAAGAGATCATATTGTTAGATATATAAAATCGAATTGCTCACCTCGCCAAAACTCACCATCCTCTAGCACAGTCGGTGAACTCCGATCTGAAAGAAGAAAAAATACAGTGACAATAAATAACTTAACAAGAAAGACAAAATCAAACAGCAACAGAGTCACAAAAAATTGAGTGTTTCCAACATTAGGTTCAAATTTCACAGAAATCCGAACTCAAATCCAACAAAACCATTGAAATTGGGCTTCAAATATAGGGTAATCGAATATTATTTTGTACCTTGGACCTCTTTGGAAGCGGCACAGTGGAGGATTGGTGTCAGAAGGGGATATTGGCCGGAATACTGAGCACGGCCGTCGGAGGGAGCCCAGGCGTCAATTCATTGTCATCGCCTGGTGAGGAAGATGAAGAACAAATTCTTTAGAAAAAAATTCGGTGGAAGAGATGAGGTGAGATGGAGCAGGGTGTAGATCAACGGTTGAAGGGGTATTACAAAACGACGTCGTTTACATAAAGTGAGTTGAAAAAAAAATATAAAAAATAGCACAAAACGACAACAGAACGGGAAAATTCTAAGTTAGTCTCACCCCAATAGTTCTAGCCCCTTCAACACCACATATTTGTGTTGGGGTGGGTGGTTTTTATCAACAACTACCTATGTAAATACCACCCACCCCAATGAAAATGTATGGTGTTAAAGAGGCCAAAATTATTGGGATGAGTCTGGCATAGAATTGTCCGACAGAGTGGACGACTAAAAAGTACTGTAGCATACTCATACACGTGTTTCTACCACTTCACACAATTAAGTATTTTACCTCCTAATCGTGCTTCTACGACTTAACAACATTAAATGTTCCTACCACTTAATAGTATTTCACAGTTACTAAAAGACTCCTAAGCATAAAAGGAAACAATTCACACTCCATTACAATAATTAAATTAAATCATCTACATGATAACATCATTAGTAGAATTAAAAAAGCTACATCAGCAGGACAATCAAGTTTTACTGTAACAGGGGCATTCACTCCTATTAAGTATGGTAATATATGTAGCTAAGTGTAATGCTGTGTTACTCTTAGCCATCACAGACATAAAATTCTGTCATGAGAGGCTCATGCATCTAGTACGTTATAAGCCTGTGAAATATAGTTGGTTATTTCAATTAAATTGATGATGCTATTTTCCGAAAAAACAATTTCAAGACGTCGAGAGGATTAATTAAATATCAATTCTTCTACATTAAAATATATTGAGGACTAAAATACAAATCTAAAGAAACTTCCAAATGATTGGACCCGATAATTCTCCTGTCCTCCCATTTCCACCAAAAACTCTCACAAAAATTGAACGGCTAAAAATCACTTTGTATTTATCATTCTCACCATAAACACAACACTTTTGTCAAAACAATATTTTTTCTTTAAATTCTACATACTTAGAGGATTCTAAATATATGCATTAGCCCAAAACTTCCCACCCTTCCTCTCTCCACTCTTTTCTCCACCTTCAATGGAAGACTTGAAGGGGGTAAGTTTTCACTTAATGTCTTGTAAACCACATTCCTTGCAGACGTTCATCCAATGAACCCGAAAACGTTACAGTGTCTCAAGATTCTACTTTCGTATTCATTAACATGAATAAAATGTCGATAAATGCATTAGTCAACATGCTTTCGACCAAGGGGATGTTGACTAATGCACATTAATTTTGCATTTTATCTTATATAATATTTATTAAAACGGGTATAAACTCTGCTGAATGCATTAGTCGACGTGCTTCTCAACCAAGGGGATATAGACTAATGTACACATACTTCGCTAAAGATATTGAAACTATAATAAATGATGCACTACATTGTTCACAAACGCGATATATTATGATTTTCAAGAAGTTAATTATATGCCTAATTTTTTTATTTTTTTGACAGAAAAATTGGATGGCTGTGCCCCAATTTGGAGGGTGGGATGGGAAGACCGGGAGTGAAACAAATTATTCAGTAGTGTTTTCACAAGCTCGTGCTAATAGGAAGAAGCACAAAAATGACTTTTATCGCCATAGCCTAGGCAACGAACGAGAACTTCTCGCCAAACGCCACGATGATTGTCCTTGTGAGGTAAGACCAAAAACATTTCTTGGATTTTTATTATAACTTTTACATATCTTTTCATGCAACATTCTAAACAAAAATCATAATTATGACATTGTTTTGATCCATATCCCCTTGGTCAAATTTAAAGCATATGGATCATAACTTGTCTGTATTATAATGTAAAAACACTATTGAAAAAATATCACATTTAACATCAGATATGTGGGGTGATATTTGGTGACTCTCGAAACTTGAGGTCTTGTGAGATCTACACCTTTAATGTGAATAAACACATGGGTCCCATGTGGACATATACATAGGGGGAAGAGCGTAGATCATCTTGGGAGCACACAGGGACGGATTTTTTTTGGGGGGGGGGGGGGGGGCACGGCCCCATCGAGACTTTAAATGCTTTCTATAGGGTATATAGGATTTTATAATACGCGCCCCCCCAACAATATATATTTTCGGTGCTAACCATGACACAAAAGTAGGTTTGGCCGAGTTGGTAGGTTGCTTGGTGGTAAGTTACTCCTAGCAGTGGAGGTGCATGGTTTGAATCACTGCCATCTCTTTTTCTGTCTTTTTTAATTTATAAACTCTTTCTCTCAATTGAAAGTGGACGGTTCCTCTCACTTGTGATATAAGGCATGATTATCATATAACATTCTTATATTAATTTTAAAAAAGGTAATTACCATAAAAAAAAAAAGTTGAATTGACAATAACTTTAATTTTTTTTTTTTGAAATTCAATTCTATACATATTAGGGCTAGAATTGATAAAAGCCATCCCTTTTTCTGTCTTTTTTAATTTATAAACTCTTTCTCTCAATTGAAAGTGGACGGTTCCTCTCACTTGTGATATAAGGCATGATTATCATATAACATTCTTATATTAATTTTAAAAAAGGTAATTACCATAAAAAAAAAAAGTTGAATTGGCAATAGCTTTAATTTTCTTTTTTGAAATTCAATTATATACATATTAGGGCTAGAATTGATAAAACCTTTTTCTTTTAAACCTCTCTTCTACACATATTAGAATTCATAAAAACTTTTCCCAAAAACTATAAAAAGAGATCGTTGAGCAGGAAAAATATACAAAACATCAACACATTTAAGGACAAGAAAAGGTCGACCATCATTCGATTATTCTGAGTTTATACGCCACAAGGTATGAACTAATCGCAATACATTATTTTATAATTTTAAAAGAGTTTTAGTAAATAATAACTTTATTCGTGTACAATTTCGATAAACTTTTTAAAGAATTGCTTTATATTTCGAAACTACTACAAGTTTATTTAAACTTAGTTTTGTTTGCGCATGATAATTGTTATTTTATTTATTTGTTAAAAATAAACTATGTTTAAATATATACTCATAAATATTGTAATTTTTTTTTATTTCAATGCACTTCGGCCCCCTCAAGAAGTCAATCCTAGATCTGTCCCTGGGAGCACAGGTCCGGGGAGTCACCAAAAATCATCCAAATATGTGTTAAACACTGACATAATTCTATCACGTGTCTGATGCGGCTATGTGTTTTGGACACCTTTCGGATATGATAGTTTTTTTTTTTTTTTAATATTGTACAAAATTTAGATATTATAATAAATAGGGAAAATTACTATAACCCCAATAAATAAAATTTTTATATCCAATAAATTCATAATTTTGTTTTCAATCTCAAAATTCTATTCCACCAACTTTTCACTCAAAAAAAAATTCAAAAGTTAAAATTAAAAACTTTGTTGACTAAATTACCCTTCTTGCCTTAAGTTAATAATTGGGCATTCAATTTTTTCTTTCAAAACTTCTTCGTTTTGCAATCTTCAGATAGATAAATTGTATAAAGACGAATTTTATTATTAATATTATATATTGTATATAATTTATTTTTTACTCTAACATGGTAATTATCTAAAAATATGCTCTCTCGGTCTCTCTCTTTTTTTTTTGACAGATTAAAAAAATCTAAAAAAATTAAAAATTAAAATTATAATTAATATTAACGATCATACAAAGTTCTAAATAAATAAATTTCTCTAGGAAAGTATAATTGATTAATTCTTCGTACAGAAGGTTAAGGGCAGTAAAGTCCATAATTCTATTAACCCTAAATGTTGAGCTTTTTTGAATGAAAAGTTGATAGAATGAGATTTTTAGATTCAAAAAAAAAAAATCATGGGTTTTTTGGATATACAAAATCATTTTAAAGGATTTTTAGTAATTTTTTTCCTAATAAATAATAAGTTATTAAAAGATCTTGAAGAAGAAAAGAATAGTGTTATATTATCTAAATTCATGTTCTTTCCTTTTTAATATATATTTTTCATGATTATGTTATTATTTATTTGATAACCAATAATTTGAACATTTTTTTCCATGATTATAATTTTTTGGCAACCTAATACTCCACAAATCGCATTAAAAGATGTTTGATATCATGATTAATAGTATGATTTTCTTTTTATACTCGAACCAATATTTTTATAAATCTACTATCATATAGACACAATATGCATCTGTATATGAATATTTATATTTTTATATACAAGTTTTAAATTAGAAACCGTTTTATACAAAATTTATGCTAGACAATCGTGTTCTTATTGTTTCGTAACTGTGCTACCACATCATGTTTATCGTCACATATATATATATATATATATATATATATATATATATATATATACCAAGACACACAAGTCATTCTTAAAAAAATTCAGAATCACATAAACGGTTGTGTGATTATTGAGTGATGTGACATGCACTTGCATTCTCGCACAAACGCTCTTTCACGTTATATTATTTGCTTTGGTCGGAGCCTCACGGGTTTGTCCTTCAAATAAATAAAACTAAAGGCGCCTCTCTAATTCCTCGCTTATCCTATGCCTTTCACCAACTGCACCAAGCCTATTACTTGTTTAATATATGCAAGGAGCTTGAATTATCTCGGGGGGGCTCCGGCCCCCCCGTAAATCCGTCCCTGGTCGGAGCCTCACGGGTTTGTCCTTCAAAGACGCCTCTCTAGGGAGAGGGGAGCTTGAATTATAAGTCTTTTAAACCCTCGTCTCCATTCTTTGTGAGAAGTAGTTACATACATATCATAATTCCATTCGGACGAAGGGCTTAGATAAGACACATGGCCTCGTTCCCACAGATGGCGCCAATATGATGTAACATGCACTTGCTTTCTTGCACATTGAACACTCTTGTACGAGGTATTGTCCACTTTGGCTGGAGCCTCACGAGTTTGTCCTTAAAAGACACCTCGCGAGAGATCGGGGAGCTTGGAGCTTATAAACCTGCTAAGACCTTCGTCTCCATCCGATGTGGGAAGTAATTACATACACGTCATAGAGTTTCAGAACACTCCAAGAATCACTTTGTTATATAGTTATAGAAAATATATGAGTAATTTTATACGTAGGTGTTTTATTGATCTTTCTTAATTTTGTCTCTATGTGGTTGTCTGTGCAGAGGAAGAAGAAGAAGAGTGTGATGCTAAGTTGTTTTAGTTGTATTAGGCCTTGATAACAAATAACGTTATCGCCTTTTCACAACCAAAATCGCTACTGTAACGGTCTTCTAACTGGATGGAAACGCATATGAGCTTGTATGTATATAACTTAAAAACGTGGTTTACATTATGAGTAGATTTATCCAAAAGTATTGTAGATCAGACAATTGGGATTTTTGTAACTATAAGCTTTTTTTAATACCATCACGATTTAATCATCATCCTTTGCTATTTTTATTTTTGGACTTCAATTTTATAATTTAAATTAAATGTACTATAACTTATATATGATTAGTTCATAATTAATAGCTTATATATGACTAGTATTGTTACCTATGGTGTGTTATAGTTAAGTTAAACATTATTGATATGTAAGAAGTATATTAAAAACTATGATTATTAAATATATAAATTGTTATGTACCATTGATTTACTTTCTAATATGTATGATAAATTATTATATATATCAAATATGTTTAGAGCCTAGTTAGTTAAATACGAGATTGTAAAATACGAGACTGTAAAAAGTTGGTATTTAATACGTACGAATATTTTACGAATTTCAATTGAATGTTATGGTGAAAAATTCAGCTAAAAATACGGAAATAGAAAATGAACGGATTAGTATTTTTACTGGTAAAATAAAATAAAAATAAATATTATTTGGGAGTAAAAATACGACATATTTTTTTATTACTTTGTTAGATATATTAATTGTACTTACTTTTATTTTATGAAAAAAATTACATGAGTCAATTGTTGACAATAATTCATATTTTGGTATATTATTGACATTCGTGGTTTGAAGAATGATATTGAAGCTCCACTTATACTCTTCTCTTTAAAAAAATTACAAAAATACTCATTTCTAAATAAAAGCCAGCATTTTTACTTCATTTCCCCCCCACATTTAATCGTCATATTAATAATTTCTTCTTATGCTTGATCTAGATTAAAAATAAAATTTTTTTTACTTCATTTATATAATCATGTCAAAATAATATATTTATGAATACAACAATACTGCATAACGATCTTTTTCAATCTTTAAAAGGATAAAACATATACTTATACGCAAGCATAAAATTATTCATCAAAACCGATTAAAGAACAAAAAAAATCATGTTTTTTTAATCTTTTGTGTATTCAAATTCATGTTGTATAAAAGTTCGCTAACTACTTTCAAAATAGTATTTTTTTTTAAAAAAAAATTGACAGAAGAGCATGATTTATATTGTATTTATCTATTATTGCATGAAGATATTAAACTTATTGATTGAACAAAAATCTAAAATTGATTGCTAGATTCTAATATAAAGGCAAAGTATAGTGAAGTAATTAAAGTTGATATTTTGTTTTTTTCTTTCTTTTTGGTTCATATAATAATTGTCATTCTCGATTTTTACATATTAATACAGTATTTTGTCGATGATGCTCTACATTTTAATTACTCATTTTAATTTTGCTGAATATTATTTTTATTAATTGATCGACTTTGATTGAAAGTAGCAAAAAAAGCACATATAATATGATTAAGAGTTTTGTTTTGATTGCATAGTGTAGTTTTAAAAATCTAAAGGAAAAAATCGAAGTTACAACTCCTACACTAATTTGTGTTGTGAGTTATTTTAAGAGGGGACATATACATTATTTAGCGGGGTGCAAATATGAAAAGAAAAAAGAGACAAAAGAAAAGGAAAGAAGAAGTTGTGGTAAAAGAAGACAAGATAATAAGGGATAAATGCAAAAAATTCACTGTGATCACAAAATAGCCTACTTAAAAAAGTCTGCAAAAAATTACTTTTTGTAAAAAAAGATAGAAAGAAATATGTGTTTTTTGGGTGAAATAATACTATTTTATCTTTTATATTATTTGAAAAGTGTATAAATGATAAATAAGCATGTCAATAAAGATAAAAAAATATGAAAAACATGCTCGTTTTTTTACGAAAAATTATTTTTTGCAGACTTCTTTAAGAACACGGAGGGTTTTTAGATTATTTCATGATCACGGGCTTTTTTCTTGCATTTATCCCAATAATAACCCAAGGGTGGGAAGAGAAAAGGAATTTCATATTTAGCCACATTTAACTTTAGGCGATTGTGATTTTTTTTCCTTCGATTTATGTTGATTAGAGTCTAGAGTCTTCTCGCTTATGTGGAAAAATTTGCACCACAGAATAATTATGTCCATTTCATTTGCTTTTTGTTTTGTGCTTAGCATGATTATTTAACTAGTTATTCTGAATACTTTTCAAAACATCAAATACTTTTCAAAACATTAAATCTTCATATAATTATAAAAAAACTATTTATGACATGAAATCTACGTGGACACAGTGACGACGCACCACATGAATAATATTAAAAAATTACAACATTCATACACATATTGACATGCACATTTTTTTTAGTACTTTAAATTGACCTACTGACAATTTGAGTACATTAACTTACAAAAATCGATAATTTTGGTACAAATTGCACCGAAAAATTGAATTTGGCAGAAAAATTTGAGAATTTTGACTGAAATTGGGGATTTTGACTTAAATTTGGGGGATTTTGACTGAAAATGGAGATTTTAATTGATTTTGACTTAATTTTAGATTTTTTATTAAAATATAAACTAAAACTTTTTTATTATTTCATAAAAAAAATAAACCCCCCCAACCCCTGCATCACGTTTCACCCCCCCTCTGTATCTATATATATATATATATATATGTGTGTGTGTATATATGCATGTGTGTGTATATATATATATGTGTGTGTGTGTGTTTGTGTGTGTGTATATATATATGTGTGTTTGTGTGTGTATGCGCGTGTGTGTGTGTATATATATGTGACTGTGTGTGTTTGTGTGTGTGTATATATATGTGTGTTTGTGTGTGTGTGTATGCGTGTGTGTATAATATATATATATATATATATATGTGTGTGTGTGTGTGTGTGTGTGTTGTTGGAAAAAGTGAGCTTTTGCTCATCTTTTGAGCTCGAATTTGAGTGACCTAAGTATCTCTAATATGGGATTTTATGGTATAAAATTATTCTATATTTTGAGTAGATGAATTTAGCATCTTGTATTACTCAAATCCGAGTTCGAATGAATGAGAAATCAATGATCAAAATTGGTCACTTGAGTTAAGTTAAATGGAAATTGATTGGGAATGAGTAAAGCTAAAGTAGCTATCCCACATAGAAAGATAAAACAATGTGTAGTGAGTTTATAAATCATAACTTTACCAAATGAAGTTTGGGCCCTTGGGTCATGACAATTTTGTGTGGGTTATGAGGGGTGAGGACCTAGTCATAGTCCATTTCACCTCGTGCGCCGTTCGTCCGACCAGCCGGCTCGAGACCGTGAGTTGTGGGCTTGGCCCAACCGGATTTATCTTTTTGGAGAAAATTTATTTTAAATTATTAATTTAATTTAAATTAATTTTCTAAATTGGTTCCTAATTAATTTCTAACCGTTAGATGATATCTGAACGCGTATGGGCGCGTGTGTTGCGATCAAAGGCCACGATTGCAAGCCAAAAGTCGTCCCATTCCGTTGTTGACCGTTCGGACATGAATAGTACCAGTTCGGTCCGAAACATTGCTGTTTGGACCGAATAGGTACCATTTTGTCCGAAAAGGTACCTTTGGGGGGTGAAAACGAAAAGTTATGTTGCTAGCCCACATCTTTTCGTCTTCTATAAATAAGGCCCCATAATTCCGAAATAAATATCCCATCATACATTTTCTCTTCTCTCTTCTACTTCAAAATTCTAAGTTTGTGAGTTTTGAAGTATTCTTGCAATAGTTAAAAAATGAGAGTTCTAACAAAAGTTGTTCGATAGATTCGATAATTTGAAGTGGTTCTATTATCGTCTCGAAGTCGTTGTATCTTGGGACACAAATTGCATATCCCGTCACCACCACGAGCGGATCAATATTGTGTTAAGGAAAACGAGTAATCGAAAACTCGTGCCTCGACTTAATTATTGAAACGTGCATATTATCCAACAAACTTAACACAATATTTGTTGTTGAAATATGTCGACTAGAGGAGGCTTTGGAGGTTCCGGTCCTACGCCACCACTAACACCGCCGGATACCACCATGCAGCCGGCTACTGTTCCCGCCGTTCTCCCTGTACCACTGACTGTTCCTCATGTCCCAGCTCATGGGGAGAAATCGGGGAAGTTCAGCGGGGCTGACTTCAAGAGATGGCAACAAAAGATGTTGTTCTATCTCACAACTCTAAACCTTGCAAGGTTTCTGACGGAGGATGCTCCGACGGTGTCTGAAGATGAGACGGACACTCAAGTGAGGATTACGTTTAACGCATGGAATCAATGTGATTTTCTAGCGAAAAACTATATCCTAAATGGTTTGGACAACACGTTATATAGCGTGTATGGGTCGTTCAAAACTGCTAAAGCTCTATGGGAGTCTTTAGACAAGAAATATAGAACTGAAGATGCCGGCTTGAAGAAATTCGTAGTCGGAAAGTTTCTAGATTTCAAGATGGTGGACTCGAAGACTGTGGTCAGTCAAGTTCAAGAGCTCCAAATCATTCTTCATGAGATTTATGCCGAAGATATGGTTTTAAGTGAATCTTTCCAAGTGGCTGCCATAATTGAAAAATTGCCACCCGCTTGGAGGGATTTCAAGAACTATCTAAAGCATAAGAGGAAGGAAATGGGGCTTGAGGATTTGATCGTAAGGTTGAGGATCGAAGAAGATAATCGATCGTCTGACAAGAAGTCTATCAAACCACCGCCATACATGGCCAACTTAGCTGAGTCAAGTACCAATGCTAACAAGAAAAGAAAGCACCCCGACACTAATCAGTCAAAAGGAAAGGCCAAGAAATGCAAGTTCAAGGGAAATTGCCACAACTGTGGAAAACCTAACCATAAGGCTAGGGATTGCAAGGAACCAAGCAAGTTTGTTCCAAACCAAGCTCATCTAGCTGAAATGGAAACAAGAAGGTTCCCGTTGATCTATCTGAGATTGATCTAACTGTTGTGGTGTTTGAATGCAACTACGTGGATAATCCAAAATAATGGTTTGTCGACACCGGGCAACTCGTCACATTTGCTCCGACAAAGCATTGTTCTCCAAGTACTCTCCACTCAATGGAAGAAAGCTGTTCATGGGAAACAATTCGACCTCTCCCGTGGTTGGTCTAGGCAAAGTCGTATTGAAGATGACTTCGGGCAAAGAATTGACTTTGGTTGATGTGTTGCATGTTCCTGACATTCGAAAGAATCTAATCTCTAGTTCGGGACTAGTTAAGGTGGGTTTTAAGTTAGCTTTTGAAGCTGAACATGTTGTACTCACTAAAAGTGGGATGTTTGTAGGAAAAGGTTATCTAGATAAGAGCCTTTTTAAGATGAATGTAATGACTGTAATTCGTGATTTGGAAAGTAATAAAATTCAATCTTCTTCGTATTTGCTTGAGTATTGTGATTTATGGCATAGTAGATTGGGACATGTCAATTTTAATACTCTTAAAAGACTTGTAAAATTGATTTTATTACCAAGTTTCAAAATAGATGATCAACATAAATGCAAGATTTGTGTTGAAGCTAAATTAACTAAAGGGTCGTTTCATTCAATAGAAAGAAACACCGGACCTCTAGGACTTATTCACAGTGATATCTGTGACTTGAAGTTTGTGCAAACTAGAGGTAGAAAGAAATACTTCATTACATTCATAGACGATTGCACTCGTTATTGTTATGTTTATTTGCTCAAAAGCAAAGATGAAGCCGTTGAAGTTTTTAAACATTATAAGAATGAAGTTGAAAATCAACTTAGTAAAAGGATAAAAATTATCCGAAGTGACAGAGGTGGAGAATATGGTGCTCCTTTCGATGAATTTTGTACAAGTTATGGAATTATTCATCAAACCACGACACCTTATTCACCACAATCTAATAGAGTTTCCGAACGTAAGAATCGAACTCTAAAAGAGATGATGAATGTTATGTTGATTAATTCAGGATTACCCCAAAATATGTGGGGGGAGGCAATCCTCTCGGCAAACTACATTCTTAATAAAATTCCACGTAAAAGTATAAGTGAAACTCCATATAAAATGTGGAAAGGAAGTAAACCTTCATACAAATACATGAAAGTGTGGGGGTGTTTGGCAAAGGTAGAGATACTAAAGCCTAAACAAGTGAAAATAGGACCCCAAGACTATTGATTGCATTTTCATTGGATGTGCTCTAAATAGTAGTGCCTATAGATTCCTCGCACACAAATCTGAAATTTCTGATATTCATGAAGGAGCAATCATGGAATCAAGAAATGCTTCTTTTTTCGAGGATATCTTTCCATGTAAGGAAAGAAATGAGTCGAGTTCTAAAAAGAGAGCTCTAGATACTACGAGTGATACTAATCCAAGTGAAGAAGAACCACGTCGTAGTAAAAGGACAAAAGTTGCCAAGTCGTTTGGTCCTGATTTTATGACTTATATGTTAGAAAATGAACCAAGAACAATAAAGGAAACTTTGTCAAGTCCAGACGCGCCGCTCTGGAAAGAAGCTATCAATAGTGAAATCGAGTCTATAATGCAAAACCATACGTGGGAATTAGTAGACCTTCCTAAAGGTAGCAAACCACTAGGTTGAAAATGGATCCTTAAAAGGAAATATAAGGTTGATGGAACTATTGATAAGTATAAGGCCCGTTTAGTAGCTAAAGGTTACCGACAAACTGAGGGTCTTGATTTATTTGATACTTATTCTCCAGTGACAAGAATAACATCCATAAGAGTTTTCATTGCCTTTGCCGCGTTGCATGATCTTGAGATACATCAAATGGATGTTAAAACTGCATTTTTAAATGGAGAATTAGACGAAGAAGTCTATATGGAACAACCCGAGGGTTATGTTGTTCATGGACAAGAAAAGAAGGTGTGTAAACTTGTTAAGTCACTATATGGACTTAAACAAGCGCCAAAACAATGGCATGAAAAATTTGATCATATTATGTTGTCAAATGGATTTAGAATCAACGAGTGTGACAAATGCGCATATATAAAGAACACACCTCACGCATATGTCATTGTGTGTTTATATGTTGACGACATGTTGATTATGGGTAGTAGTCATGATATTATCATGAATACTAAGAATATGTTAAAGAAAAATTTTGAAATGAAAGATATGGGCAAAACTGATGTTATATTAGGGATAAAAATCTCTAAGACGTCTGAAGGGCTTGTATTATCGCAATCTCACTATATCGAGAATGTACTTAATAAGTTTAAAGGATATGAAGGTCCCCTTGTGAAAATGCCAATTGATCTTAACATTAATTTATGTAAGAATCTTGGCGAGCCTATATCTCAAATAGAATATGCTCGAATAATTGGTAGTTTGATGTATATCATGAACTGTACACGTCCTGATATAGCATACTTTGTGAACAAACTAAGTAAATATACAAGCAACCCTAGTCATGAGCATTGGAAAGCTCTAACTAGAGTACTTGGTTATTTGAGATATTCTATGAATTATGGCTTACACTATACAAAATATCCTGTCGTGTTAGAAGGATATACTGATGCCAATTGGATATCTGACTCTAATGACTCCAAGTCTACTAGTGGATATGTATTTACCATAGGTGAAGGAGCCGTGTCGTGGAAATCATCTAAGCAAACTTGTATAGCTAGATCAACAATGGAATCTGAGTTCATTGCGTTGGACAAAGCTGGAGAAGAAGCCAAGTGGCTTTGTAATTTCCTAGAAGATATTCCATGTTGGATGAAGCCAGTGCCCCCTATTCCAATACATTGTGATAGTCAATCAGCTATTGGAAGAACATAAAGTAGTATGTATAATGGTAAGTCTCGACATATTCGTAGGAGACATAATACCATTAAGCAATTGATCTCTAGTGGCATAATCTCCATTGATTACGTAAAATCAAAGGAGAATATAGCGGATCCATTGACAAAAGGTTTGCCAAGAGATCAAGTAATTTGTCTATCTAGAGGAATGGGCCTAAAGACTACAAGTTAAGAACTGACATAGTGGAAACCCAACCTTATTGACTGGAGATCCCAAGATCTTGGTTCAATGGGACAACTGAGTTACGAAAGTTCAAAAATACACTTGTGGAGTATAAAACTCTAGCCCATTCGTAGGATAAACAAGTGCAACCTACAGAGGGTAGCAAAAAGTTAAGTTGTAAATACTTTTAATGATTCCTATACTGTCTAAGTGTGAGACGTAACAAAGTGGGGTATGGTAGGATACTCTTTATAGGAGGTCACCTATGTAAGTGTGAAGTGGGGGCCGCTTCAAAAATATGAAACACTTATGAAATCAAGTGGTGTTCCATGGCCAAAACGGACCCAACCGAGAACAAACTTTTGTAGAGAGGCTATTGTGTGAGTATCATTGTCTTGGTTTACACAAAACGCTCACCAATTCCAGGCATCATGTCCATTGGGGAGCAAGTAAATTCGATGGTATTTCACTAAGAAAGGTTCAAAGCCAAAAGCTACCTATTCTGATGCAATAGTTTCTCGCCTGAACTCTCGTAGTGTCGGCATAGTTGCATTATCATTAATTTCATTCATGTGGGAGATTGTTGGAAAAAGTGAACTTTTGTTCATCTTTTGAGCTCAAATTTGAGTGACCTAAGTATCTCTAATATGGGATTTTATGGTATAAAATTATTCTATGTTTTGAGTAGATGAATTTAGCATCTTGTATTACTCAAATCCGAGTTCGAATGAATGAGAAATCAATGATCGAAGTTGGTCACATGAGTTAAGCTAAATGGAAATTGATTGAGAATGGGTAAAGCTAAAGTAGCTATCTCACATAGAAAGATAAAACAAAGTGTAGTGGGTTTATAAATCATAACCTTACCAAAACGCCGTCCCCCTCTGTCCACGCCGCCTTCAATCCTCCACCGCTTTGACACCCTATAAAATTCCTGTCTTCCGATTTCCTTGATTTACAATGAATTAGTTAATGTTTACGGAGAATTTAAGTTTTTTGGGATCTTTTTTTACATGATCTAAAAGTTTTATGTAGAGACAAGAAGATTGGTGATAAATGCTCTGTACCTATTTAATAATATACCTAAGTGTGTTGCTTTTGCTGAGCGTGGGATCTTGGAACAGATTGGTGAGTTGTTGCTAAAGAAGTGAAATTACTTCAAGAATTGGAGGGAGAATGAGGTTGGAGTTTAATGTTGTGGATTGATGAAGTGTTGTTGTTGATGAATCAATGAGGAATTTCCACAAGGTGTGGTTACTCAGTACACTCACACATGGTTGATTAAAGGTTATTGAGGATGGGGAAATTGATCAAGCAGATAAAGTATTTATGAAGATAATGAAGACATTGGTTTTGTAGGAACAAATTGTTATTCTTTGATGAATGATTATTTCTAGATAAATTAACTGACATTGACCGAGCACGCGTCAATTAACTGAGATTGGAAAGCCAATAAGTTGAAAAAGACGAACCCTCAATTAGAAATGAAACCATGTGTTCTGGCATCAATTTTTGTAAGTAATGAAATCTCAGCTTTTCTAGAAAATTTTCATAGAAGATCATTTAAGATTTGTAAGTAATGAACTCTCAGCTTTTCCAGAAAGTTTTCGTAGAAGATCATTTAGGATTTGTAAGTAATGAACTCTCAGCTTTTCCAGAAAGTTTTCATAGAAGATTATTTATTGGATTGGATCATCAAGATTTGTAAGTAATGAACTCAGTTTTTTCAAAAAGTTTTCATAGAAGATCATTTGTTGGGGATCACTCGATGTCACCAACTTGTTTGGCACCCAACTCCACACAAAAACTGACACATGGCAGTGAAAGCAATTTCTTTTTCTTTTTCGATTTCAGCAAATTAAAATGTCCTGACCTGTGAAATTAAACTGAAATTTCATTTACCGCCAGTGCCCACCAAAATTTTCAGATTCAGATTTTTGAATTTTGAAATTTAACTCGTGTATATAAGCCTAATTTTATAAATGGATTTTTAGCAAAATTCATTTCAAACTATTCCTATGTCATTTAAGCCTCTAAATTGAGGAAAAAGATGAGAAAACACAGTCCACAACGCCGTCCCCCTCTATCTACCGCCATTAATCCTCCACCGTTTTGACACCCCATAAAATTCCTATCTTCCGATTTCCTTGATTTACAATGAATTAGTTAATGTTTACGGAGAAGTTAAGTTTTTTGGGACCTTTTTTTACATGATCTAAAAATTTAATGTAGAGACAAGAAGATTGGTAATAAATGCTCTGTACCTATTTGATAATATGCCTAAGTGTGTTGCTTTTGCTGAGCGTAGGATCTTGGAACAAATTGGTGAGTAGTTGCTAAAGCAGTGAAAGAATTGGAGGGAGAGTGAGATTGAAGGTGAATGTTGTGGGCTATAATAGATTGATTGATGTGTATGCGGAGGGAATTGATGAAGTGTTGTTGATGAATCAACGAGAAATTTCCATAAGATGTGGTTACTCAGTACACTCACACATGGTTGATTAAAGGTTATTGAAGAGGGGGAAATTTATCTAGCAAATAGAGTATTTATGAAGATAAAGAAGACATTGGTTTTGTAGGAACAAATTGTTATTCTATGATGAATGTTTTTTTCTAGATAAATTAATTGACATTGACCCTGCATGCGTCAATTAACTGAGATTGGAAAGCCAACAAGTTGAATAGACGAACCCTCAATTACAAAATGAAACCATGTGTTCTGGCATCAAGATCTGTAATTAATGAAATCTCAGCTTTTCCAGAAAATTTTCATTGAAGATCATTTAAGATTTGTAAGCAATGAACTCTCAGCTATTCCAGAAAGTTTTCATAGAAGATCATTTAGGATTTGTAAGTAATGAACTCTCAGCTTTTCCAGAAAGTTTTCATAGAAGATTATTTATTGGATAGGATCATCAAGATTTGTTAGTAATGAACTCAGCTTTTCCAGAAAGTTTTCATAGAAGATCATTTATTGGGGCTCATTCGCTGTCACCAACTTATTTGGTACCCAACTCCACACAAAAACTCACATGTAGCAGTGAAAGTAATTTCTTTTTCTTTTTCAATTTCAACAAATTAAAAGGTCCTGACATGTGAAATTAATACTGAAATCTCACTTACCGCCAATGCCCACCAAAAATTTCCAGATTCAGATTTTTGAAATTTGAAATCTAACTCATGTATATAAGCTAAATTTTAGAAATGGATTTTTAGCAAAATTCATTTCAAACTCTTCCAATATCATTTAAGCCTTTAAATTGAAGAATAAGATGAGAAAACAGAGTCCACAACGCCGTCCCCCTATGTCCACCGCTGTTAATCCTGCACCGCTTTGACACCTTATAAAATTCCCGTCTTCTGATTTCCATTATTTACAATGAATTAGTTAATGTTTACATAGAATTTAAGTTTTTTGGGACCTTTTTTTACATGATCTAAAAATTTTATGTAGAGACAAGAAGATTGGTGATAAATGCTCTGTATGTATTTGATAATATGCCTAAGTGTGTTGCTTTTGTTGAGGGCGGGATCTTGGAACAGATTGGTGAGTAGTTGCTAAAGCAGTGAAATTAGTGCAAGAATTGGAGGGAGAATGGGGTTGGAGTTGAATGTTGTGGGCTATAATAGTTTGATTAATGTGTATGCGAAGGGAATTGATGAAGTGTTGTTGTTGATGAATCAACGAGGAATTTCCATAAGATGTTGTTACTCAATACACTCACACATGGTTGATTAAAGGTTATTGAGGAGGGGGAAATTGATCAAGCAGATAGACTATTTATGAAGATAAAGAAGACAATGGTTTTGTAGTAACAAATTGTTATTCTTTGATGAGTGATTTTTTTCTAGATAAATTACATATTATTTGTTGTAGGTTTATCCGGGAAGGGTTTTTTCGGGAGTGTCTTTTCTTGAAGAGTGAATTTGTTATAGTGTTAGTTATGATTGTAGAATTTATCCAAAAAAAAAAAAGAAGTTATTATTGTAGAAACTTAAGTACATAAAATCATTTAAATGATTTGAAGTACTGTGAATTTGTGAGAACAGTGGTTAATTTTTTTTTGTGGTCCTTATTTTATAGTTATAATCTTATTTGATTGAAATTACTCCCCCCCACCCCCCCCTCCCCCCCAAAAAAAAAAAAGAAAAGAAAGAAACTATCTTATTCGACCGCGGAAGAATTTGAATGCAAAAGTGGAAATGCGAAAATACTCTTGTAACAATCGTATAATATGTCCATGGAGAAAGCGAGTCTGGGAAAATAATTATATGTCCAATTAGAACTTTGCCAAACTTCTAATGAGGATGATATTTAAATGTATACATTTATTTTTATTTTTTTTGGATAAGTGATGTTTAAATTGTACACTACTTATGTTGGTTCACTGGTACATGCTCAAACTGCATATTTCAATTTATTCCTTGATGTCTCTAACACAACATAAGTTGGAAAAAAAAGATTTCAACTTATGCTTCAATGTCCCCAACTACGCAACTACTTCAATATTAAGTCCTTTATACGACGTGAGAACATAAAATATTTTTGTCTCTTCGAAAGGTTAAAGGCTTCCTTTCCATTAATATCCAATTTACAAAATCATTAATCCACCACAAAATCCAGTACGAAAAGCCATCTAATTCATCTCAAAATAAAGCCCATAAGATAAACCTTTTTAAATAAAATCACATTACATATACAAATTTCGGCACATAAATTAAATTTCTTAAATATTCTCACATCCCTACTTCAAAAAAAATATACTCACATCCCATATACAAACATCGGGCCATAAACAAAATTCAACACCATTTTTCTACTAATATTTAATCCATTTAACAAGGTTTCTTCCGTATTAATATTTAATCCATTCAACACCATTTGAGTCTAGATTTCAATAGAAGAGTTTGAAATAAATTTCGCTTTAAATCCATTTCTAAAATTAAGCTTATATACACGAGTTAGATTTCAAATTCAAAAATCTGAATCTGAAAATTTTGGTGGGCATTGGCCGTAAATGGGATTTCAATATTTCGCCGGTCAAAACTTTTTAATTTATTGAAATTGAAAAAGAAACTACTTTCATTGCCACGTGTCAGTTTTTGTGTGGAGTTAGATGTCAAACAAAGTTAGTGACATCGAATGAGCCCTCACTCACCAAACAATTGAATTTACTTGTAAAATTAAAAAGTTTAGTATGAGATTTCAAAAGACTAGAGAAAAACAAGTAGCGTTGTTCTCCACCTTTCCACCTCTATGATGATTTAAAATAAATTAATAAAAATGAAAATGAATGACTAAAAAAATAAATCTTTGACAACATGATAGGTCTGATTACTACTCAAAATAAGGATGACACGTAATTTCCAATGCATACAAATAAAAAGGATGGTGAGTATGATAAATTATAATTATCAATAGTTTCAAAACTTGATCATTTTGAGTTGATGAGAGCGAAGGCAAGTCCTACAGGGGCGACCTGAGAACACACGAACATATTGTATTAATCAATATACAAAAGCAAATGTGCATGTGATCTCACGACGACCCTATTGGACCTCTTCGCTAATTTTGAATCCCTTCATCAAACTTTGATAGCAATAATAATGACGATTTCTTTCTTGCAATATATAGAAAGAACAAACCTTAGATTTGTGTGTACTACACCTTGGTACTTTTGCAAAATGTACATATTTTTTTGAGATTTGTACTTTGCCTAGTACATGGTTGTACTCGTAACTGTCATAAGTAGTACTAGTACAAAGATATTATTTTCAAGCCTTGTGAAAGCAAAATTTTCAACGTGTTCATGGAAGTAAAGGGTTCTTGTTGTTATAGTCTCAACGTTTCTATTTGTTTGTGTAATGTTTGAATTCATTTATTAAAAGAAAATTGAAGAAGTTCGAAAATAAATTCTTGGAACCACCTCTATTTCCTTAAATACTTCCGGACTCAAATATCGGTATTTTCTCAATCCTACAAGAATCATTAATTTCATATTGCTTCTACTATATAAACTAATCGGTAAAGCACACTCCATACGTCTAAAAAAATTAATATAAAGTTTTTTGAGTTAAATTTAATTAAAATTAGTCAAAGGTGAAAGAATAGAAGGAAGATATGAAAAAGAAAAGTGAAGGAGATAAAGTCAAATAAAATTAGAGAGAAAAGGAGAGAAATATAAGAAATAACGTGTAAATATGAGAAATCATATAGTACAATTTATTAAATTTGGTTTCATGGACCAATGACCATGTAGTTATTATTATGCCAACTCATCAAAATATATGACGTGTCCTATAACTGCTACATGGTGTAAAAAAATTTAATTCACATAATATTTCTCTAAATGTTGTTTCGCGTTGAAAGGAAACGAATTAGATTAAGGTGGATCCGAGTGTTCGTTCCTAGCCCCTTGATAATCTACAACTTAAGATTATCTTTCAACCTCCGCGTTCGATTCGCTACAAGGTGGTTCAAACCTTTATAATTTCAATAATTTCGGATTTTAAGGTGACGAATGAAAACTCAAGTCAAGATACAAATTACCTATCAAATATTTAAATCTGAATAAAAGATAATTTATACCTCCATGAAAGTCTTTGATTCTGAAGAGATTACAAGCAAGCAAGTGCCGGTACAAGCTTTGGAGAATTATCGTCTTCGAATGAAATAGTAACATAGTGAAGGAAAAATTCAAGTGAAGATAAAAATTACCTATCCGATACTTAAATATGAATAAAAGATAATTTTATACCTTCATGAGAATCTCTCGATTGAATGTATTATTTTTCAACCCCTGCGTTCGAGTCGCATTAATTGAAGTTTTAGTTGTTCATTTCGAATATGAGAATGACGAATGAAAAACTCAAGTCAAGATACAATTACCTATCCGATACTTAAATCTGAATAAAAGATAATTTTATACCTCCATGAGAATCTCTCGATCGAATGTATTATTTTTCAACCCCTGCGTTCGAGTCGCATTAATTGAAGTTTTAGTTGTTCATTTCGAATATGAGAATGACGAATGAAAAACTCAAGTCAAGATACAAATTATATATCCAATATTTAAATCTGAATAAAAGATAATTTATACTTCCATGAAAGTTTTCAGTTCTGAAAAATTACAAGCAAACGAATGCCGATACAAGCCTTGAAGGCAAATCCCATCGAATCTAATACTAAATTACATTACAACTACTCCTAATTTACGCTACGATCTACTCCTCCATTACGTTAGAAACTACTCCTAAGGCTAGAGCTAATTCTAAGAGAACGAAAATGTAGAAGTTGTTGATTCTGATGATCTCCTCCTCTTTTTTTCTTTCTTTCTCTTCGCGCTTATATACTCCACTTCTTTTGTTGGTTTCTTCGCAACCTCCACGTTCTCCTCTACTTCTCGAACCGTTGTCAACTCTCTTTTCAAATTCTTCTAATTTTGGCCCCCGCGTCTACTTCTGGAACCGCTGTCAACTCCCTTTTCAAATTCTTCTGATTTTGGCGCCCGCATTCTGGTATCAAGTTGATTTTTTGGTTTCGGGCTTATCCTTTCTCTTATCCTTATTGGGCTGGCCCATACTCTTTTTCGAATGTTCTGTTTGTCTTTGTTCTTGATTTCTTCAAACCCAGGTCCATTCGACTTTACCCACGTCATTCATTTTTCGGGCTTTACTCGAACATAAACCCAATTTGATTATTATTTTCTGGTTACTCCTGTATTGGGCGTTTTTAATTCGAAATGCCTGTTTAGTGTTTTTAAAGGGTAAACAAATGCCATACCAAAACTTCCGAGATATCAAGGTAGTTGTTTTAACCCTTTCTCACTTTATATATACTTATATCGTATAGATGATTGTGATTATTTTGGAACTCGAAGTTTGAGCAACATATAATTTTTTTTGTTCTTAAGAGCCCAATTTCAATATTTTGAAACCCGGTTCGTTCATCGAACAGAACAATCGACCGGATCAAGGGTCATTGGTTCGACCGTTGAAACGTTGGTTTTGTGGAAGGGAAAAGACGGACGTGTGTATGTGAGTATTTTGCCTTTATCTCTTTCTTTTGTTGTAAGAAGTTGTCTATAGATTATAGCCCATGGGCCAGGATCTTGTAAGTAGCAACTAATTTTTTTTAGTTTATACATATTTGTCTCATTAATTTATCTCCAATTTTAGGAACTTTTTATTTTTATTTGTTGTTGTTCTAACTTGCATAAAATTGGATTTAGTACTGCAAAACTAACTAGATATTTGCTTTCTTATTCTTCTGGGAAGTAATTGTTTGGACGATTAAATGTTTATATAATATTGATAACAAAATATGTCTTATTTCATGTCGTGTTCAAATTTATAGATAAACTTAATAATTTGTACATGTTCAATTTCTTTCTAATCAATTATTTTAATACTGTTATTTACAAATTTTATCATAACAAACAATTTTGAGAAAAAAGAAGTGAATGGTCTTGTGAATCGGATGAGATTCCACTATAGGGATTTCTGCAAACATTTTTGGGTTCGAATTTTAGTAAAAAATGTTTAGGATTATTGAAATGTAATTGAAAATAATTAATATGTCTAAAATAGTTTTGATTTAATTATATAATTATCATAAATAATTTGAAGCATCCAATTTATCAATTTAGAGATTATAAATTATTATAACTCAATCTTAGAAAGTTTTAAATATAAGTTAGGTTTGCAAACAATCACATATTACTTTCTCTCTCTCTTTCTTATCAAAAAAGTATTACTTTCTCTTTTGGTCTAAAAGTTGATAATCACATAAAACTTGAATTTGCAAGCACCCATTAAATCATTTCACATTAAAATTTGTCATTAGTTATTAATTAAAACAGCACCATTTATCGATGGATTACTTCCTACCAGAGACGGAGACAGGGACCCCCCAGCCCACCCCACCCCACCCCACCCCACCCCAAACAAAAGAAAATTCTATGCAGGGCCGTTGGATCCCCCACATGGGGGTTAAATGGGATTTTGACCCCTCCTGTTGGGGGATCCAACGGCTGAGTTGGACCGAGACCAATGGTTTCGGCCCAGCATAGAACAACCCCAAAACAAACCTCCTTTCTTCAAAAAATCTAAAAATATCAAGTTTGTTTGTTTTTTAATTTTGTATTCACTCATCCCTCTAAATTTTGGTTTCGTCCCTACTTCCCTCATTTATGATTTATAGTAAGTACTCAAGTCGAATGATAAAATAACACGATAATTATGATATAGTATGATCTAATGACTTAAATAAATATTAAAACTAGATTCGATTATTGATGACTGCGCTCCCATTTACCTACCCACCGCCCCACTCCAAAACAAGAAAAAAGGAAAAAGAAGAAAATATAGTTTGGTGTTGCAAGAATCACATGGTTTTTATTTTTCTATGTTCGTTTTCTCTTGGATTTGTGCTAGCATGTGAAAAGTAAGCATGTGATTGAGGATCAAGAACTAAGTGCGGTTCAACCTATTATTGACCCAAGTCAAAACTGTACTCTCTCCGTCTCAAAAAGGATGTCCACGTTGTTCCACTTTTATCTGTCTCAAAATATTTGTTTCTTACTGTAAAAGTAGGTATTTATTGTCTAATCTGACTAAATTACCCTCCATTATAATTGAAAATATATAATTAATTCATTTTTGCTATAAACTTGTAATCATATTTAAGGAAAGAAAGTTTCATACATGGATAGTACAAAATAGTTATAAATTAAATTAACATCATATCATGTTTTATAAGATAATGTTATTAGTTGTTTTTTATTTTATGGAAAGGGTATTTTTGAAAAATAATAGATTTTTGTTAATTCCTAAAAAAAGCCAAAAGAGATATCTTTTTGGGACAGACGGAGTACAAAATATAGTTCTTGGTCTACAAATTCATTGAACCAAGTCACCAATAAAAGCAAATGAATATGTGTATGTATATCATTATTTAGATATTCTTATTTATTATTACAATTATAAGAGTATAGTCCATACACTATTTTACCGCATTGGAAGTGGATCTAATTGAAGCCACCTAATATATCTAGATATGGATTTATGTGCCGATGAATCTTAGCTCTATTGACGAAGATAAATATACTTGCAAATATGAGGCCTTAAAATATTAGCGGTCTTGAGTTTTATTTAATCTCCGTGTGAATCTCTACTTTTATAGTAGTTGTTAGTTTATTGTAATAGTTGTTAGTTGATAGTAAATTATTACATTTCAAATTCATGACATGTACCATATAAATGATTCACTTACAAAAAAGATCGATGTGTAGTTTAGGTCCCAGAGTGATATCAAAGTCTTTCGTAGTTGAGATATCAGCATCGTAGTAGGCGGGAACACGCTCTCATGGTTGTTTGGCCCGAGCGCACAATGAGCTCGGGTCTAGTCTTGGGTTTGGGCTCGGCCAGTTCCTTACATGTCTATTTAAGATAAATTAAATATAAAAATATCTAATTTTCTCCAATCATTGTTCATAAGTGGTATAGTTCAATTTCCCACAAGTGGTGTACCTATTAGCCTATCGATGACACTTTTGTTCCCATGGACCTTTCAGGTGGCACAACTTTTCAATAATTATAAACAGCCCCCCTGCGTATTTTCGATCCTATTTATTTTAAGAGAGTTCAAAGTTTATTGCGTTGCTCGTCGTTTCACAGCCCCTATACTCAAATTTTCCCACTATTGTTGCTCTTATTATTAATTTTTATCAAGAAAAGTATCATCCATGTAAAGTTGATGAGAATTGACACATAAAATGATCGAAAATTCTAGAATAGACAGAATCCAATAAAACTGGTTATTCAACACCATTAGATGCAAATGATTTAAATGGTTTTTACGATCTTGTTCCTGTATCTAATGATGTATGGTGTATCGGTCCTGTTGAATCGGATGTGGCATAGAATTACCCTAAGATGATACATCCAACATTATGAGGGCAAGGAAAGGTGAAAGTGGTCACAACATTGACAAAAGCAAAACAATGAAATTAAATTATAGCATGATAGAATTGTGAAGATGATGTGATAATGCTTTAGGAGACAATGGTGTGAAAGATAATGCACCTAGTGATGTATGAGGTACAACCATAGGGAATATGCTTCAATCTTCCATGATCAAATATGCATCTTTTAAGAAAAAAGAAAAATAGTTTCCAAGTGTCAAATTTTTTATAATGTATCCTCCTTGATCCATGGAGATAGGCTAAATATATAGAGAAAGGGAGTAATTTGCAAAAAGAAATGGCGCCCACATGAGTGAGAATCCAATGGCTTTTTATTGAATGAAGAATTGTAAGTAGATAAGATTCCTAGTTTTCTTTATTAGAAAGATAATTCCTCATAATTTATTCATAAATAGATATGACTCTTTAAGTCACAGAACATTCAAGAAGGAATTTTTTGAAAAAAAAAAATTCATGAGATTCAAGGCCGGAAAATTCAGTTGGCCTGATTTATTATTTTTATAAAGACGTAACGAGTTCAAACCCCTTTTTGTAGTAATTAATATGATTGGTATTGCAGGATTGCTTGTTGAAGAAATAGTAAATCGAGATTCTGTTCGAGTTGAGAATTGCTCTTCTTTTAAGATTTTATTTGCATCTTTTACTGCTAGATATCAGCAAATAAGCCTCCCACAATAAAACAGGCAAAAACAACATATATGAATATATTTGAATAGAGCAGATTTGAAGAAAACGAAAACTGTATAATTTCAATGTAATGAAGTAAGTATTTCGGATTTAGGGGTCAAATATTTATAGGAAATATAGAGTCACCACTGAAAAGTTACATTGATTCGGATAGGCTTTGTTGAACCAAAGGATTGCACCTTTTCGGTTAAACTATTTCAGTTTAATGGTAAAAAATTTAAGTTTGGCACTCAAATTGAATCAAATTTGTAACTTTTCCATACTTGAATTAAAATTTTCAGCAAAAAGATATACCACGACCACCGACGGCACGCTAGCACACGGGCCACGGCCCACGTGGCACGCGCCACGGTCGGCAGTGCGGAGTGCGCGGTGCGATGCGGTGTATGGCACCAGGCGTGGGTGATCCCTCCACTCCCTTTTGGCTTGTCAATTTAAATATTCATGAAAGTACATTTATTATATACCCACTTCAACTTCCTTACTTTTTCTATGTGGGATAAAGAACTTCCTCATTTGTTCCAAACAAATTCCATTTAATTCTTCCTTAAACACTTGTTTTATACAAACATTTATAATGAAAATTCCAACATTGCGGGACGTTCTAGTTCTCGAGCAGTTGCTATGACTCAACGTTATAGCAAACATGAAATAAAAGCATGAAAAGATTAAACGATATAACAATTTACGTGGTTCGACAATTACATACATTCACGTGAGAGGAAGAGAGAATTTCACTATGAAAGAAATAAGTATTGAGTACAAAGAATGTCAAAAGTCTTAACTAAAACCTAGCCCTAAATTCCTTGAGAGCTTCTCCGGTTCTCCCTCTACCGAACAGACCTAATCATGAATACTTAATTTAAATCTGATTTTAAAACATACCACAACAATTAATTTGAATATTTTACAACAAAGGTCGATTATGTGATTATTCTTCCACCTCTTATTATTGTAAACTTATTAAATGCAAAGGAAAAGTCTCAAAAAAATTTCTATGATAATTTGAATATTTTACAACAAAGGTCGATTATGTGATTATTCTTCCACCTCTTATTAATGGCAAAGGAAAAGTCTCCTAAATTTTTCTATGATAATATTCCACTAGTGTCACAATTTGATTATATAGACACAAAACTAAATAAATAAATGAATAGAATATTGCAAATTAACATAATTGGCATGACTTTTGGCAACATTTTCTTTAATGGGATAGTGATGGCTTATAACTTATAAGTGGGGGGCAATTTTGTGTGTTTATCTTCTTAAGCCACGTATCCAAGTAAATACCGTCCAATAATTTGTTACCTTTGAAGGTGTCGAATTGAGGGCCACTCTTAGATATAGTCCAAGATACACCCAAAATCCAAACATTATCCATCATGTATTTCAAAAGATTTAGCATTTTTAATTCTTTTTATAGTAATTATTAAATGAGGGCCAAATAATTATTTAAGTACCCAAAGTGGAAAGCTACAATTGTGTCATTGTGGTGTTGTGATGCGAATATGCTTTGCTAATTTGATAATAAATCATATTATGTAGTTATTTATAGTATTGATTACGTGGACAATTATCACTTTGCAAAACTCTTTTTATTAGGGTTGCTTTAGGACTTAAAGACAAATCAAAATACTCGATATTCGACTTGAAATGGATTATTAAAATCTGGTTTGAGCTCAGTTTATTAACATATCAAACTAAACTTGAATATGTTTTTGTGTTGGATAAATTATGGAGCTCGACTTGATTAATTAGTAAAATATTATAAAATATGTGCAAAAAATCAAGTTACTCGAACTCAACTTGTGTTTGGTTCGATTAAAGCTCGACTCAATCAACAATCAAATCAAGTTCAACCACAAATTTTGAAGTTCGATAATAATTTAAACAAACTTGAACAACAACTTATTCGACTTAATCGTTTACATCTCTATTTACCTTCTGACAAATCCTATAAGATTAAAATCTTGTATTTATGAGGCTCATGAACTCGTTAAATAAATATAACTCATCCCATGTGAAATGAACATTCTTTGGACTCATTTTCACTATGTTTCTGCAATAGATTTTTTAAATCCTCTCTAAGATTGATCATTAATCTATTGAAAAAAGCTAGTCTCGAAAAGTCATTTAGTGTGTTCTTTTTTTTTTTTGATGGAAATTTAGTGTGTTCATTACGTGTGCAAAAAGACCCACGTATTTAACTTAAATAAATATTTTTTAAGAGGAATTACTCAATATTCAAAGACAAAGTGACATCGCCAATCCTGACTACAGGTTTGACACCATGACATATTTATTTGTCCCAATTTCAAATCCTATAATAATATATTTGCCATAACATATGGTATAAATAATATATAAACCACGTTATTTTATATTTGTTTATAAATGTTAGTGCTAGAATGAACTAGATAGATATCTGATGACCAATCTATTTGACTGTTTCAATGATGCAATACTAAATATATAATCTACTTTAATAATAATAATAATAAAAGCGGAGGTTTTATTACACTCATATTGTCATGAAATTAATATGATTGGCCAAAATCAATTATTTTGACCTTTCTTTAGTATCAATTATTTGACTTATATTGTAAGATAGAATGAGTATATTCTTTATCTGGCAACAAAAAAAAACAAAAAAAAAACAACAACAAAGAGCGTATTCTTTGCACTCGCTATCAAAAGAGGTTAATTGACCCGAGTTGAATGAGCTCTGGTAACTCAGTTGAGAAGTTTTATGTTCGATCTCTTTTATATACATGAAATCTCTTTGAGAGAGGTGTCCACAAACCTCAAAAAATTAGTCATGAACATTCAAATCCGGAATACGTTGTGAATTAAAAGAAAATAAAACAAAGCATTATCCAAAAAGCAAAAGTACTAAAAGATCATTAATTTTCTATGCGGAGTAGTTATTTTCTAAATACTAGGAGTTCGATCACATTCGCAGAGTGTATTTAGAATTTAATATGCAAAATAAAAAAATTTAAAATATTTTTTATGTTATTTAAAATTTTAATTTTCAATGCATTTTTTCTTTCCTGATTTATAGTTTGACAATGTTAAACATAATTTTGACCTCACAAATTATTCATCCCTATATGTTCAACTTTTTTCTAAAAATAATTAATATTTATGCCCCTTTAAAAAATTGATCTTATAATTGAAAATGAACCAATTTGCTCTAAACTAATCGACTAAAGATTAACTGTGAAGCTTGAGCTCGATTTATTAACTCAAAAAAGATACCAAAGTTTAAACATATTTCATTATTCATCAAACTTTTAAAGATTATCTTAAAGTTCACTTGATAAGTGGAGAAATGACAAATTATATTATTTATTTGCAAACATATTAGATGAACTCAATACTCTACACAAATGAGTGTGACACTAGTAAAACACCATTATAGCAACAAAAGCTAACAAATATCTTATTCAAGTCGAAGATCACATTATTATCATTTGTAATAAAAGCACAAAAAAGATTAAAATTTGGTACATGAGATTAATAAAATTACGTATAATCAAGTTTGAGATCACTCGACCACCACTTTTCGTAATTGTTGGACTAACATTTAAGTCAACTAAATTTGGAATAATATGTCCCTGTTCTGGGCTAACTTTGATGTGAACTAGAATCCTGGTGGACCTGCATTTGGTAGCACAAATCTTTGATACTATCAACCAACCATGATCATTTATATTTTGCTAATATCATAAGAAGATTTGGGGATAAATTTCACCTATAAAAATTTAAGTCTCAAATTCTAAAATTAAATTATGTTATAAACACTTGAATAATTGTCTAATTAATGTAATCCTAAACCCTAAATAATTGTCTAATTAATGTAATCCTAAACCCTAATAGTACACTTACATAAAGTGTGATTTAAAAGGTTTCTTGTCATTGCATGTACAAAATTAAAATAATTAGATTAAACGAGGGGATTACATGGTTATATTTCGAGTGAATTTGTGCTATTAAGCATTTTCGTTTAAATATTTTTTTTTTCCGTAAGGGGTGTAACAAAATAATTTGCTAATACGTCTGGAATGCATTGTATGACCCGTAATAGGTTTAGTCATCTACTATTTCCCTAGTTAGCGACTATTCATAACTATTACGTTGACGACATATAATATAGTTTTGGCCTAATGGACCATGATTCGATAATAAAAGTATATTAATTTTTCCCCAGTATTGAGTTCTACATGAAGCAAATACTTTATTGGATTTCTTCCATATGTCTATTTTTTTTCCTTATGAGTGCTAGTGTATATAAATGACATGAAACTATTAAAGCCAGATCACTCAGTTTATTAATCACTTTTTAAATTCTTTTAATATGTACGCGTTTTAATAGAATAATAGATGATAATTTTAGTATCAAATTATTGAAATAGAATAAGGACCGACAGAACAGTACCAAATAAACAAAGTAGGGCATCAAACAATCAACCATATTTTTGAGTTCATATTATTGATTACTTTATAGTTTGGTGTAGTTTTAATCTTTATATTTTCCTTTCACATATTTAAATAATGTAAGACCCCATTACAAAAATAATTACCTCCTAGAACAATCTTTAAGGTCCACTTGGAAAAACAATTATTTTGATTTAGCCTAATTAGGATTAAACATATAAAAGTTTCATATGGGATGACATAACAACTTATCTAACATAAATTACGGAAATCTTTCCAAAAAATAAAATAAAATAACAAAATAAATTACATTAACTATTTACATTTTTGTTTATTTACAATACTCGCATTAAGCCACTCTCATTGAGTATTTAAAATGTTTCACATTCCCGCTCTCGCGTATTTCTCACTACATAAGTTAGATTTTGGCGCACAATATCATGCAAAATCACTTAAAAAGAGTTGGAAAATTAGCTAAATACATTTCTCTAATTTTATTTTGGTTTCTCATGGTGTTCTTGGGCCAAAAGGTCCAATACTAATTCTTTGAGGTACGGTCAGCGAAACTTCGTGGACCTCACCCAATGAAATTTTCTACATACATAACGACTCGAACTCGAGACATCGTGCTTGCGCGACCATGCATTTTTCTAATGCATATTTGAGCAGACGGATCCGAGGGGACTTGTTGAGGCACCCCTCAACTTCGAGAAAATCATTTTTTTGTCCTCTAAGCTTTTGAAAATTAAAATGTTGTCATCTCAAAATCAAAAAAATATCAAGTTTTGACTATTTTTTATCGTATTCGCCTCCGAACCTCAAATCCTGACTTTATTGCTGTATTTGTGAGTGAGATCATGAAAACAAGCAAAAATAAAAAAATAATTATTGTATTTATTTACTATAAATAAAATTTTAAAAACCTTATTAATGGAAACCGTTAATCAATATGACATATATGATATATCTATTATTATCCCTGATTTCTATAATCAATCTTCAACAATAATCCTTTACTGGTCACCCGCACTTTACTCTCTCAACTTGCTCTGCCTCTGCTTCGTAATCCGCAAAATAGTACACACTCCAAAGCCACAATATACATCATTATCATCATACTAAAAGAAAAAAATAAGAACAAATTTAACTGTTTTTTTGCCCCCTTTTTTGTTTCATTTCTGCAATTTGAACCTGCCCTTTTCTTGTTTCTGCATTCTAGAGAGAAAAAGAAGAGAGAGAGGGAAAAGGGTTTCTGTGGGTGGAGGTGGATTTGGTGAGAAGCAACTTTACTCTGTTTTTCTCTCTCATCATAATTCCATTTCTTTTAACCTCGCAGAAATTCCATTTTTTATCTTATTTTATTTTTTTGTGATAAAAAGCACTTTTTTTCTTGATTACAACTACCTTGATTCGTATTATTACAAATAATCTTTTTTTTTTTTTTGGATTTTGATACATGCTCTGTTTTCATATATGGTAGATCTGCGTATTTTCCCCTGTTTTACTCTGTTTTTGATGTAAAATGATGTAAAAAAGTAATTAATTGTACTCTGTTTTTGTTTGGACTAATTTTGTTTCTATTTTGACATCTTTTTTGTGTTGTTAAAAGCCAAGATTTATGCTACCTTCTTTTTCAACTTAATAATTTCCAAAACGTGTCTGCTGATAATCCTATTTAAAAAAAATAAAATTTTAGACGAGGCCCACAAATTTGGGTAGGTGGGCTTCGTCTTTGCCAATTAAACCCACAATTTTTGAAGAGATTTGGGAGATCCCTTTTCATCTTTTTTAATATAGGGTTGAAGAAAAAAAGTTAATTTTTTAAATTAAAATTTTTTTTAAAAAATATTTTGTAAGCTCATTGCTTTCCACTATTGGTTTGGACAACTATTTTTCATCAAATCCCTTTAATATTATCATCAGAATACACATACATACATACATATTATTAATTATATATGTGTATATAGATCCCTTTTCCTCTTTCTTTATAAAGGCTTGAAGAAAGATTAAATTTTTATTTTTTTTTATATTTTGTAAGCTCATTGCTATCCATTATTGGTTTGGCTAACTTTTCTTGATCAACCCTTTAATATTATCATCACTATATATATACACATATCTATATCTATCTATATATATATATATATGTGCCTATAAGTGAAGTCCTTCACCTCTTGTCAAATGCTTTTCTTCTTGATCACTTGCTTTTTCTCCTTCATCCTATTCCACAAGTCTTTAACCCTCAATCCACTTCCCCTTTGGGCTTATGAGATGAGATTACTATCTCTTTGTTTTTGGCAAAAATCTTCATTTTTTCACATCACAAAGTCCATAAAAACCACTCTATTATCCCTAACTTCATCATTTTTCACTTTCAAAATGTCTCCAAAGAAGAAAAATTTAACTTCAAAAGTTGAAAATATTGAGATTACATCACAATTAGCTATACTAGATTTGCCTGACCTTGTTCTAGAATGCATTCTTGAGAAGCTTCCGCCGGAGGGTCTTTGTCGAATGGCTAGTTGTTGTACCTCTTTGAGAGATAGGTGTATTAATGATCATCTATGGGATAGGCATATGAAGAACAAATGGGGTAAAATTATTGGCCCTTCTGCTTATAGGGAGTGGCAGTGGCATATTGCCTCAGGGAAAAGCTCGATTTTTTCGAATCAAAACAAGCGAAACGGATTCATGGGCTATCTTATTCATTTATGGCCTCTTGCATTGATTAGATCTAGTTTTAGCAATATTAGCAAGAATAAGAAAAGTTTGCCTCCTGTTGATTCAATCATGTCTTGGTATCTTGCTCTTGAGTCTGGCACGTTTTGGTTCCCTGCTCAAGTCTATAATCGCGAGGTACATTCGTTTATTCGATTTTGTTTGTGAGTTTGATAGCTTTTGGTAGTGAAAATTAGTTGAAGTGATAAGGCTGCCACTGGGACAATTTGGGGTCGATGCTGGAGCTCCCAGGATCGATTCCCGGTGTTGTCAAAATAATACTTGGCCAGCGGCAGCCACGCACCGAGAGCGGGATTAGTCGAGGTGTGGGTAATCCAAAACAAAAAAAAATTTAGTTGAATTGAGTGTTTGTTTGATCTTATTTGCAGAATGGTCATGTGGGGTTTATGTTATCATGTTATGATGCTGAGTTGAGCTATGATCGAAAAACGGATACTTTCCAAGCCAGGTGATTTGAATGACTATCTATGTGTAATAGAAACTGAATCTTTACAAGTATAGGAATGTTTTTCATTTCTGGAATATATAATGATTTTGATGGTGCGTGCTAATAGTTTGTATATCACATGTTTGATGAGTAGATATCCACCACATGGAAGAAGAGCAAGTGCAATAGAAACTGGTGTAACATGGGATAGACTTAGAGCTCCTCCCGTCGATACTTCGCCTCACGATCTTCATACTTCCGATTGTTTAAACGAGCTTCAGCCCGGTAATCAGATCGAAATCCAATGGAGAAGAAACAAAGAATTTCCATATGGTATTTACTCAAACTAATACCTTTAAGAATTTTCCACATCCTTTACTTGTCCTTGTGTGAACATCTAACCAATATGAAATGTATTAAGTCCGGATCCTCTATTGCAAATGGTGTTGCATCTCCTATTGCATTCATCTCTATACATGACTAGAGTGTAATAAATTCAAATCAATTATATATTTAAGGAAAAGATTTATACACTTGTCAATTCATAGAATGAATGCAATAGGAGATGCAACACCATTTTGCAATAGAAGATCTTGTGTGATTAAGTCGGTATCTTAAGGAAAAGATTTGTTGACTTCTTTCAACGGTATCTTAATTGTTTTATTAGATATTGAAATTTGGATTTGTGATCAAAATGGAAGGTGGCCGGTGGAATTCTTGTTTGGTGGAAAGTTTTGTCAATCAACCTAACTTAATTGAATTGTCTCTCCTTCAATATGATCAAATCGTTGTAGAATATGCCAATGAATTGATGAATAATATCTCATGTATATGTACAGGTTGGTGGTATGGCATCGTAGGCCACTTGGAAACATGTGACGGGAATGTCAATTACTGTCGATGTCTTGATAGTGGTAAGTTGCCAAAAGCTTTACACTTCGTTTGTTTTAAAGAGGAAAATATTTTGTATATTTTTTTGTGTTTTAAAATGATTGATGAAAACAAGATATACGTGACACGGCGGCCGGGGTTTTTTGGGGTGGGGGGGGGGAAGATTTTTCTATAGTGGACTAGGGGTGTTTATCGGTCGGTTTTTTAACTGAACCGAAATTTCGGACCGAAAATCGAACCGAACAGTGTCGGTTCGGTTCGGTTAAAAAACTGACCGGTTCGGTCGGTTTTTTCGGTTCGGTTAAAACCGAAACATAAATTTTTTTTTTTTTACTTTTGTTTGCCTATTGTTGTTCATTTTCTTTGGAATGCATACATTTATATATTTATAATTATGTTTAGCACGTCCAACTAAAATTGACATAATGAAATTTACAAGTGAACCGGTTCGGTTTGATTTTTCGGTATAAATAAATAAATAAATTAGATATAAATAAATAATTGAAATTTAATTATGACTAATTTTAATTCATTTTCCTATAAATTGTCACTAGGAAACACATTTTTTTATCTATATTATACTATATATAAAAAAAAATTCTGTTTTTTGGTTAACCGACCGAACCGAACCTCCAAACCGAAAACCGAACCGAAATTTTCGGTTCGGTTTTCGATCCGGACCGAAATTTCGGTTCTCGGTCGGTTTGGTCGGTTCGGTTGATTCATGAACACCCCTATAGTGGACCGAGAGTAACGCTACTTGTGTCTGTCTTTTTAGGTGTACTGTTATTTTGAGGCCTTAAATTACCTTTATAGTGAACCATTTCTATATTTTAAGAAGGTGGTCACAAAATTTATCATCAAAACATATCACTTCTATTATTGGTAGGCCTTTTCTTGCCTTGTGCATATAATTGGTTTTCAGACAAGCCCTCATTAGTATGTCGTATTCTCATCCGACATAACCATAAGTGGTGTCTGAGTGGGGCATTTATGGCCAGCCAATCTGAAAGAGACCTACTTTATTCCTCCTTAGTGTTTGGTTATGGAGATTGAATGATTCTGCTTCTTCTACTGTGATAATGCATTATCTTTATTACAATTACATTTGTGTCCACTTGCTAGTAATCGCCGTTTATTTGTTTGTTTGTTTGTTTGTTTCCCGTGTGTTTATCATGCTTACTGTTTTTAGTCAATCCTATGTTTATCTTGTAATCCTTGATTCCATCTGTTATTCATTATTAGAGACCTTAATGGAAGTTGTCATTATGTGATTTTGTTTCGGGCCTAGCTGACTACGTGTGATTGGAATAAATGATTTATCTTTTCTTTGTATAACACACAAAAAGAAAACCTCTTATGTGATTTCGAGGGAAAATTGTTGCAGTATTTGCCAACGGGATAAATCATGTTGCGTTTTAACCCCATTGTTTTCAAACATGCAAAATTAGTCCCATAGGGCGTATTTTATGGCAATTTTAGTCCTAGCTTTAGTTGATCATGTGCCTTGGCGCATGTGACCAATTACTTAATTTGCGCAAATTTCACAAAACCCAAAGGCTCTGTTTGTTTATGTTTTTGAGATGAAATTCTGAAAATTTATCGGGAAATGCGTACATGGATTCGTGTGAGAATTGATGTGATGTGATGTGTGTTGTGTTTGTTTATGTTTTTAAATAGTGGTTGAAATTTGTAAAATATGAGTTAAATATTTGAGTTAGTTATTTGTGTAATGATTATATGAATAAATAAATAATAGAATAAGATAGATAGATATATAAAGTTAATTTAATATTAATATATTTTGAAATTTGAAATTTATTATTAATATATAGTAAAAGTGGAAGATTGGATAGAAAAGTAATGATTGGAGGAAATGATGTTGATTGATAAATGTGTGAAATGATTGATATAGTGAGTGATAGGTAGTTATATGAGGAATTGAAAAAGTTAAGTAGAATTTAAAAGAAAATAATTTGTGTTATGGATTTTTAGAATTTTGTGATTCAGAATATTGAAAATGGAATTTGAATACATAAACAAACAAGGCCTGTTTTTAATAACACGTGTGTGCCAAACATGAAATTTCATCCGCTTTTTAACGAATGAGACCAAAATTGCAAAGAGGAGAATTATATGGGACTATTTTTGCAATTTTGAAAATAATGAGACTAAAATTGCAATATGCTCTATCCAATGTATTGCAAATTTTCCCGATCTTGATGATATTCAAAGAAGATTCAAAGCTAAATCAATCATAATTAGTTTTGTGATGGAGTTGAATTATCTTAGTCTCAATTTTTCATATTTTATTTACGCTACTAATGTACGAAGAAGTTTCATTATTATTACTTAAGTTAGCCGTGTTTCGAAGGCTTAATCAAGTTGTTTTAAGTACATTCTCAGATAATGAATCATAATTTGTGCTGCAGATGATTTGGTGCTTGAGTTCAAACAGTACACTCGTGGTTCGCGTTGGAGAAGAACAATTGTTAACCGTAAAGAGCATAGGGAAGAGGGAAACGAGGCCGATGGATTCTATGGTGGGATACGAAAACTTTGTAGCAACGAAGAGATTTCAATGTGGAAAAAGCTATGGCCAGCTGAGGTATTGGAATAGAGTAATCAAACCGAAATTTTTAGTTATAATTCGATTAACGGATGATTCGAGAAGGGCCCGCGATTCACGGCCCTGTATTGCGTCTTAGAAGGGCAAGAGGGCTTAGCTTAGTGTTACAAGTAAAAAAAACTGGATTCTTTTGCCCCCTTTTCTCTTCTAGAGAAAATTAATATTCTTGTTTCCTATGAAACAAATTATAGGAATGTAGCAAAAGTATGTAAATTAGTACTTCATTTGAGATTTCCTAAATATAGATGTAAGATTAAAGATATGAGATGGTGATATTTATGCAATAGGATTTCATGTATGACCATTTGGGCTTTACATAAGTGGATAAATCATCATACGAATGATTTTTAAGAGCGTTGTAAACACTATTTTTAAGTGATTATTAAATTATAGCGTAAAATAAGCTAGGTATTAGCTGGTTTGTTGCCACTCTCATTGTATGAATGATTTTGATTGTAGTGGACTAGTGGTGCTCAAATTATAGAATCTTCTAAGAATAATCCATCACGTTTACGTAAAAATGGTGGTTTTCGAAGAATGTTGATGATGCCATGTATTTGTTGATGGGTATAACGATTCCCTAATATATGAGTATGGAGAAATTTTAACTCAAATTGGATTCAACTGAATTTGAATTACTCTTGTGGACTCGTGGTAAGTGAATTATATTTATCATTTAATTAGGGTGTATCTCAATTAAAGTGGTATTTAACACTTGTTACGTGGTAAATGAGTTATATTTATCACTCAACTAGTGTATATATCTGGTATTTAATACTTGTTACGTAATTAGTTGGATATGACCTAATATGTGCACTCATGAATGACCCTTTGATTCTAAAATAAGCCCTGAAATTAGGAATTAAACACCCAAAAGTGGAGAATGCTTGTGGATGCGGTATGCCCTAGAGACTTTTCAATTTATCAAATGAATGTACGAGTGTAAAGGGAATCGAGTCGATAATGCCCATAAATTTTAAAGTACATTAGTTATAATTCCCAAAAGTTAAATCAAAGCAAATATTAACAAGTTGTAAATGCTCTATTTACTACTTTATAGGAGAATTACTTTGAAAAACCTTTAAAAAAAATTTTACATCCAAAGAAATTATTATAATATTTTTCAATCTAAAAACACGTTCCACCAACTTTTCATTAAAAAAAATTTCAATATTTAGGGTTACTAAATTTATGGAGTTAATTACCTTTTTAGCCTTCTAGATTAAGAATTAAGTGATTACACCTTTATATAGAAATTATTTACTTAAAGCTTTTATATGGATAATTAATATTAGATGGCTTTATTTTCAAGTTGTCAATATTTTTAATATTCTCAAAAATTCAAAAGGTACTCTAGATAATTACCATACTAAAGAAAAAAAGTATAAAAATATTTATTATTAGAGCTTCAAGAAGTTGTTAATATTAACTTTTGGGCTTTTTGAATTAAAAAAGTTTGTAGAATAATTTTTGAGATTAAAAAAAAAAATTCATGGATTTTCTAGGATATACAAATTTGGTATATACAAATTTAGTTTAGGGGGATTTTAGTAATTTTTCCTACTTCACATCAAAGTTAGTCAATTAAAATGAAGAGCATCATCTACACAACACAATATATAGTATGTTAAATTTAAAATAGAATATAAGATTACAAACCAACAAAAAATTGAATTCACCTTATATTATCTTCACTTTGTGTGCATATTAACATTGAGTTATCAACTTCAAATCCTTGTTCCTTCAATAAAATACATTAATAACAATTACGCATTACAAAAATGCTCAAGTCATCATTGTCTCCACTCCCTTAAATAAAAAAATATAACAATTGCAAAATTAGTTAATACTTTATAACATGCATATATATAAAGAAAGAAAGTACACGAGTATTTCATATTTGAAACACAAAAGGTTAAAAAATATTTTTCTTTAAGGTGTTTTATTGTTCAAATTGTATATTTTATGAATAGAAACATATATTTTACACTAGTATGAAATTCATAAACATATTCTATAGAGAGAAGTCCATTATTTCTCCAATTTTAATAAAAGGTTCATGGTGGAAAATGAAAATTTATGAGGCAAAGAGTTCATAGTATGAAATAAAAATTAATGAGGTACAAAGATTTAATTAATCATTGAAATTTATATTTGTTTTATAAAATTCTAGGCTTTTATTTATAATGGGTATTGTTGTCATTTTTTTAGAGAGAGAAATAAAAGTGGAGCTCTTATAGTAAATTGTGGAGCTCCAATATCAACTCCCCTTAGCTTAAGTATTTTTAAACTTTAATCGAGCTTGAAAAGCATGGTTGAGCTTGATATAATTGTTAACTGCACAAAACTCGTACAAGTTCCAATCAAATAGTGCAATAGCCGAGTTCAAGTAATTTGGTATTCTCACATATATTTTATTGTTTTATATTTAATATAACGGAGTTCAATCATATGGTATTATAAAACTTATCAAATAGAAAAAGATGGACAATTTTGATTTATAATATGAAACAAAATAAGCTTAAACGAGATCTAGCAAACAATCTCAAATCAAACTTGGTGTAATTTTGTTTGTTTTTCAGCTTTGATTGGAGTTTAAGATGCAATAAATAATAAATATTATTTCATACCTTACATAATATTAAAATAATATAAATAAATAGTCTATTGAAAACTTAAGTATAGTAATGGATTTGGGTATGCACTTGAGCCCATCAAAATAATCTTCTATATAGAAATGGGGTTATAGTCCTGACCCATTAACTGAAAATTGGATTATAATTTGGGGCTATTTTACAGTTTTAAATTTGCAAGAACTGTCAATTCATGGAAATTGTAGCAGCCAATGATACACGGATAAAGAATACGAATACGATATGATATGAATACCGAATATGATAAATTTTAAAGATTTAAGTTACAATATGCTAACGATACCTCTAAATATATGCATGTATAATATTTGAAAAATAAATCGATTCAATAGATTCATTGGCACAAATAATTTTTTATCTAATCCTTAAATTTCTTTGTTATTTATTTAACTTTTATATTTAAAATATAACAAAATCTCAAAAATATTGACTCTTTTTCTACTTTAACCCAATAAATATTGTATAATATTAAAAAAAAAATGGGATTGATGTTGGACCTCCACAAATTACTATAGGATCTCCATTTTTATTTCTCTATAAAAAAATAGCAACAAAAACCCTTTTACTATAAAAGCCTAAACAATTATAAAATCAATAAATATTAATGATCAATTAAACTTTGTATATCATATCTTATTTTTTCTCACCATGAACTTTTTCGCCTTATATATTTTAATTTCTCACCACAAACTTTTTTATGGAGTAATATTGGACGTCTCTCTTTAATTTGTCTAGAGAATATGTCTATAATTGCACAATGGTGTGATATATATGTTATTATTAAGCAGAAAAAAATTATACAACATGAACATTAAATCATCATAAAGAAAAATATTTTTTTATTGATACGAATGTCTATTTATACGAATGTCTAAGAAGTATTAACTACTTCTATTACTATTATTATTTTATTTTATAGAGACAAGACAGATGAGCGGAATTGTTGTTGATGTACTTTATTAAAGGAAAAAGAATTTGAAGTTGATTAGTTGGTGCTAATATGAAGTCAAAGTGAAGAGAATATAAGTTGAGTTTAATTTTTTGTTGGTTAACATTATAATAGTCATTTTTTAATTTAATATACTATATACTGTGCTTTGTGGATAATGCACTATTTTTTAACGAACTAACTTTGATATAAAGTAGCAAAGAGAACATAAAAGACTTGATAATATTTTTGCATTCATTTACCTTTTAAAAATAATAATTAATGTATTTTAATAAAGAATATTCTTGTCATATCTTCAATATCATTAATTAAAATTCTAAGATCGAGCTCCTAAAGTATTTGGTGGAGTGTCAATATCATTTCCCTACAATATCCAAATTCTTTTACTTTTGATGGTGAATATATTAACCTTCTTGTAGACAAAACTGAATTTTGATTTTGGAAACGACATTTTGAATAAGATACACCAGAAGTGCTTGCCACATCATTCTGGTGTTGCGTGTGGGAACAAGGCCATGAGCCCTACCCAAACCCCTTGTCCAGGGGCTTATGATATATACGACTGTCCATATCAGATGGAGACTTGAGAGGCTTACCAGTCCAAGCTTTCCTCTCCCTAGGGAGGCATTTTTGGCTGCGAATAATACCTCGTGCAAGAACGTCTGATGTACGAGAAGACAAATGTATGATGACACATCAATATGCATGTATATATATTTTTTATTTTTCTTGTACTGTGACAACTGAATATTAATTTGTTGTGTTTAACTGAATGACCATTGTAAAGGAAAATGGACCCATTGAATCAGTACACAAGGCAAGAAAATACCAAATTGGAATATTCACCCAGTTGAGGTGAGATCATACTGGTGACTTCTTTTCTTAGTTACCATTTTATTGGAAAAAACTAGTGAGGGTTATGTGTTGTAGTCATTTTTGTGGAGCTTGGGAAATAATTGTTTTGTTGTGCTTGGGAAATCATTTTGGGGGAAATATATTTCGGCAACTTGTACTTGAAAATGCGTAAAAAATAAAAATATGTTGGGATGAATCGCGGAGATTGTTGATTGTTGATTGTAAATATAATTTGTAAATCTTTATGTATATCTTTCCTTGTATCTAGCATAGGGTTTACTTATCTTTCAAAACTCTTGTATTTATTTATATGTCCTACGTAATACAAGGTTCCCTACGCGGTTTATACCACTTTAACATTGATATAACGTTTTCATGATATTGGAATGCTTTTGGTTTCATTTCATGTAGATATTTGCAAGATTTTATCCACCATTTAGAGAAGTGATATCAATATGTTGTATTATTACATATTGTATTGTATTAATAATGTTTATTAGCTTTTGTAATGATTGGGATATACAAAATTACATATATTTACATTGATGTGATAATTGTGGGAAAATTCTTACAATGAAATGGTTCTTACACAAAATCGTGTGAATGATATCATATCAAAATTGACATGATCACTATACAGATGTGGCCATGCAGAATGTTTGGTGTAAACAAGACACATTGCATATAATAACTAAATAGTGAAAATATAGTCAAAATGAATCTTATTCCATATCTTGTTTTATTTCAGACTAATATATGTGATCAATTTGTCAATTTGCATATAGTGATATGAAGTTCTTTTAACGATTGACGTTTGGAAAAAAATAAATGAATATAATCTTTTAACAGTAAGAAATAATCTTTTCTCCGATCGCCGGATTAGTGAAATTGATTCTTCTTCTTTTATTATCATTATTATTATTATTATTATTATTATTATTTTGCAAAAACAAGTGAAAAAATAGAGTTTATAAAAATAAATGAAATCAAACAAACATATCTTTTGAAAATTTTCCAATAATAAGAAGTGGTCACACAATTAGACCGGGTACAGTTTGACTCTTTTAGAGAGTCAAAATATGGTGGCCAAAGAAATTGGACATCAAAAGATAGAGCTAATAGTTTGACGTTGTCACGCAACTAGCCAAACTTTGTTCCTTCTGTAAACATCAAAGAATTTTTATTTAAATAATATAATATATCACCGTTTATTCTTTACTCTTTTTCTGCCGACCATTCTTTTTAATTTTGTGTGTGGGATCGTCAAATGTTTATTATTGGTTTAATTAACTAACACAAGATAGTCTTATAAAAAAAAAAAACTAACACAAGATAGGATTACCAAATACAATAAATAAGGATCCAAACTTATGATTGTATTGCCAAACTTCTATATATAAACCTATGACCTACCTAAAATTCGAAAATTCATATTATAATTTTATAATGTGGATTTTATTTCTATATATAAGATATATGAAAGACTCCAAACTTTCGTACCATTCTTATATGTAAACGGTGGAGTCTATATGGATGTATGAATATGAGAATGACTAACCAAAAAATAATAGAACAATTTGCTAAATTTGTCATAAAATATACTTTTTACATTCAAAATATCCATGCAAATATTATTCAATCTAAAATATTCGCATCACTAACTTTTCATTAAAAAAACTCAACCATTAATGTTAACAATTTTGACTGAATAGCCCTTAGTTTCTGGATTAAGAGTTAAATTAATTGTTTTGAGTTTTTCAATTTGCAAATTGTATAGTAAGATTTTTACTCTTGTTAAATATTTTAATATTTATACCCAATTTGTTAATTCTTAATTTACAAAACTAAGAACAATTGAGTATTAAAAGGTATATTTTTCTTAATATTTCGGTTACATGATATATTACATGAATATTAAATGTAAACAATTTACCATCAATAAACAACTATTACAATCGGTTAACAACTGCTATTACACTAGAGAAAGACTCAAAGGCGGTCGATGAGGGTAAAATTCAAGACCTCTAACATTTTGGGATCGCAATTTCGCCGAAAGTCTTAGAAGCTATTAGACTTGGTGGTTGGACTTTTTTGAAAGAAAGTTTGTGAAACGTGTATTTTGGATTGAAAGATATTACTTATCATGAATTTTGGATTTCGAAGTTTATTAATTATTATATAGAATTCTTTTAGTAATTTTACCATAAATAAACAGTAAGGAAAACGCCGTCGTATCATGAAAGTCAATAGAATTTTATTCAAGGAAGAAAAGTACCCATTCGAAGCCGAAAGCATATTTTCAGTTCTCAGAAAAATTCAAATTAAAACGGAAAAAACTGTATTGTTTTCTATTCTAATATTACAAGTCTTCACTTGTTTATGCACTCTGACTTTGTTTCTCTCTCCTATATATACATATACATATATATATATGTATATATACCGTGATTGTGTCCATTTTACATAAAGTAAGCTCCTCTGAGTTTCCGAGCTGAAGATTCAGTTCTTTTCAATCGCTGAAGAAATTCACGCAGTCGTGTGTGTTTGTGTGTGCACATAGTTAATGATTCCAAGGTAACTATCTTTCTCTCTTGTTTGTGTATTATCAAGATTTGTTTCCAGTTTGACTTGATTTTATTTGATTATTTTCCTTATTTTTCAACCTTTTTTGTGTTCGTCGATGTATTAGAGTTCTAGAAACCATTAATCACTTGATGTGTCTGTGTATATATATATATATGTTCGTTTGGATCATAAATTGAAGAATCAATTTGCTCTGTTGTTGTTCGAAGCATTTGATTTGATTTTCGTAATTTATGTTTACCATAGCAAATAAATATCTTACCATATCAATGATCGGTGAAAAAACGGTGAAGTATAAACGGTGGTATATAGCATTTTTCTTAATTTAATACTATGTCCTTTTATGTGTTTTTGTTTTTGGCAGTGATTTTGTTTTCCTTTCTGTTTTCATGTTAATGATGGTGTTCTGTTCACAAGATGATTTTTCAATTTTTGTGATAACGATTATTTGATTGAACTGATTATTATGTTCTTGGAGCTGAGATACTATAATATTTTTTCCATATGGTAGAGCATTTTCAAAAGGTGATTAGATTCTATCCTAATCTGGATAAAAATTCCCCAAGTGGTGAAAAAAGCCTAAAAGATTATCAGTTAAACGGCTCGCTCGATCCGGTCTCGAGTCCACTTAGAAGAGAAAAAGCCGGCAGGTATGTTTTTCAATAGCCTCTTTCGTTTCAATTCAATCATCTTTGACTTGAAGCGCAAATCGTAGTTATAATGCGAAAAAAACTCGATTTTAGTAAGTGACGAGTTCATGATCGATCTTTTGTAGCATAAGACACGAAGGGAAAATTGGTGGAAATTTTATGTGCATGATATAGACTTAATACTAGTAAGATATGCATAAAGGTACATAATAAAGAAGATGTTGTCCAAACATTATCTTGAAACAGTAAATCCTTTAAAAAAAAATGATATCGAGAAGATGGAATGTAGACGAAGAAAACTGAAAATTGTCCAAAATAGGGCCTAAATTGCTCTTTCATCTACCCTTTAAGACTGTACATTCTGCGGCTATCCACACGAGTCAACTCTCCATGCGCTTAGGGACTGTACTTGGACCATGGACATTTGGAAGTAGATCATTGAGAGTTGACTCGTGTGGGTTGGCACAGAACGTACATTTCGGCTTCCAATTGCTTAAGTGAAGATCAATAGTTGTTGCTGCTGCATAAATATCTTGGAAGAAATCCCTTGTTTTCAATTGAAGCGCTTAAATGAATGAAGATATGACTATGATTAGTACTGTTCAGGCTTTTCTATGAGTGAAGATATTAATTGTTGATTGGCATGAATGAAGATACTAATTATTTTATTTCTTATGTCCAGAGCTATTTTGGGAATGAAGTCGCAAAGTGAAAACAATGAGATTGATGTAGAGAATGGGATGTTAGAAAAGGACCGAGAAAAGCCCATACGGACGAAAAAAGGGCTTACAATACACAATCAAGCTTTATTATCCGGCCTCGCTTATTGTTTATCTTCTTGCAGCATGATACTTGTTAACAAGTATGTCCTCTCCAGTTATAACTTTAATGCCGGAATATCTTTGATGCTATACCAGGTTATATTCCATATATTATCGTATGCAGGACTTTACTATAGTTCAATTTTATTCAAGGGACAATTACATGCACACCCCCTCATTTATTGAATAATTACTACGAGCCCCCTCAGGTTTTGCAAATTACCAAGACACCCTGTCAAACCCTAACAACTCAAAAAATAGAGGATGAGATTATAATCTCCTTTTTACTGGTTTGAGGGTGAAATTGTGATATGCCTTTACTGACATGTGAAGTTAATGTAATTTCTCAAATGTCGGGGTGTTTTTTGTAATTAGGGTCTCACGCTGGGGGTGTATATGTAATTTACCCTTTATTCAAATATTTTTCAATATGCTATGGACTAATATAAAATTGGTTCATGCTTGCAGAATTTTGTCGCGGTAGTTGTTGTTTCCGTTTTGAGTTTTCTTGGCATAATTACGACGGAGCCACTCACATGGAGATTAATCAAGGTGTGGTTGCCCGTCAATGTTATATTTGTAGGGATGCTCGTCACAAGTATGTTTAGGTACTATCTCAGTTATGTAAACTGTATTATCTCAACACTGGAGCTAGTAATTGTCAGAGTTTTTTTGTTCAATGTTTTGCTTATTTCTTCCTTAAAATGCCTTTGCAGTCTAAAATACATAAATGTCGCCATGGTCACGGTTCTGAAGAATGTAACGAATGTGATAACCGCCGTTGGTGAAATGTATCTATTCAGCAAACAGCACGATAACAGTGTTTGGGCAGCTCTTTTCTTAATGGTATGTCATATGGCAAAATATATATACATTGATCCGTTTTTGAATTTCTAGCACCCATTTTGAGCCATTTTTCAATCATTACGATAGATTCAAATCCAGGTGATATGAAGTCATTTGAAATTCTTTCTTCAAATCGTTTCCTTGCAAACGCAGCCTTACTCGAATATATGAAATTCTTATTAATTAATTATGATCACCAATTATTGGGATATCAGTGTTGGTTCATTATAGCTTCAGCACAAATGAACGAGCATGTACAATATCGGAGGTTTTCTTTTTTTGGATTTTACTTTTATCTTTACTGAAATTTCCTAGTAAAAACCAAGTAAAAAAAGGAAGTCCTTAAATAATTGACATAATTTACATTGTAAGATAGTAAATTGGGGAAATTATACATTTTGCAGATAATTTCAGCAATATCAGGAGGATTTACAGATCTCTCATTTCATGCCGTAGGATACACATGGCAGTTTATCAATTGTTTCTTGACTGCATCTTATTCTGTAAGTAGTCCCTTTTTTTTTTTAATGTGAATTCCTTATTATACCCTCCTCGCGCTTGTCTATAATCTCGTTTTTTATATATGAATTGACGGAATTCACCTCCCTCAAGATTCTGAAATTACCCTTGCATATGAACCAAAATACCTCACGCCCTCAAAGATTACAAATCTTGGCTCCGTCCCCGTCTTGTAACATAGAAGCACTGTTACAATTTCTTGGACGATTTGGTTAATATTTTTTCTGTAAATGTCTTATATATGACTATTGAAATAGCAATAATCTTTTCATGAGTGCAGTTAACTTTGCGTCGAGTCATGGACACTGCAAAGCAAGTCACTAAATCTGGAGAACTAAATGAGTTCTCGATGGTCATGCTAAACAATAGCCTTTCTTTGCCTCTAGGAATTCTACTCGTTTTCGTATTCAATGAGGTCGATTATCTTTCACAAACGTAAGTAATAATTTATCGCACATTACTATTTGTTTTTCATATTAATTTTACGAGTCGATGATAATCCCATCTCGTATTTAATTGCTAATGACAGACCACTTTTGAGATTGCCCACATTTTGGGTGGTGATCACATTTAGTGGATTCCTGGGTTTGGCTATCAGCTTCACTTCCATGTGGTTCCTGCATCAAACAGGGGCTACTACATACAGGTGATTGTTCTTTTTCTTTTTAGTCATTTCGCGAGTTTTTATTGGGATAATTCTATGGTACACCAGGAGTGTTACTCCGAGGTGTACCATTGTGTCTATCTCTTTCGTACAACTGTGTGTGGGGTCCACACACAGTACACCTCAGTATGTGAAAGAGATCAATACAAGGAGTAAAACTCCCTGTTCACCATAGAAAAATCCGTTTTTATTGTCTTTTGGTTCCGATATTTTAAGCTTACTTCATCTTATGTTACGGTTGGCCTAGTTTCATAGTTTCTACATTTGTATGAAAAGGACATTTCGTATAAATACATGTTATGATTCTTTTCATAATTCGTTAACTTAAAAAATTATATTCCGCGTCATTTGAGTAATTTTTATTGTTCTCAAAAGTCGAAGATTTTTTTTTTTTGCTTAGACAAAAACTGGTCTTTCGATGTCTTCAATTCATGAACATAATTTCTGTTTAGTTCCGGGTTGTTCTTTAACTTCTTTTTTTGCACCCCCGTCACAGTCTTGTCGGGTCGTTAAACAAGATACCTCTTTCAGTTGCGGGCATATTCCTTTTCAACGTCCCAACAAGCTTGGAAAATTCTGCAAGTATATTCTTCGGTAAGTTTCTACCAGCTTTGTTGTACTTCACAGGCATCATTCTTAAGAGCTTTCATGATAGCAAATTTTCAGTTATGGCACAACCACACAATGGGACCTACGTTGAATGATCATGAATGTGATTATATCAAGATTCGAAATTCCCGTTTGTGACACTCACAAACTTGCTAATCTATCATTTCTTTTACAGGATTGTTGGCAGGGGTGCTTTTCGCAAGAGCAAAAATGCGTTAAAGATCTCAAATTTTGAAGGGTTTAAGTTATCAGTTGTATGTAAACAATGGAAAAACTGAGTATACATAGCTTACAAGAAACAAATCATCGTGACTCTTTTCTTATAACAATCGAGTTCGTTTTCTCAGCCCGGGTTTGGAATTTTCAATTTTCTTTGCCTTCTGCGGCAGCAGTATTTGATCCACAGGTGATCTCATATATAACACCTTCAAGATTTCTAACGGTAGTACGAGTTCCAGCAACTTCACTTACACGCAATCCATGTCGACGGGCTTCATTGATAACCAAAGCATCCATTCTGCAACCATAAAGGAAAATGACATTGCAAACACTTCAAAATTTTTAACAAGGATCCAGATCAATTCGAGGTTACAAATTGGAGTCGAAGCTAATAAAGTATAGATATAATTACATGCACACTCCCTCACGGATTGGATAATTATCACGAACATTCTGAGATTTTACAAATTACCAAGACACCCCTATCAATCTTGACAACTTTAAAACAAAGGATGACGTTGTAATCTTTTACTAATAGAAGGTGAAATTGTAATTTGTTTTTACTCATAATGGAAGTTACGGTAATTACTCATCAGCGAATTTTTCGTAATTAAGATCTCACACGCGGGGTATATGTAATTTGCCCTAAATTCTAAAGCTGGGGACATATACAAAATACTTACACTTTTGCTCTGGATACATAGCCCAATATGAATTTGCACTTTACGCCACGGCTAGCGCAGAGGAGCTTTTCCACAGTATCAAAGAGCAAAGGAATACTCGACTGTTGAAAGCTTGAACAACTATTAAGGACATTTTCACTTTCTCTTTCACAATCTCGTGAAGCTTCTGAGTCGAGCCGGCTCGACAAAACTCAATTCCAAAGCTTACTCGAGCTCGATTCCTTACAAACAGGCTCGTCGAGCTCGAACCTCTGAATTTCGTCAAACTTGGCTCAAGCCCCGAGCCTCTGAATTTTGTCAAACTTGGCTCGAGCTCGACTCGTTTGCGCTCTAGGTCTCAATATGATTGAAATAAACTAGCAATTTGGAAACAAGAACATTTTAAACATGCACATAGATAAGCATAAATAGATGCCCGGTACATATTAAAGGATATAAATATCAGCACCAAGAACAAGATCGAATCCCCCGGGATGGCCTTGCAAGATATAGTCGAGCTGCTCGGAATTCCCCCATTCTAGCTTCTCAGCTCTCAATCCTACCCAAAAATGAAAAAACTAAAATATACAACTTTCGAATTACAGATAAATTTCCTCTAACAATTTTGACTTACCTGCACAAGAAAGATGATCTTGAGAAGATTCATGCAGCTCTATGTTCCTTGTTAGGATCTGAGTACGATTATAAAGATCATTACATTAAAAACGAATATGATTTAGCTCATAATATATTCAAGCACTATTAAGCAAATTGCATGACCTTGCCTTGAGAACCTCATCGTTATGGTCTGTTAGAACAACTTCACTACAAAATCTGCTACAGAGTAGCCCAGTAATTCCTGCATCGTAAATTTCACCAATCAATTCATTTTAGACGGAACTTTGAATAGCATTGGTATATTGTATTTTTGCAGAATGTGAATACTCTTTTCATTCTGAAGAACTCGTTTACGAAAGTTTTAACTGATTTTTTTCCATTTTTCAGCGAATATCATATCATGAATATAGAGATGACTCCTCAAATTGTTCCTCTCTTCAACTAGTCACTCCCCAAATTGTTCAACTTATGTGCATAATTTTGATCAGCAGCACGCATTAATAGTTCATATCTTAGTGCAAGGAGAATCATGACGAACACTGACCGACACCAGAGCCAAGCTCAATAACAGAACACCCTCGCAGCAGATCAGCGTTTTTCGAGAGATAATCATTCAAAAGCACCGCTCCCGGCCACACCAACTGCCCCGTCAAATCAAAATCAGCTGCCAAACAAAGAGCACAATATCAGTAATTTTCTTTTCCATGTTTTAATGCAATGTAAGTAATTCTGGTTTTTAACACCACGACAGTTCATAAGGAATCTGTTAGATCAAACACGAAAACAATAGCATAAAAGATTAAACTACACAGCAATTTACGTGGTTTGTCAATTGCCTACGTCCATGGAAGAGGAGAGAATTTTACTATTGACGAAAGAGGTACGGAGTACAATGAATGCTAAAAGTTCAAACTAAAATCTAACCCCGAATTTCCCCCAAAAATGTAGCGCATCGTACAGCGGGGGACAAGGCCCCCGCACCCCATGGTTATCATATTGATCATGGGCCTTAGAGCTTTAAGACATATCACAACAGAATCAGAATTGATGGTAACATACGAAAAAGAATCTTGCTTTTGAATTAAAATTGATACTTTTATACAGCCTCAAGAGTTCTTTCATGATTAAAAACAAATTCATGATGAAAAATATTTAAAATTACTTATCTTATTTACCATTCGATCATATATCATTTTTCTCATAACAGATTAACCCCACTGAAAAATAAGATATTTTTTCACCACTTTATAGAGGCTTTTTGCAAATCAGAATCAATCATCAATATATATATATATATATATGTAACTCATTTTCGCTTTCACAAATTTATGTATAATAAGCAGTAAAAACATTAAAATATCAAACACTTGTAAATGCCCACCAAAAAAAATAGATAACATTTATCTTTTTTCCCCAAACAATTTGAAGAATAACGTTCATAAGGAATCTGTTAGAGCAAACACGAAAATAATAGCATAAAAGATTAAACGGCACAACAATTTACATGGTTCGGCAATTACCTACATCCACAGGAGAGGAGTAGAGCATTTCAATATTAACGAAAGAGGTACAGAGTACAATGAATGTCAAAAGTTCAAACTAAAACCCAACCTCGAATTTCCACCCAAAAATGTAGTGTACCGTACCGGGGGCAAGGCCCCTCCACCCCTGACAATCCTATTGATCATGGGCCTTATGACCTTAGGACTTTAACACATATCAAAACAAAATCGATGGTAACATCAGAAAAGAATCTTGCTTTTGACTTAAATTTGATAATTTTTTACAGCCTCAGTTATTTCATGATTAAAAACAAATTCATGATGAAAAATATTTAAAAATTAGTACAAGCCAACTCCTATACTTATCAACCCACTAACAAATTAAGATTTTTTTCACCAATTTACAGACCCTTTTTGCACATCAGAATCAATCATCAATATATTTATATGTAACTCATTTTCGCTTTCACAAATATATTTATAAGAAGCGGTAAAAGCATTAAAATATCAAACACCTGTAAATGCCCACCAAAAAAATAATAATAACATTTATCTTTTTTTCCCAAACAATTTGAAGAAAAGGGATCTCACTTGAAGCAGATTGGAGGCAGTAGAGTTCAAGAACTTGTGACCCAAATGTAAACCTCGTCAGTTCATAGCTACACACAATAGTAAACAATATATATATACATACATACATATACATATATATATAAACATCTTTTAGAAATAGAAACAAGAATATGTATTAACAATTTACAAAGAGAAAAGGTGAGTAGAATACTTGTCATTGATGAAGAAAGATTCATCCAAGCAAACTATATCATCATCTTCATCTTCTTCTTCTTTCATTACCCACTCTGATTCTTGGTTTTTTTCCATTTTGTTATTCAGGGTGTTTGATTCAAGACAAAAAGGGCTTTTTGTTAACTTTGTCTCATATTTATATCACTACTAGGTTAGCCCATTTCTTGGATTTCTTTTTTATTTTGAAACTATTTCTTAGATTTCCCTTTCTTTTTTTTTTATTGCAAAGAGAAGGGGGAAGCACGACAGATCCAAAAAAATAGTCATTTGTCTTAACCAAGTTTGGCCATTCCGATCTTGCTCCAATCTACTGCACAGATTCGGACTTGGGGATTGCATCACAATAAAGGAATGATCAAATCCTTCCTTCGCGAGACTATCCGCCACTCTGTTAGCCTCTCTGAAAATATGCACAATATTAATGTGAGAACTTGAATTCAACTGTTGTTAGATTTGCTCGATAAGAGCGAAGTGGCGGTGTAAAACTGTTCCATCCCGTATGCACGTAGTCGCTTTTACACTATCTGATTCGATAGTGACATCGCTCAACTCAAGGTCTCGAGCTAGCTATATACCGTGGAAAACTGCCCCTAGTTCAGTTTCAAGGAGTGTGGCACTGCCCACACAACCGCTAAATCCCCGGAACCAATGACCATAGTGGTCACGTATGACTCTTCCAACAGTTGCCTCGTTGGCTTGGAGTTCAACCCCCTTACGGACTGTAGCGTCCACATTGATTTTCCACTTGCCGGGTTCAGAATAATTCCACCCTACCTGAATGGTTGTATTAATGTCGTCAATGACATGATCGTCAATTACATTTCCATCAAATCCTTTATGCTGAAGCCGAAGGGCTTCCTCGACATGTCGACGTATAACCTCTAGCTCATCAAAGTTGTTTGGTTTCTCATAGACAAATGTTTTCTCTCTTCTTTTTCTTTTTTTCTAATTGGGGGTAATTTCATCATCCTTCCATTTTTAATTGGCATCCACACTTCTCACTTTTGATATATTGGCACAGACCTCCTCTCTTTCAACTTTTTCATCAGAATTTACACGTTTAAGATTAGAATGTCCTTCATTGTTTGAGCTAAAAATGTTAAATTATATTGAAAAATTTATTCGAGAAAATAATTTGTCAAAATATCATTAAATTGCATTGTAACAAAATACACACACAAAAAAAAAATCATCCAAAATTAAAAATTCTAGAAATGTATCTCTAAGAATTTTAATCCATAAGTTAATCAAATAACCCCTCAACAATAAATATAAGTAATAAAAATATAATAAAAAATTAACATATAACTATTGCATAAATAAACTACAAATTAATAAAAAATAATATACTAAAAAAGTACCCAAAGTATCAATCTGAATCCTATTTTTTTAATATGATATATTAAATGAGAAAGATGTGCTGACAAATTGATCGAATATTGCTATAGGCATAAAAAGTGATGTAAAAAATAAAAATAGAAACGTAAATATTTTTACATGATAAATTAATCACAAAATTAGAACAAATTTTCTAAAGTTAGCAATTTTAGAGTTATTTTCAGAAATTCTTCATTTGTTTACTTGTTTGATTTTGTTTTATTTAATGATATTTTGACAAATTTTCAATCACTTAAATATTTTTTGCTCAAATACGAAGGGTATTATAATTCTTAACTTGTGAAGTTAATGAAAAAAGTTGAAAGAGATGACGTCTTCTTTACAGTAAACCAAATATAACGGGTGTGAATGTTAAATACCCATAATACAAAGGATGTCAATTAGCTTGTTAGAGCGAGCCGGGAGTTAAGGTCCGAGTTACTTCTCCTTAGAAAGTGGGTAAATGATGGTAATGTGTTTGGTTTTGATTTAATTTTGAGCAATGTTATTTTTAGTCCCCCGTGTTCAATATAATTTGAGGAAAATCGTCCGTACCCCCCTGTGATAGTCATCATTATTCAAAATTCCCCCTGTGATAAAACAATTGTCAACTTACCCCCTATGAAAAAAATAAATATGCAACTAACCCCCCTATGCGCTCCACGCGTGAATATTGCAAATATTTATAATTTTTTTGAGTTTATTGGACTTTTCTGCCCCTAATCTAACACCATTGAATCTTATATGATAAAAAACGATCAAGATTAAACCTATATATTTATTATTCAATAAAAATTATATATATATATATAAAATTATATTACTACTAATAATAATATATACAATATAGTAATAATATATATATATATAAGTGTGTTATATATATAATATACACCATCACCCACCGCCACCACCACACCACCATCATCCGCTACCTTCTGTCATCCACTACTGCCACCATGGCGCCACCCCACCACCACCACCAATGTTCTACATCAAGAAGCAAGGTCAAGGCAGCCGCCATTGTTCCAGTTGCTGCCCCAGCAGCGAATCCTCTCAAGAATACCAACCTCTCATCAGCCACGCTCTCAGGTGACACCTTTTTGCCGCCTCATACGTCGCAAAATGCACGGGTTTTAGTTTTGGGAAAGAAGAAGATGATTAGGGGAGAAGATTAGAAAAAAACAAAAGAAAATAAAAATAAAATTAAAATATTTATAAAATAAAATAAAATAAAATAAATATGGTGTAAATAATGATACAATATAAGGGCATTTTTGTCATTACATTAAAATTTATAGGCAAAATTAGCCGAGAAAGGCAGTGAGTATATTTATTTTTTTCATGGAGGTGTTTTGGGATGCTTTTGAAGAATAAGGACTATCACGGGGGATAAAATTGGATTTTACTCTATTAAAATTACTTTAACAATTCATGTTTCAGTCCCTAACATTCAAATTTGGTTTCATTTAAGTGCTTCACTACATATTTATCCTCGAATTTGGTTTCACTCATTCCTTCGTCTCGAAATGTTATGTTCCACCATGCCCGTTTTCTCCGCATAGCTTCTTCTTCCAACCACATTCGTCTACAACTACAACCCCTCTCCTTCCTTTCCTCCGCCGCCCCTCCACCGCCACAATGTCCGCCGCCAACCACCAACATCCTCCCCCTCTGCTCCGCCGCGCAATCCCTTTCCGCCACCCAACAAGCCCACGCCTTCGCCGTCGTTCACGGCCACCTCCCCTCCAGCGTCTCCATCGCCGCCGCCCTCATCCTCTCTTACGCCAACCACCGCTCTCACCCCTCCACCGTCGAATCTCTCTTCACCCAATCTGTCCCCTTCTCTCGCGCCCCTTTTCTCCACAACACCTTAATTCGCGCATGTACTGTTCTATCAACCGGGCCCGATAAGAATTATGTTGTTGAGTTGGGGTTTTTGTTGTATAATGAATTGTTGAGGGGGGCACATTTCGGGCCTGATGATTACACATTTCCGTTCGTGCTGAAATTGTGTGCGGATTTTTTGTGTTTATTGAAAGGTCTGGAAGTGCACGGGAGGTTGATTAAGGCTGGGTTTGATGAGGATTTGTTTGTCAATAATACTCTGATTTTGTTTTATGGGAGTTGTGGGGATTTATGGGGTGTCAAGAAAGTGTTTGATGAAATGCCTGAAAAGGATTTGATATCGTGGAATACGTACATTCGTGTTTTTTCGGATAATGAGTGCAGGTGGGAATCGATTGGTGTGTTCAAGGAGATGATCTTGACTGCAGGGTTTATGCCGAATGTGATTAGTGTTGTGAGTGTTCTTCCTGTGTGTGCCGGACTTGAGGATGGTGAGTTGGTTGGTTTGATTCATTGTTATGTTGTCAAGGTTGGTTTGAATGGTGAAGTGAGGGTTGGCAATGCGTTGGTTGATGCATATGGCAAGTGTGGCGATATCGAGGCTCTTGAAGGAGTCTTTGATAATATGGTTGAAAGAAATGAGGTTTCTTGGAATTCAATGATCGGTAGTTTCTCATATTTGGGTCTGAACCGCAATGCCTTGGATTGTTTTAGGTTAATGATAAGCGAACGTGTGAAATTGAATACTATTACTATTGCAACAATGTTACCGACATTGGTGGAGCTAAATTTATTCAACAAGGGTAAAGAACTTCACGGTATCAGTGTAAAAACGTGTTTGGATTCTGATGTCTTCGTTGCCAATGCATTGATTGACATGTATGGAAAATGGAGTCATTTTACCAAAGCTTCATATGTGTTTTATAGGATGAACACAAAGAACGTTGTATCATGGAATACCATGATCGGTAACTTAGCTCAAAACGGGCTTGGATTGGAAGCTATACAAATTGTTCGAGAAATGCAAGCTAATGGTGAAATTCCTAATTCTGTTACTTTTACTAATGTTCTTCCTGCTTGTGCTAGAGCCGGTTCTCTTGGTCATGGCAAGGAAATACATGCCAGATCAATTCGGATGGGGTCTGCCTTCGATTTGTTCGTCTCAAATGCTTTAACAGACGTGTATGCAAAATGTGGTCGACTTGATCTTGCTCAAACTATATTCAATATCTCTCACAGAGACGAGGTATCATATAATATACTAATAACAGGCTATTCTCAAACGAGCGGGCTCGCCAATTCTATCGTTTTATTTACAGAAATGCAAAAAGTGGGCTTGAAGCATGATTTTATTTCCTACACGGGAGTCCTATCTGCTTGTGCAAATATATCTGCAATCAAGGAAGGAAAGCAAATCCATGCTTTTGCAATGAGAAGGTTATTTCATGAACATCTCTTTATTGCAAACTCACTTTTAGACTTCTACATTAAATGTGGACATATAGACATAGCAAGGAAAGTTTTTGACCGGATCCCTAGAAGGGATACGGCATCGTGGAATACTATGATATTAGGGTTTGGAATGCTTGGGGAGTTAAATACTGCAATTACCCTTTTCGAAGCTATGAAAGATGATAATGTTGAATATGACTCGGTTTCTTATATAGCTGTTTTATCCGCTTGTAGTCATGGCGGTTTAGTTAGAAAGGGAAAAATGTACTTTGATGATATGTTGGCACAAAATGTGAAACCCTCGGAAATGCATTATGCGTGTATGGTGGATCTTCTTGGGCGGGCGGGGCTTATGGAAGAGGTGGTTGAGGTTATCAATAGCATGTCCATTAAACCCGGTGCTAATATTTGGGGGGCTTTGCTTGGGGCAAGCCGGATGCATGGGAACGTGGAGTTAGGATGTTGGGCTGCTGAGAATCTTCTTGAATTGAAGCCCGATCATTCTGGGTATTATGTTGTGCTGGGAAATTTGTATGCAGAAGCAGGGAGATGGGATGAGGCAGATAGAATTAGGAAATTGATGGATTTGAGGAATGTGAAGAAGAATCCTGGGTGTAGTTGGGTTCAGGTTGAAGATCGAGTGCATGGGTTCGTTGCGGGGGAAAGATTCGATCCGTGTTTGTGGCGGGCTACCTCTGGTTGAAGTATCAAAGCACATTTTGGAGATATTAAGGGCATGTTTGGATTGATGAATTTGGAAGAAAGATTTCAAATAACTCTTGGTTCATATTTAAGATCAAGTATATGGTTTCGACGGTTTGTCACCGGAGAAAGATTTGATCCGTGTTTGGAGAAAATGAGTTCCAAGGGATTTAAAATTCAATTCTAAATTGAATTCATCAAAGGGATTTAAAATTCGATTGTAACTTGAAATCATCAAAAAGAGTTCAATGAATTTGATCATGACTGTCAAATCTTTCAAGTCAAAGACATGCCTATGTGGTTTTTCAAGTACTTTAGTGAAGTTATGAACTGTTGGATTGCATCTTCGATAGATGTTAAATGGTAATGTCATCTTAATGAATTGGAAGAAAAATGTACACTGGAAGCCAATTGTAAACACTATTACGAGTAATTGAGATCATAATTTAATCCACGGGACAAAACCGAGCCATGATATATTTGTTTCTAATGACATGCTATTGTATGGTATAAACTTCTAAAGATAATGTAAGATCTGCTAACCAACTCCCGAAACCCAATTTCAAGAACTCTACCGATGTATATCAGTCTCGAGTAAAAACGTCGAGAACCGGCTCAATGGCTTACAACAGTAAAAACGTTCCGAAAATGCCCTCATTGTTCATCTCCCAACTAGCTTGCTTTCACAATCAATTCACAGAAGAACCAAACCTTGAAACACCCCTCTTTCAAACTTTGGCAAATTCAAGCGAAATTCAGTGAAAACGAGCACCCTTCCATAAAGATTGACCCAAAGCACAAGAATCATACCAGCAAATGCTATGACGGGTGACAAACAACAGCTGTACACGAAGAATCACTATCTACAACCCACAGATTCGAATTTGCAAGTTGCCTCTGTATTGTATCAAACTTTGTTTGAGAAGACCAAAAAACGAGTTTATTTTCTATCTTCAATGACATTTGGTTAGCACGAACAGAGCCCACGTCCAAACCAAGCCCTGTTTCATCGACACCTTTAAATTTCTCATTCTGCTTCTCCAGTAATTTCTCGACTGCAGAGAAAAGAATCCCACCACGAGAAACTGAATCTTTTATCAACGTGTCTACCAACGAAGCAACATTATATACAAAATCATCGCCCCAAATTTTCAAAGCAGAGGATGAGCTCCTAACATAGAGAAGTCTAATATCCTTCCCAATATAAAAATCATTTGTACGGTCAAATGAATCGAGAAATGAATCACTGCTAAGAGGAACCGTGTTTCCATCTACCAACCAAGTATTATAACCAAGTTCCAAACTCTTTTTAATCACATAACCTTTTACTAAAATCTCCTTCATCAACTCCACAGTCAAATCTTGAAAATTGATAGATTTGCCAAAGTCAGAAAATTGACTTGCATCAACAACGGGATGTCCTCTTCTAGAAAGATCTAGAAGGAAATCAGATGTCCGGCCAATCAATATATAGTTACGAATATTTAGCCTCTCAAAGTGACAAAGCATGTTCATAATGACCGTCTTTCGCATTCTGTATAAACTCACAAGTAAAACGGAGTTCTTTTTCTGCACGAATTGAAGGACAGGTCCAAGTTCATTTAAACTCTTCACAATTCTATCAGTAAACACTTCTCTAAAGCAGAAGTCGTACCACTTGAGATCATTCAAAGGATAGAGTTCCAATGAGTTGGAACTCATCGAATCTTCGTCCAATAAGTAAGAATCAGGCCCCGCCGTTTTCCCATAATTAACACCCGCGTCCCTATGAGACACGCTGAGCGCTCTCTCATTAGGGAAATTGGTATAAATATTAAAATACCCACGAGACTGGATGAACTTAATAAACCATGGAGTCCAAATTTTTTCTCCCATCTTTTTGTACCATCCAGTTGTCACCTATAATTATCATGGGATCAAATAAAATTCGAAAACCGAGACTAATGCGAGAAAGAATGAAAGGGTAAATAGTAATTTTATGAAGTTACCATTCCCTCCAAGAAGGGCTTCATGCCTTTTGCCTTATGTGTGTCATACCAGAGACGGAACTCTTTCCAAGGTCTCGGGAATAGAAGTTGGCCCCACGTGCCGACTAGCTGATATAAGAAAATTCGAGCTTCACCATTTAGTTGCATTTTGTTTCCATGTTTACCTGTTCTCGGCAAACACAAATTTCACACTCAATTCAGCGGCATAACGACATAACTCGGGCGAACAAATTATCTACATGTAATTGGAGAGATAGATTCTAAATTTTCATCAACTATAAGTATACTCCGCTGTACCTAAAAAAAATAGATACATAACAAGTGGGATATAAAAATTGTGCTATGCGAGCAAGAATGAAAGAAAAATCAAATTTGGAATTTTGCTGTCATTAGATGAGCTGAATCAGCTCAAAATTGTCCTTTGCACTTTGAATAATTATTTATTAGCTTGCAGTACTCCTACATTTGATTGATCCGAATGCAGATAAAAATAGCATAAACGACTAAATATACTTACGATTATTCAAATGAAATGCGGTTAAAACTAACTTATACTCTTCACAATCGGAAATCAATTCCCTTTATATCTCGTCTCTCATTCTATAAATGTCACTTCAAGGTTAAGGACTCTAGAGTATCAAGTTATCAACCTAACACTTCTATACCAAGAATCCCATATAATCTTCTTATCATGAGGACTTGTAAACATCATTTCCAAACTCAGCACGAAATTCCTGATGATCTTTAATCATCTCAATCGTCTCAATGAAAAGCAATATATAAAGATATTAGTACTCATTGACGGCTGGAAATCCAAGTTGCAGAATACAAAATCGGTTACCACATTCTCTATCAAAAATACGAAATGCACATGAAACAATAAAAAGTCGTGCATGTAAGCATAATAATAAGAGAGGCTATAAAATCTCATGATCAAACTCTTTCATTTACACATATTTTTAGCAAAAACAAGATAAAAACACAGGAAAAAAAAAAGGAAATACCTGGCACGAACCTAGGCCGTTGCAACGATGCCCCATATATCGAAGGATTAAAATTCGATGCATTATAGTAATAATTCAAAATCAAACCCTTCAGAAACCTATCACAAGAACACAAAATCAACATTAATCTCAACATTCCAACTCAATACTACTGATCTTACATTCTTACTCCCTCAAAACATAAGACAAACACAAATATAATTTTTCCAAGAGATTCGTTTACATTATTACACATGATATGAATATCACAACACATGATATGAATATCAAATCTAACATATTAAAATCAACCGATAACTATTACAAATTTACAACCAACTACGAACTACTATGAAAGTAGAGAAACCCCAGACGCCTAATATCCTTGGGCCTCAGCTAGCTTCGCCAATAGAGCCAGACTTCATCGGCGACAACACAAATATAATTTTTTCTTTAAGAGAATCGGTTCCATCGTACATGATATGAATATCAAATCTAACATATACAACCAACTAAGAAATATTTCATAGAGAAAAGCCCACACGCCTAATATCTTGGGGGCCTCGGCTTCGCCAGTAGAGCTCGACCTCATCGGCGATCACACAAACACAAACATATCTCACACAATATAAACAACAAGAAACACAAAAATTAAACCTATAATAGAGAGGTGAAACCTCCAGATCATCCTCAACAACAAAAGCAAACTCATGATCGGAACTGGGCCACCAGGCCTCAAGCCATTGGGCCTGAAGCCCAGCATTGGAAGTCCTATAATGCACCAACTTCTCTCCAAATTTCCAATCAAACCCATCAACAAAACCTAGAATTTGCTTCGAAAGATCCAATTTTTGGTCCAAATCGGCAGACCCATTTTGGGAATCTTGTGAAAAATGGTCGATGAATACGTGGAGATGGATTTTGTCGTCGGAATCGTAGTGGGCTTTAGAGAGAGAGTGGAGGCAGCGGGAGAGAGATGAGAGGCGGTTGAATGTGAGGACTTTGATGATGAATGTGAAATTAGGGTTTGTCTTAGGGCTGTGGATTTGGTGGAGTTGGATTTGGGGGGTGGGGTTGGAGGGGGAGAGTGAGAAGAGGAAGAGAGATGAGAGAGAGAGGAGGAGGAAGAGGAGGAGGAGTTGGAGGTATTTTTGCTTTGGGGGCGCCATTTTTGTGCTAGCAATGCTTCAATACTATCATAGTTTTAATGGAGATTTATGGCTGTGTGTGTGTATATATATATATGTGTGTGTGTGAGAGAGAGAGACAGAGATGAGAAGATCTGAAATTATGAATTATGATGAAGAAAGTGGTGTGAGGTTTTGGTATTAGAAAATAGGAAAATAAGGGAAGCATTTGAATACAAAAAATATATATTAATAGTTAGTATAATTGCAAAATGTATAATTAACTATTATTACATAGTTTATTTATTTATAAATCATCAAATTTTAAAAAACAATTATTTTATTTAATTGATTATTATCAAAAAGTCTGTTACATAAGTATTATATCATATTATTTATTACATAGTTTATTTATTTATAAATCATCAGATTTAAAAAATGATTATTTTATTTAATTGATTATTATCAAAAAGTCTGTTACATAAGTATTATATCATATTATTTAACTTTAAAAATATAGCGCGTGATTGATCGTCTTAGTAACATATTTAAAAATAAATAATCGATAACCATCATTATTAAGATAAATAAATAGAGAAAAAATAATTACTACATATTTCTTTTTTTGAATATTTAAATTTGATTATTAGACAAAACTAATAACTATTTTTACCATATTTATTAGAAGAAATACATAGTAATTGATGGATTTGTGGAGACTAGTTAATACAAATGATTAGGAGAAGTCAGGGAGCCACGTGAGAAGCCAAATAAGAAAAGGGGACTTGGGATGGTCAAAGGCAATTTGACCATGGCCAACATGGGTTTGACCGAGTCAATGGAGGTTTTATTGCCAGTCAACACGGGTTTGACCGCGTGATTGGAAGTTTGAAGGCGTAGGATTGTATTTCCTATGTGGTTTCGGCTTGGTTTTGGTCATTGACTTGTATTATGATTTTTTTTTCTAATTGTCTAAGAATATGATTGTGTTTCCTATTTAGATTAGTTTTTAATTTCCTTGAGTATCAAATCGCTTACATCCTATAACTATGGACTTGTATATTGTAACTGATGATTGACACCATAAATAAATATGTGAGATCTTGTGATGACCTGTGGATGTAGGTAATTTGTCGAACCATGTTAAATCTTTGTGTCATTTTAGAGGCTTAGATTTAGTTTCTTGTTTATTTTTTCATGCTCTGTTAATATTATTCCTAACAACTGGTATCAGAGCCATCAGTTTACAGATTTAGGAGACGTCTTAGGTTTATATCTATGGGGGAGCGTTTTGTCATGGGAGCAATGGCAGGAGATGAAGGAAATGTCAAAATCGAGAGTTTCGTTGCAGGTAGCACGAATAGAAGTCGAGTTGTGACCGAAAAAGATGACAAATGAGGTATTGGATCGGTTAGATCAACAAGCCAAGAAGAGTAATTTCGTTCAACGTTAACGAGAAAACGTGACAGGATGCGAAGTCAGTTGGGCAGATTTGCGAAGCCAGAGTTTGTTGGAGGATGTATCAAACATACCTTGCAGTGGGAGCATCAAGCAGCTATGTGAAAGATATGGGATTGTCATTAAAAAAACCGAAATTATTGGCAGATGGATCAGACATAACTCATACAAAGGTGTCACACTAGACGATTGAAGTACATGAAAGAGCACGAGAGAGTGTTTCCAGATTGGAATTAGTCTCCAAGCGGGAGATTGATGTATTTGTGGAAACTTTTTTATTTAAGGGATTGAGAAAAGTCAAGGGAGCCACATGAAAAGCCACAAAAAAGGGTCACGGGATGGTCAAAGGTAGTTTGACCTTGGTCAACACGGGTTTGACTGTGTGACTAGAAGCTTGAAGGCATATGATTGTGTTTCCTATTTAGATTAATTTTTAGCTTCATTGAGTATCAAATCACTTATACTCTATAAATACGGACTTGTATATTGTAATTGATGATTGTCTCCATAAATAAAGATGTGAGATCTTGTATTGGTCCATGGATGTAGGCAGTTTGTCAACCACGTTAAATCATTGTGTCATTTTAGAGGCTTATCTTTAATTTTGTTGTTTCTTTTCTTCACGCATTGTACTGTCATTTCTAATAGTAATTTTTTATGTGACATAATTGAGTTCAATTAGGCTATTCATATATGCGTTTATTTGTAAAGTCTCAAGGATTGTGTTGTGTTATATATATAGATTATGTTGCTTTCTATTTTTATCATTATCCATAATATTTAATGGGATTTAAGATTAAGACTTATTTTTCTTAAGAAATGCAATACATCAGTTCTTATTTTCAGGTAGACCAAATAGAATTTCGTATACTGTCTGTTCTTTAATTCTTGCCATGATTGTGCCCAACTAAATTTAGTGTTTTTCAAATTAGAAATTTATATTAGTTGAGATAGCGCATCCAATTGGTAAATTCATTTATTTTAATATTTAAGGAATTGTTCTATTAAAACTCAGGTGATGTTTAGAAAACATTTTTTTAAAACCTGAGAAAGACTTTTGGTATGTGAACTAAAACTGTATATTTGATTTATCTTATAATTATACGGAAATTCATACTAGAGTATCTTCAAAATCTTCGTAAAGGGATTCAATTTTATTTTTATTTTTTTGGTAAGTGTAAAATGATTCAAATGAATATACTGTAATTTCATCGAAAATTCAGAAACAAGGTGCATTTGACCATAATACTTCTCGTGCACCATAATATTATCGATGCAATGACCATATACTCCTTGTAAACCCGACCTCGAGGGCGTATTAGGTAGTTCGCTTTATAATGTCATAGAAAACTCTCTCTAAAAATCTCATACTAAAGTTTGCCATGGCTGATTCGTCTTCCTCGTGTGGGTCTTTTTCATCATCAATCCATGATAAATCCTCCACAATACAATGATTTTCAGATGCGTCAGACTTTGAAGCTATTTCAAAAAGTATTCCATCTTTTGCTCAAGTGTTTAATGTTCCTGATTTCTTAGACTTGGTTAATCGGGTGGAAGGATCTGAAAATTCAAAGAAAATACAACAATTAACGAATATGGAAGACAAGGAATCAGATTTCAATTCGCCACTCATTAATAGAAGGTTTGCAAACGTAGTTTCATCTCCAATTTTATATAAAAATCGTTCCAAATGTGATATTGGCCCGATAGCATTAAAGTTAGGGATGGAAATGGGGCGGGTATGAAGCGGGTTTAGCAAAACTCACTACCCACCCTAATTAACTTTATTGATACCCACAACCCGCTCCGCTCCGCCTCACCCCGCCAAGTACCCGACGGGTTCGGGTTTTACCCGTTAAACCCAAATGAGTCATGAAAATTTATTAATTAATCAAACTTGCAATCGTCTGACCCAAATTCGAATAATCCAACAACTAATAAACTTACAACATAGACAAATATCATGAAAATTCACACAACTAATAATCAAATCACATTCATAAGTCCAAATTTAAAATCATATCAATACGATACTACACCAAATAACATCCATGGTCATATATTTCAATTCTACTATATCAAAATAAAATTAATTCATAAAACAAAATATTCCGAATTCTTCATCAACTCAACTATAAAATAAAATGAATTGAATCGTCTTCATTAATCAATTTTGTCTCCTTATGAGACTTTTCAACTTCACATCTTCACTAATTTGGTTAACAAATAAAATTTAATAAAAAATGTTAAGTTATGTTGAATATATTAAATAAAAATAAAAAATCTATTTATTAGAATAATATTAGCAGGACGGATTATGGGGCGGGTTGCACTATACCCACTACCCGCCCCATACCCTATCGGGTCATAAATTTAATATTCATTTCTCGCCCCATAAATTTAATAGTCATTATCCTATCGGTTGTTTCGGCTGGTGGAGACGCTCGAATGTCAATTGGCGGTGCGCAGAAAAACCCTAATTTTCACGCAACGTTCGAATGTCAGGAAACCAACGTTCGAACGTTGCGTCCAGAATCAAAATCTCCAAAAGTTGACTCAATGTTCAAACGTCAGGGTTCCAACGTTCGAATGTTGGAACCAGTACCAAATAAGCAAGCTGACCAGACGAAGTTGTTGATTGGGAGTGTATGTGTGGGTCCGAGAGTGGTCAACGATTCTTCACAATTCATTGAATCTAACATCGCTTCGATATATTCCACTGGAAAAACTTAATGGTAAATGTTTTGTTCGTCCAACTTGGGATCATATGAAAGCTGGATTGAATCGGTGGAAGAATACTCTAGTGGGCTATTTCATTGGTAAAAAGTTATATTTCCTTGGAGTCAAGAAGTATGTTCTCTCGGTTTGGAAAGGGCTAAAGGAGGTAAAAGGAACTAGCAACAGATTTTTCTTCTTGAATTTTGAATCAGAGGCTGCTATGGCTAAAATTCTTGAGGGAGGACCTTGGTTATATCAAGGCCAAACATTGTTCATTGAGAAATGGTGGATATGAATGACACTTAAGAAAAAGGAGCATAAGAAAGTTCCCGTATGGTTCAAATTTTGTAATTTACCGGCGAAATTTTGGACAATAGATGTGTTGAGTGCAGTGTTTTGAAACCCGGACCAGACCGGCAGGTTGAACTGGATGGACCGTCGACCGGTCAATACCATAAAACCGCTATGGGCTAAAAACCGCCTTATTTCTTGAAAATCGTCAAACCCGGCGGTTTAACCGCCGAACCCGGCAACCCGTTCACGGTTTGGTTGAACCGGTTGGTACATAAGAGGCATGAAAAGCTTTGCAATTTGAAAGATTTCTTCTCTACTCAAATTTCTCGGATCTCAGATTCAGCCAAAATGGTGTGCAAGAGATGTAATGAACGACTGAAAAAGAAATTAAGAGAAGAAAGATAAAATGACAACAAAAGAGGAAAAAAATAAATTAAAAGGTAGATGGAGAAGATGAAGAGGTGGGCGGCACTGAGAGAATGAGAGGAAGAAGGGTTTTGGTCAATTTGTATCTTTCTTCCCTTTTATACTATCTTTCTTTTCATTTAAAATTTTTCTTTTGTAGTTTTATTTGTTAAGTTAAACATTGATAGAATCACGTGTTCCTGTTTATTAAGTTTAATTTGGTCTACCCAAAAAAAAATTAATTTAATTTGTTTTTTTAAAATCAATAATTTTGGTTTATATAATATATAAATCAAAATATATGACATTCACATAGATATATCACTCTTTTATTGGTTAGTAATATTATTAGTATATTAAATATTATTTATTACATAATTATGACGTTACCGGTTCTATGGCGGTTGACCCGACGGTTGAATCGGTGACCCATGACCCGGTCATTTTTCTGTTTTGATGTCCGGTCCAGGTTTCAGAACATTGGTTGAGTGTTGTTGCAAGTGCATTAGGACGCCCATTATATCCTGATGCGTTTACTTTATGTATGGAGCATATTGACTATGCTAGGGTGTGTATTCTTATGACAATAGGGGCTGAATTTCAAGAGGAAGTTTATATGTTGCTACCTTCGGAATCAGTAGAATACAATGGTTCGTGTAGGATAGCAGTTGAATATGAATGGAAACCCACGACTTACAAGGTATGTAAGTCTTTTGGACATAGTTGTCTACAATGTCCTAAAGTTAGGAAGGAAGATAAACCACCGGTGAACATACATGTTCCTAAGCAACAAGTCATCAATAAAATTCCAAAATCGATCCCTAAGATGGATGAGTGGATCAGTGTAAGTAAAAAGCCTGCGACAAGAAAAGAAGAAACGAAGAGTGATACAACGATCCCGGCGAGGAATGGGGGTGATAGAGATGATTCAGGTAAGGATACATTACTGGTCATGAATAAATTTGCAAGTTTAGTTGAAGATCTATTAGATTATGATTCGAGCAATTCACAAAGCTTCCGGGTTCAATAGGGAACGAAGACTAATTCATTGAGCGGACCTATAAGCAAGGATGCCCTTGTGAAGAGTTTTAATTGATGAATTTTACTTTAAGGAGTGATGCTGTTATTATTGGCATTAGAAGAATTTGGATGATAGCGTGTTAAGTTATTCTTTGTAATCGTTTGAACGTGCATTATAAACATTCGAACATGGGTCTACTTGTTTCTGGTAGATGTTAATCTATAGACTAGATTGGTTAGACACTAGTTATTCTTATTTTTGTTCTAGTGTAGGTGCTTGGTTGTGGCAAGGAATCCCCTTGTGCACTATTTTGTATTACCCCTTTTTATTTTTAGGCAATTGATTTTCCCCAAAAAAAAAAATCTTACGACCTAGCATTATAGCAATATTATTACATAACGGGCCTTTTTTATTTTATAATTACATATACACCCTCATAAACCCCCAGCCTCGAGCGTATTTGATTATAAAAAACTACAATATATATCCAAGTAAGCGAATATTAGGTCATCAAAAACCGTTATGGTGATTTACCGAAGAGAACGACAAAACTTTATGTTGTATATATATATATTATGTGGGTTATTTTATTTGTTTCTATATATATACATAATATATAAAAAAGAAAGAAAGAAATTAAATGTTAATGTTGGAAGTTCCAAATCGATTCCAATTGAATCGAAGGATTGGTTTCCAATTAGTCTAACTTTTCGGTTACCTGAGATGGTCAAAGTACCATTCCGGATCAAATTGTTTCACTTTGCCGAAATGGTGTATCGAATTGGAAGTACCGATTCAGTTGAGCCGAAAGGGTGTTTGAATTGGAAGTATCGGTTTGGTTAAGAAGATGCCTTTTGGTTGGAACTACCGTTTCGATTGAAAAGGTGCCTTTTGGTGGAAATTTTTGGAAGTCGATAAATACTTCCTTAGTATGGCCGAAAACAAAGTGTGATACACTAAGACAATCAAATATTTCTCTCTTTCTTTTTATATTTTTCGAGTCTTTTTATTTTGGTACTTGGTCGAGTTTTGCTCTTAAGAATTTCGAAGGAGTGTAGTCTTGCGAAATTAGTTAATATGTTTTGTATCCTAGAGGTGTATTTCTTGAGACCATCTACATCTATAGTGGGAGAAATATATACCTTAAAGATAACATCTTTAAAGGTGTGCCTAGCCTATTGATTTTCATAAGAATTGTTTCCATACCCACATTATTATACAATAATTTTAAGGTATATATATTTCTATCATGGAGTCGGTTCTTGTGAAAAACACAATTGCATAAAGGAGACAAACTCGAATGTCTCAATGGGTTGAATTACAAACGTTGGAGTCTCAAGCTTGAATACCTACTGACGATTGCTAAGGTGTTCTATGTTCTGTCGGAACCATGTCCAACCGAGGCTTCAAGTTCCAGTTAAAGTACTGAACCAAATTTCAGACCAAGTTCTGGACCTGCTACTAGTACCAAACCAAATTCTGGTGGAAGTTCCGGTCCCGCTACCAGTGTTACTGTTGCACAAAAGACGGAAGCAAAAACAAAAGTGAAGAAGTGGAAGGATGACGACTTCATTTGCCGCTACACTATTCTCCAGTCGCTCAACAACACTTTGTTCAACGTGTTTCACATTCACAAAACAGCAGCGAAACTTTGGAATGCTATCAAACGAAGGTACGTAAATGAAGATGCTGGAGATAAGTCTTTTTTGGTTAACAAGTATGTGGAATACAAGATGGTTGATTCTAAACCTGTTATTGATCAAGTTAATAAACTTAATGACATTGCAACAGAATGTGCCGATCCAGGTGAACCCATCACCGAAACTTTTCAAGGTTCTACCATCATTGGGAAACTTCCACCTCCATGGAAGGATTATCAAAAGAAATTGAAACACAAGAAGAAATCTATCACTTTAGATGAACTTCTTCAGGGCATCCAAATTGCGACCGAAAGTCTTAAAAGGGATAGTTCAACTATGGTGAAAAATGATGGTATTAACTACTTAGAAGAGAAAAGTGGTCCTGGAACTTCTAAGGGACATCATGGAAAATTCCAGAAAGGGAAGAACTTTTATTCTAAGAGGAATGGTGAGAACGGCAGAAAGAAGAAGAAAATTTCTTGCTATGTTTGTGGTAAACCGGGACATTTTGCTAAAGAATGTCGGTATCGCAAAGTACCAAAGACAGAGAATGAGACAAATATGATTATAGATGATCTTGTTGGTATGCTTACCGAAGTTTGTCTTGTTGGTCAAGCCGACACCGATTGGTGGATGGATTCTGGTGCAACATGTCATGTTACTTCAAATCGGAACTTGTTCAAAACATATGAAGAATTTGACGTGATTAAAACTGTCTATATGAGAAATTCTTCAACCAGTGTGGTTTTGGGCAGAGGAACAGTGTCACTTCCGCTCACTTCCGAGAAGACATTAACTTTGAAAGATGTTTATCATATTTCTTCTATTAGAAAAAATCTTGTATCAGTCCCTAAGTTGGGCTCTAATGGCTTTAAAGTGGCTTTTGGATCTCAACAAGTGATTATTACTAAGAAAGGATCATTTGTTGGAAAATGCTACATTAAAGACAATATGTACTTGTTGAGTATCAATAAAACTATTTCTAGTTCTTCTTACTTTTATGGTTCAAATTATAATTATGTTATTGAGCATGATAAACATGATTTTTGGCATAATAGATTAGGACATATTGGTTTAAATGCTATGTTTCGCATGATTAATAGTGAATTAATTCCTAGAAATTCATCTAGTTTTTCTATGAAAAACTACTTTTATAAGTGTTGGTAGAACATCATCTTTACTTGAATTAATTCATACGGATTTATGTGATAATAAAGAACATGTCACTAGAGGTGGAAAATGTTACTTTATTACTTTTATAGATGATTTCTCTAAGTTTACTTATGTGTACCTACTTAGAACAAAAGATGAGGCCTTTGATAAGTTTAAAATCTTCAAAAATGAAGTTGAAAACCAAATTGGTCCAAGGATCAAAAGATTAAGATCCGATAGAGGTGGTGAATATCTCTCTAATGATTTTAAATAATTTTGTTTATAAAATGGTATTATTAGAGAGTTTTCGGCATCAAATACTCCTCCACAAAATGGAGTAGCTGAAAGGAAAAATCGATCCTTAATGGAGATGGTTAGTGCTATGATAATTCATTCGGAACTTCCAATGAGTTATTGGGGTGAAGCACTATTAACCTCTTGTTACATTAGTAATCGAGTGGTGAATAAAAAGCATATGAAAATTCCATATGAATTGTTTGTTGGGCACAAACCTAGCATTAAACATTTCAAAGTATGGGGTTGTATTGCGTAAGTTTTAGATACAACTTTGAAAAGGCCTAAACTTGGTTCTAAAGCAGTGAAATCTATTTTTATAGGTTATTTTCAAATGAGCAAAGATCATAGATTTCTTAATATTAGTTCTAATAATGTATTTGAAGCTGCACATGCTATTTTCTATTAACATTTAAATGTTAAGGATGCGGATAAATTAGAACTAGATAGTGAATTATTACAAGAACTTGAATTGGAATCAAATGTGTCTAATTCACATGATGTGGAATCTAGTACACAAGTACATGATCCACAAGTAGATGGAAATTTAGACAAGGAAGAAAATGATGAAATAATCGAGTTAAGGAGTAAGAGACGTAGAATTGAAAAGAATTTTGGTCCCGATATGTTGACATATCTTTTGGAAGAGGATCCTAAATCTTTTCAAGAAGCTATGTCTATGTCTGATGCGGACATGTGGAAAAGAGTCACGGATGATGCGATAAAATCAATTCATGATAATAAAACATGGACTCTAGTTGAGCCTCCTTTTAACACTAAACTTATTGGCTCTAAGTGGGTTTTGAAAAAGAAACTCAAAATAGATGATACTATTGATAAGTACAAAGCAAGATTAGTTGCCAAAGGTTTTAGTCAAAAAGAAGAGATTGATTATTTTAAGACATTTTCTCCCGTTACTAAATTCACATCTATTAAGACGATGTTTGCCATAGCTTCCATTTATAACCTAGAGGTTCATCAAATGGATGTAAAAATGGCCTTCTTGAATGGTGATCTTGAAGAAGAAATTTACATACATCAACCCGAGGGTTATATTATTCAAGGTGAAGAACATAAAGTATGTAAATTGAATAAATCATTGTATGGTCTCAAACAAGCATCTAGACAATGGTATAAGAAATTCAAGAAAGAAATTAAGAAACTTGGGTTTATGAGTAAAAAAATAGAAAGTTGTGTTTTTACTAAAGTTACTTCTAAATATAAAGTGCTTGTGACTTTGTATGTTGATGATTTGCTTATTTTTTATACTAATATGGATTGCATTAATGAAACCAAGAATCACTTGAGGCAAACTTTTGACATTAAGGACTTAGGTCCCGTAGATGTTATTTTGGGGGGTCAAAGTTATCAAAAAAGGTGGAACTTTTATTTTAACTCAATCTCATTACATAGAGAAGATATTGAGAAAGTTCAATTACTTTGATTGCAAAGTGAGCAAGAACCCAATTGATCCTCATGTGAAGCTAACTCCTAATGAAGGAGAAACTATAAATCAAGAAGAATATGCCAAAATTATTGGAAGCATAATGTATGTGGTAAATCACACAAGACCCGATATTGCGTGTTTAATTGGCATATTGAGAAGATTCACTAATAATCCTAGTGAAGAACATTGGAAGGAATTAAAAAGGGTACTAAGGTACTTGAAGTTCACAATAAACTATGGTTATTGTGTAATTCATCTACACTTGAATGTTATAGTGATGCAAATTGGGCATCCAACACAACAAATTAAAAATCAACGAGTGGTTGGTTACTCACCATTGGTGGTGACATAGTTTCTTGGTCTTCAAAAAGGCAAACTTGTGTTGCATTATCATCTGTGGAATCCGAGTATATTGCAATGTCTATTGCTAGCAAAGACATTATATGGTTTAGAAGATTCCTTAGAACTATTCCTTTTATTGATTCTAAAAAGGGTCCTACTACTTTGTATTGTGATAATCAAGCCGCAATATACAATACAAAGAATGAAAGAGTGTCTAGCCATATTAAACATATTTCTATAAGGTATAATCATATAAGAAGTATTGTTAAGAAAGGGAAGGTGGTGCTCGAGTACCTCCCCACAAATCAAATGTTAGCGGATCCACTAACAAAACCATTATCCGGAGAAAAGATAACAAAGGTTATGGGAGATATGGGACTATTACCGATCAAAAAGTATCTTGATTGAAACCAACTCTATCTTAAGGTATAAGTCACACATTTGTCACCTTAACATAAGAGTTTTTAAAGGCAATTCAATACAAGATATTAGTGAAATGGAAACATGGATAAATTTAAAGTGCATAACTTAAAAATAGTGGGGGTGACTATTTCAAAGTTTCATATCTAATCTATGCACTAATTACCACATGAGGTTAGGATGAATTTAATTAAATTCTTAATAGGCTTATAGCTAAGTGGAATGTGTGTGGACATTCTTGATAAATCTAGCTATACAAGTAGAGAAGTGAGAGGCCGCTTCTTATGGATTAACATCGGTAAAATCCCAGAGCACTTGTGAATACTAGGATCGAGCACAAGGTCTTTTTATCAACGGCGCCACTAACCAAAGAAGAGCAAAAACTCATATATCGTGAGAATATGTCTACTTAATTGATTAATATTCAACCATAAGTTAAAGGTTTAAGTCCACTTCATGGCTATTCACTATATAAAGACCAAGTTATTGTATTTTGTATTATATGTAAATAAATGGGGGATTGTTGTATATATATATTTACATATAATAATAATATATATATATTATATATATATAAGAAAGAAAGAAAGAAATTAAATGTTAATGTTGGAAGTTCCAAATCGGTTCCAGTTGAATCGAAAGGTTGGTTTCCAATTAGTGTAACTTTTCGGTCACCTGAGATGGTCAAAATACCATTTCGGATTATTTCACTTTGCCGAAAGGGGGTATCGAATTGGAAGTACCGATTCGGTTGAGCCGAAAGGGTGTTTGAATTGAAAGTACCGGTTCAATTAAGAAAATGTCTTTTGGTTGGAAGTACCGTTTCGATTGAAAATGTGTTTTTTGGTGGAAACTTTTGAAAGTCTATAAATACTTTTCTGGTATGGCCGAAAACAAAATGTGATACACTAAAATAATTAAATATTTCTCTCTTTCTTTCTATATTTTTCGAGTTTTTTTATTTGGTACTTGATCGAATTTTGCTCTTAAAAATTTCGAATAAGCGTAACCTTGAAAAATTAGTTAAGAGGCTTTGTATCCTAAAGGTGTATTTCCTGAGACCATCTACATCTATAGTGAGAGAAATATATACCTTAAAGATAACATCTTTAAAGTTGTACCTAGCCTATTGATTTTCATAAGAATTGTTTCCATACTCACATTATTATACAACACTTTAATCTTCGGATCGAGCAATATATCAGGGGTAAGCAAGTAAAACTGCTATTGTGGCCGGTAAGTAACAAATAATGGCTCTAAAGAAGTCCTATGTTTAAAACTTCTCATTTATTAAGTTCCTACTTTTACAAATATAAATCTCATATTCTCATTTGCCTCAGGACAAAGATTACATAAACCACACACACACACAACCAGAGAAACCCAATAAAACTGTCTACTTTTGTACAACGAAGCAATCGAAAAAACGAAAGTCACCAGCCGCAGACTCCCTCTTGGGGATAAAAACGTCCCACGAGAGAAGAAAATCAAACAAAAGAATGATAAAACCAGCAATTATACAGTTGAAGGCCGAGTACCGTTACTAAATTCTCTTCGTTACAAGGACGAAGACTTCTCTACTTCATTTCTTGCATGTCCTCTTCGGTTTTCCAAACTACATCCTCAAGACAGGTCGAAAGATTTTTATAGAACTGCATAAGAACAACATAATGAAAAGAGAAAATTCTGAGTGAATATATCCAAATTTAATTCTATAATTACATGCATACCCCCTCATTTATTGGGTAATTTACACGAGCCCTTTGAGATATTGCAAAGTATCAAGACAGGAATCAGATTCTCACAGTCCGAAAACTACGGACTGAAATTGTAATTTGCTTTTATCGACAGATGGTGAAATTGTAATCTGCTTTTATTGACAGCGGAAACTATGCTAATTCCTTAAACCTGAGGTGTTTTTCGTAATTAGGTTCTCGCGCATGGGGATATCTATATAATTTACCCTTAATTTAAAGACATGTTTTTGGTATTGAGATAAACAAAGAGAATATAGCAGATACCCCCCCTCCCCCACCACCAAAAAACCTATGAGGTGATGTGCACTTTGCCCCTCAACCTATTAAAAATTGTACTTAACACCCTAACCTATCATACATGTGCACTTAACCCCCTCGGTCAGCTTCGGACAGCACACAGGGGGCAAAGTGCTACAAACCGCATAGGTGAGGGGGCAAAGCGCACATCACCTCATAGGTGAAAATTATTTTCATATTTGAAAATTATTTATTTCAAACCTAGAAATAATATTTCAAGAAAAATTCAAATAAATCCCAATATGCATGATTTAAATTGAACGATAAATTGGTAAAAAATTTCCCAAAGCTGACCGAGAGGGGTTAAGTTAATATTAAGAATATTTCAATTTTAAAAAAAAGAGAAAATAACAATTACCCCCCCCCCCCCCCCCCCCCCGAAAATTATTTTTATATTTGAAAATTATTTATTTCAAACCTAAAAACAATATTTCAAGAAAAATCCAAATAAATCCCAATATGCATGATTTAAATTGAACGATGAATGGGTAAAAATATTCCCAAAGCTGACCGAGGGGGGTTAAGTTAATATTAAGAATATTTGAATTTTTTTTTTAAAAAAAGAGAAAAATAGCAGATTACCCCCCGCCCTCTCTCAACCTATGAGGTGATGTGCGCTTTGCCCCCTCACCTATGCGGTTTGTAGCATTTTGTCCCCTGTGTGCTGTCCGAAGCTGACTGAGGGGGTTAAGTGCACATATATGATAGGTTAGGGAGTTAAGTGCAACTTTTAAAAAGTTGGGGGACAAAGTGCACATCACCTCATAGGTTGGGGGGTTTCTGCTATTTTCTCACAAACAAATCATATACTAGAATCGTAGTATTACAAATGCTAAAGGCTAAAGCCATATATCCATGCATAAGTGATCTCCCTGTCATCTTTAGGAGCTCCTGACACTTGGGAGTCCCACGTTAACCGCAACCATCAATGTGGTGGAACCCACGTGGGTCCACCAGATAGTGATATTTGCGATTATACCGGGAATTCCAGGATTCACTAAGAATTACTCAAATGTTCTAAATGTTTTTCATATTGCACATTAATATCTTCTTTATGGTAAAATTTTCAAATAATTATATAAATTACTACGAAAGGCCAGCGAACATATGTGTACCTTGTGGAACTCCAATGTATCTCCCTTTGCTTTTCTAACCTCGACCATATGCAACGACGGGGCAACTTGAAAAACCTGATTCAAGCACGTAATAATTTTTGTTTTAATTTTAATTTTCGGCTTAATAGCATGAACTGCAACTCAAATGAGGATCCAATCAACAATTTCACGGGTAAATACCTCGGTGGCTATATTAAGGTTGCCTTTTCTTCCTGCTTTTATATTTTCAAGCCTCATCTGAACAAGAAAAAGTAGCAAAAAATAACATTAAAAGGGTTGCTCTCTTGCTGATCTAGCTAGTTTTATTACAACATTTTCATTACATAAAACGAGATTACACAAAATAAAGCCGAAACAAGTATACAGAAAATCCACCATTACCTTGTAATTCTTCTTGTGAACATCAAAACCAAGAGGTTTCGCAGCTTCTTCAATTTTATGAATTATCTCGTTCGCGGGACATTTAGATGTGAACCTTGTTTCCCTTTTGTATCCCTGTTACCCGAGGCAAACACGAGAGTTAACTCAAAGAATATAAGAGTTCATATTGTCATATTTTATAAAAGAACAAGTTCGAACCTGTTCTACACCCAATAGATTCTCAAGATTGAGACCTCTCGACATGGAAATTAACTCAAAGGCATTCATTGCAGCTGGCTCCTCCTCCTTTTTCTCCATCACATGATATTCCTGTCGAAAAAAATTCTTTGAGACTTTTCTAGCTCATTCTAGAAGTTACAAGGGCTTCTGCCCCAGGACAATTACAATAATCCATATTGTAGGCCCTCTTGACGATTGATTGATTGTCATGGGATGTTGAGTAGGGTTACGCACGAGCCTAGTTTGATCAAATTGCTCAGCTCGAGCTCGATCCAGAATTAGAGAGCTCGAGCTCATATTTTAAAAATATAATAAATAATTATTTATATAATTATTATTATTAAATATATATATATATATATATATATATATACACTACTAAAATATATCATGAAAAATGTTAAATGCATCATATTACATATATATATATATATATATATATATATTATAAATAACTAATTGAGTTTTATTTATTTACACGCTCACAAGCCTACAAACAGGTATAACTAGGCTCCAGCTCGAGTAGAGCTCTAATCGAGCCATCTCGCGAGGCTCGACTCGGTGCCCATTGAGACATGGAACTCCCTAAAAGTCATTCTATATATTCAAAACTAAAATACGTTGTAACTGTGAAAATGTAGAACTTAATTAGTCTATAAAACGCACCTCGGAATCCTTAAACACAGCTTCCACATCATCCAAATTTGTATCTTCTTTCTCGTCAAATACCGGTGGTTTGTAATCTTTCTTAAACCATTCATCCTCCAAAATTTCGGCGATCGTAATGCGCTGCACAAATGCAAAAGTTGCAAAAGTTAAAACTACATATATTAGATGAGATAACTAATAGCATAACTTGACATGTTACGATTTATTGAGTAGGAAATTTCATTCCGAGTATGTCCTTCACTTCGTGTCATCTATATATAATAGAACCGAAACATAGAAGCTATCCAAATAAGCACCATGTGTACTAACACGTGGATAACCTCATTGGACTCAATTCCACCATGTAAGCAATTATATACTTTTCTTTGAAGTAAATTTGGAAAAAAATAGTTTTCCAATTTTCTGTTGAAGTGTTAAAAGTCTAGAATTCTTAATACTTTAATTTAAGTTCAGATAGACATAATAAATTTTTCATATCGATATATTTTTAGAATCATGATAAATATCGATCACTTGTATATTTCAAAGTTTCTATAATAAAAATTAGGGAAAATTACTTTTGCCAACACACAGGATAAAAATTAGTGTAATTCTTACTTTCTCTGGATTGGGTTCCAAAATTCGAGCAATCAACTTTCCGGCACCAAATGGAAGCCAAGGAGGGCAAGTAAATTCAGCAGAAGATATCTGAAACGTTACAGGAGAAATGGTGAAACTACCGAAGATATAAAAGAGAGAATTTGTAAAATAGTTCTCTGTAATTGCGAAAAATGCTCACTTTTTTATATAGGTTCATAAGATTAGAATCATCGAAAGGCAAGTAACCTGCAAGCAATACAAAGAGTATGACTCCACATGACCACAAGTCTGCAGTTGCTCCCTCGTAGCCTCGATCATTTAGGACCTATTCAGATTTTTAATCAAATCAATTAGAAAATATGTATATAGAAGAAAAAAATAAAGATTTGAACAATGGGAAAAAAAAGGCTGTGTTTTAAGATAATACCTCAGGAGCAACATAATTTGGCGTTCCACAGGTAGTATGCAGCAAACCGTCGTCCTGCCAAATTAGTTTCACAAAAAGTTACTACTCTGATGACACTAATTGAAACAAAACTTTGAATCTTCAAGCATGGATTTTCTTTTTAAATATAAATAGAAAATGGGAATGATAGTAATATCTACTTCTAATACATAAACCTATAGAGAATAGTCAGGGGCATGGTACTAATCTCCACGCTTGGCTTTCTATAAATTTTATGATGGATTCTTAGGAGCTCTCGAGACTCCAGTCCCGGTATAATCATAAACCATGCCCACTACATGGATGGTTGTTAACATCCTCGAGCCCCTAGGAATGACCCAAATTGAACCATCTGGGCTCAAACTCGGCCCACTAAAGCTTCTGTCCAAATTTACGAGCTCATAAATTTTATTACTAGCTTCTGAAATTTGTTTAGAGAAAACAATCATTTTCTTTACTAAAGAATAAGTAATTTTTCTCTTCGGATTTAAAAATTAACATAAAGGAATATCTGTTTGTGAAAACGACACGAGTATACTGATAGTTCACACCAAAAGCATCACCTTTTTGTTGTCTAGATCACAAAAAGTACTAGTACTTACTAATCACAACCATCCCCAAATAAATTCAAAGAGCCATCAAATGAGAAAGTATAAGGCCCAAACTTGTGATATTGTTTGTTTCTAAGGTTATCGAGGCAAATGAACCAAGAGAAGCATGACACAGAATAAGCAACGAACTTCAAAATTCAGAATCTGATATTTACCCTGACTTGCTGGGACAAAGCACTTAATCCAAAATCAGAAACTTTGAGGTTTCCACCAGCATCCAATAGTAAGTTCTCTGGCTACACGGGCATAAGATAGACTATTAGCTTGATACATCAAATGTCATTAGAATATTCCGGAAGTAACATCTACCTTTAGATCTCTGTGGAAGACTCCACGACTATGGCAATAATCAACTGCATTAATGAGTTGTTGGAAATATTTCCGCGCCTCGTTTTCTTTCATCCTTCCATGATTTACCTTCATAGTCACAAATTTACAGTCAGACACATGATTTTGCCACTAACTTAACAGCTAAAATTTAACAGATAACTCCATGCATATCCAATCACTTATTTGGTAATTACCACGACGCCCTTGATAATGACAACTCGAAACATAGCGGGTAAATTGTAATATGATTTTACTGACAGAGTGTTTGAATTTGTAAAATGATTTTACTAATAGGGAAAGTTATGGTTATTTTGTTTTCCATAATTAGAGTCTCAAGCGGGGTTGCCTATGTAATATACCCAAAATTTAAAGCTTGATGCATATACTATGTCTTCCTTATACATGCATTAGAAAGTGGTAATGCCAATATTTGAGAGGGGAAAAGAGTCCTCATCTTACAATTTTGTCGAAGAGCTCTCCTCCCGTGACGAATTCTAAAACAATAAATATCTTGGTCTTGCTTGCCATCACCTGAATAAAGATGAAATTATTAGATACGAGGGAAATCCTTGGAAAAATTAATGGAGTAACTGGAACATTGTTATTCACTTCGAAGAACGATCACTTCTTTCAAATATTAAACCTTGTGGTATAAAATTTGGCATTAAGTCAGTAAATTGGATTTAAATACATACTACATATATATATATATATATATATATATATATATACACGCGGGAACGAGCACACACACACACACAATATATATATATATATATAGAGAGAGAGAGAGAGACCTCATATAATTGAACAACATTTGGATGTTTTATCAATTTCATTGTCGCTATCTCCCGCCTAATCTGCAAAATATGGCACAAATGTTAGACCTCATATTTATTTTCACCAAGCATAGATAAAGAATGAAAAGAAACACGAATACTAATGATGAATTAGATACTAAATAGGCCTCTTCTGCCTAACAAAAGAAGCAACATTGATAACATATCCAAATAAACCTTCAAAAAATCGTCTTTTAGAAGTAATTGACAAGATATAATCAATCCCAATAGAGTACGAAACAAAACTCAACCTGTTCAGCCATTTTGTGCTTAAGGACTTTATCCTTGTCAAGAATCTTGATAGCCACAGGTTGTCCGGTCTCGGAATTTCTAGCAAATTTCACCTTTGCAAATGTGCCCTCACCGATCGTCCTCCCAACCTCATAGTTCCCGATTCTACGCTTAATTTTGGGTTGATTCATCTGTGCTTGGTTATCTAGCACTCTTAGACTTCAACAAGAATATCCTGCAAAAGCCCCTTAATACTTAGATACCCTTTTTTGTTAAGTAATTATACTTATAGACCAATGCAAATCATGAAACAATGCCAATAGTTAAAACCCGAAAAGATTTCTTCGTATTTTTTAAAATAGAACTTCATAAGATAGGCAGTAATCCACAAGAAACAAATCTAATTCTTACATCCAAAGTGAAGAAGAGTCTCTTGTGAGTCCAAGGCAATGACAGCTACTGATTATTGTAAGAAAATTTAGATTTGGTTTTTAAAATTACAAAAAACACTTAAGAAATGACCTTCTCTGAACATATATACTTAATTAATCATTAAAGAAAGAAATCAAAGAACAATAAAATAAGATAGCATATAAAGAACACCAAATATGACCACAAATTGGGGAGAGAGAGCGACAGAGAGAGAGCTACCTCTACAAGCAGAATGCAAATCCAGCTAAAAAATTACTCAAAAATAAAAAAATCCCAATTCAACCCAATTCTTTCTAAGTCCAAATTTGCAATAAAGCTTTCAACTTTATCAAAATAACTCAATAACCCCAAAAAAAGGAAAAAACCCTTTTAATAAATAAAAAAATCTGAAGATAAACAAGATTCAGCAACTAGGAAGAAATCCCACAAGAACACTCTCAAGTTTCCACAAGCACATCAACTTCAACATACATATACACACACATATACATACATGGGCTTGTGTGCAACTGGAGATTTATTATAATATAATAATTAATTATAAAAAAAGTTGAATAATTAAAGTGTACAAGTGGAAGATAAGAGAGAATAGAGGATATACTTGAACTTCTGTGGAGATTGAACGAAAGCTTATTAATGATTGATGATGATCAATCAGACAAATATTGTTATGAATTGGCTCTTGGGGGTCTGAATGGGTCAAATTAGCTTCAAAGATTTATGCTTTACAGCAGAAAAAAAAGGGGGCATAAAATACAACAGAAAAAAGGGCATGAAAATGATCAAGATTTAACACCAGCAGCAGCAACAGTCCCTGTTTTGGACCATTAAATAAATTCTAACAACTGGGAATTTTTTATAGGATTTTGTTGTGGAAGCTTCCAAGAAATTGTTGGTGATAATGATAGAAATGTTATTTTCTTTTAAAAGGAGTGACAGATGTTTGTTGGGGCATTTTCCCCATGTTTCCATGGCTGCTGTTAATAGTAAAACAAGGGTAATTCCATGTCTGGTCGAGTGTAATGGTTCGATTATGAATTTTGTATTTATTTTTGTCACACAAGTGTATGTGCTGATTGTTAATCGCATATAATATAATTTACTGTATGATATATAGACACTAAAACTATTGAACTAGGTAATATATAATTTTTCCGTAAAATAGGAAACGTGGTGAATTTTTGGAGTTTGGAGATAAAATTGTCGAATTAGTCCTGTAATTCATTTTCCATATTGATCCTACTAAAATTTAATTGATCAATTTAGTCTAGTAGCTTTTTAATTTCTGTCAATTTTTTTAATGAATTGATTACATGATATATTTCGTGAATATCAAGTAGTAACAATTTACAACTAACTAAGAAATGTTACATTCAGCTAACAACTACTATGAAAGTAGAAAAATATTCACACGCAGGTGGAAGTACCCCAATATCTCTAATATCTTAGGGTCTCATCTTCGCCGGTAGAGCTAGACTCCATCAGCAACCTAGCCTCATTGGTCCCAAAGACGTCTAACTTATGTCAATTTCATCCTGCTACTTTTGGTAGATTTGAATTTTAAATCTTGATCCAACTGACATTGTTTGGGTGAAAATCGATGTTTAATGTGATGACTTGCATACTAGATATTTAGGGAAAATGCAATATTGGTACCAAAAAATTGGGTATGTTGCAATTTTAATTTCATTGCTACAAACTCGTAAAATTAGTCTCATATAATGCATTTTTTTTTTTGTAATTTCAGTCGCATTCTTCTTAAAAACGGATAGAAATTTGTATGTAGAATACAAGAGCTTTAAGTTTAGTACTGGTCACGTGCAATGCACAAGAGTAAACCAACGATCTTATACCATTTTTTAATGTTTGGGATTAAAAATGTAAAAAGAAATATGTGTGTGTGAGAGAGAGAGAGAGTGACTAATTTTGCAAATTTGTAAACATTAGAGCTAACATCGCAACAAACTCAATCTTACAACTTTTCATTCTATATATTGTATGTTTGGACTAACAATTATATATGAAATTAGAGAAAAAAATGGGTCAAAAATCTCACCATATTCTCCTCAAAATATGAACCTTTAAAAAAAATTCATCCTAAATTACACACACAACTATACAATATATCGAATGTATGTATTTATATAATTTTCGCATACGCCAATTTCCAAGATATCAATTGGATTACTATTCGAATTTTAGGAGTAACAGGATTAATTGGCAAAACTAAAACGTTGCAGGATGAAAATGAATATGTAAGGGAGTAAGGGACCACAACCGCATTAAAGGTAACTTACTATACTGAATTGGCATTTTTGCCATTTTAAATTGTGAAGAGAATCCGGTACACGTGTCTTACACGTAGGCTATAGGGGGTGGGGATGTCTTATAGTACAATCCAAACAGAGACCATATGCAGTAGCATGTGTATGTCAGTAAAAAGCATGGCAATTCGTACGCGAGTGGTGATAACAATGAGCTCTTATCTATATTTACATTAGGGTGTGTTTGGTAGGTTTGCAACAGAGAGAGTCAGGAAATTTCTGATGGATTATATTTAGAACTCTTGGGATGCTGAACCTAGATATTATATATATATATATATATGTATAATATGGGTTGCTGTGTCCAAGCCATGTTGTGTTCTTTTTTTCTTAAGAATTGGGGTGTCCAGTATTCGTGTCCTGCAGTGTTCGTGTCTGCGTATCCGTATATGTGCATCATAGGCCTAAAGTCTAGATACACCCGTGATCATGGGTGATTCTATGACACACTCGGTTCAACAGAGTCGGTATACCATACACCATTGAATGTAGGGACAAGATAGTAAAAATCACTTCAAACACTTGCATCCAATGGTGTTGAATAGATCGGCTCCATTGGACCTGGTCTGTTCTATAATTTCTCGGTGATCATATAATATGATAAAAGTAACATATAAGAGATACATGATATATCTACATGAATAGTTATGATTATATTGAGATTTGAAAATTACTTGTGCTTGAAAATCTCGAATTTTTCCAAAACTCACTTGTCATTCTTCTCATGTCACAGGTGTATATGTATTAACTTAATTATTGTGTTCAAATACTATTGAGTATATCTTAACATCCCATATCATTTGTGTTTTAGGCTACTAAACATCATGCAGAAGAGTTGAAGAAGCTCAGTGCAGATATCTCTTTTCTCACTAGGCGCTTTTTGGCTAAATCGCCCTTGCATTTTGTCATTCAGTTCTTCCATTTTCTTTGGAGCATCAGGGGATAAGGAAAGTCGAAACGAAGCTGTCGTGCCCCAAATTTTACCACTAAAATGGTTTCAAACTCAAGACACGATTCTATTAAAATTATATCCACGATAAAATTTACGACGAATATCACTTAAACAGGTATTCTCGATAAACATGACTTCATCATCTTAAGAAAGAATACCCTACAAAAATCTTGAGTCTATGAAAATTCAAAAAGAAAGTTAACAAGATAGAGCGTCTAGACATCACTCAGCTCCTGATGAGTCTCCACGATCCCGTCTAAGTGATCATCTAATGTTGGAATGAAGGATGCAAATCTTATAGTACGTGAGTAAAAGACTCAGTGAATGCCCGATGTGAGTGACGTGTTTTAACAAATACAGATAATTTACTCAAAAGCATGAATATAATTTAGACATTGCTTTACAAAAGTATGATAATTAGAACGATTTAGACTCAAAGTAAAGATTTGAGACGATCATAAATATAACAAAACATAAATGTATATTTTGTCCATATAACATTCATAAAGAAAGTTGTAAAAGAATTTAAAACGAATGGTTAAGATTATGATAATCAAATAACCGATTGTCGAATGATTGTGATTGTGATAATCAAATAACCGATTGTCGAATGGTTGTGATTATGATAATCAAATAACCGATTGTCGAATGGTTGTGATTATTATAATCAAATAACCGATTGTCGATGCCAGAATACGCACTCGGACATTGGATTAAGTCTAACATAGAATTACATATGTTGCATATCCCCAACTTGCAATAACAATGTGACGCCGTGAACAAATCACATGCCTCAGGGTTGATTTTGGCCTAAAAATTGCGGAATGGATATTCTATCCCATAATAGTATACCACAATGGTGTCACGTCATTGTGGATTGACAAATGTCCATTTATTTTGGATTATTATTAGCAGTTTTTTTAAATGGATACTTGTCAATTCCACAATGATGTGACACCATTATGGGATAGAAGATTCGCTCCGTAAAAATTGGTATCCGACCAGAACTGTTATTAAATTTTTAGGGGGCAATGTCTTCTTTTTTGATTTTTAGATGGAAATGTTAAAAGTGGGATTTTTTAGAGGAGAAGTGATTTTTTATCAATTTGGTATGACAAATGACTAGTTAACCTTACTATATTTGCGTCAAATTAAAATATCAATGTGCTATTGAATAAATATATTCCTTATTTTTTTAAGCAAACGTGGATCTATGGGGAAAGATTAAAAATTCTAAAGAAATAATTCAAGTAAAATAATCTCTCTTTCTACCCACTATTTTAGGTATACCAAACACAGCCCTCATCTTGCTGTCCTTTTTGTCCGTACCTGTACCTGTTTTTGGGTATATCATATATGCTTTTTCTCTCTCCTATTTAGTTTTAGGGAAAATTACATGCAACCCCTCTCATTTTAGTACTAATTACCAAAAAAATTTTGAGTTCTGGTAAATTATAATCAAACTCCCTCAACTATTTGTAAAGTTTGTATGGTTTACACTTTACATGGGTAAAAAGTGTAAGAAATTTTAAATAAACAGGGGTGTAATTGCAAGAATGCTTTAACATGAGAGGTATTTATGTAATTTCAAAAAAATCAAGTGATTTTCGGTAATTCATCATAATATGAAGGGGAGTGTGTAAGTCATTTTACTCTTATTTTTATGTGCATTTGCAGTTTCTCTCACTTAATTTTTTCTTAACACTTATTTTTTAGATAATCGACTACATGAATTAATTCGATCATCAATATAAATTATCAATTAAAATATAACAATTAATACTAATTACAATCTAATATATAGAAAGTCGAGAAAAGACCCTCATGTTAATTGTGAGAATAGAACTCAAACTTCTAATATTTTGAGCTCTCAGTTTCGTCAATAAAGTTAGGCCTCGTTGACTTCTTCAACTTAAGTGTAAAGGCAATATTAATCCGCATAGTAATTGGGAAAATCTAATTCAGAAAATCATCTGTATACAAAAGAAAAATGTCGAATTTATAATTTATATATTGTATAAAAAGGAATTTCCTTTGATCTTTTTCACAAGTAGTTTTCTTAAACATTTCCTTTGTTTTTTTCTTTTGGGGGGGGGGGGGGAACAATAAAAGGATAAAAACTTTCAATATTTAGAGCCAAGAGAATGGAAATATGTCGCAATAAAGGTATGAACGTGGCGTTACGTTATAAATTCCAAGTGCAAGGTCAACATTTACACTCAAATTGTTCCCACGGCCAATTTGACAGCCCAAAAATAAGTTAAAACAATATTGATACCTTTTCTATGTAAATAAAATATATTAATATAATTATAATGTCATCAATATATCAAGGCTGATGATAAATCCAGAGCAAATGTCCTAATGCCAGAGCAAGAGAGGGGAAATTGACATAGTTGCCCTTGCAATATTTGTTCCTGCTCGTGCTCCCATAGAAGTCAGAAATGATTTGTCTTATCACCCTAGTAATTTCTATTGGGAACCACCAAATTCTCTTGTTTTTATCTCAATTGTATATCTGCCCATATAATATATATATACACACATATACATATATACATCTCCATCATCCATTCATTTCCTTCATGCTTCACCCCTTCAATGGATAATTACTCGAGACAAAATTGGATTTTTCCTCGGTTTCTATAGATTGATTTTCAAATAAAGGGCAAAAATGTCAATTTTCTTCTTTTGCTCTGGCATTACGAGAACAACCATCTTTTAAGTTTCAAAGAATATCATTTGTGACCGGAGCTTATAAATGTCATATATAAATTTAGCCACACGCCTCTTACAACTTCTTAATTAACAAGATTAAGTAAAGATATTGACCTAAATTTGACATAATATTATCTTAATATTTTGTCTTACCTAGTTGCATTTGAAAAATGTTCAAATGACCTAACACAATACAATAAAATAATGATTTAATTGACAGAGTAATGGTAGTTCTTTAAATCAAATCACAATTAGATTGTAGTAGGCAATTTCATTTTGGCTAATATCAAATATCCAACGTACCAAAACTTTGTATATAAATTAATAATCTACATATTTAATTATTTTAATTTATGGTTAATTATAATCTTTTTTTTTACTATAATTAGATCTTTTCTATAATAAGTTAAAACTCTTCTATTAAATCCGAATTCCTAACAATGTTAAAATTTATGACGTCCAATATGAAAAAGACTGCAGAAAATAAAGAATTGTTTATACTATAATTAAATCATATGTAAAAGGCGAGTATATCGAATATGCTTAATTATACACTTAATATATAAACACACACACAAAAGAAGCCAATCGGCTATTTGTCAAAATTAATTATTCTAAAATGCGAGAGTTTTAGCATGTCTTTAAAAAATAATTCCAACTGAGTTAAATACTACAAATTGATTGATATATTTTTAAAGATCTATTTGCACGTGTATTAGTCATACAATACATTTTTACTGAATTAGATTCTAAAAATAAATTACAGACAATACTACTATCATTAGGGGTGTAAATGAGCCTAGTCGAGCCGAACGAGATGTTGTTCAAACTTGTTTGAAATACAATCGAGCTACAAAATTTGTGTTTGAGCTTGTTTGATTATTAATCGAGCCGAGCTCAAACGAGCTTTAATCGAGCCGAACACGAGTCGAAGTCGAGTAGTTTGATTTTAATACATGTTTCTATTATTTTTTACTAATCGAGCTAAGCTTCAAAACTTATCAAACACAAAAAGTTGTTTAAACTTGTTTTGATAAGTTAACGAACCAAGTTCAAATGAGCTTTTAGCGATCGAATTCGAGTCGAGTATTGAGTTGTTTGGTTCGTCTTTCAACCCTAATCATAGTGGATAATAGTAGCAGTTCATATTTGAAGTAAAATGATGGTTTTCTTAAAAAAAGAAAATTCCACAAGATCAAACATTATTTCAAAATGCTTCAAAACATTTAAGATCAATAAATTTGGGCATAAATTAGTATATACGTCAAAATTTATATGTATATAGTAACTTCGTATGAGTTCCACTATATGAATGATTGTAATTATATCGAAATTTAAAGTTTTAATAGCTCTAAAAATGATCTAATTTTTATTGATAAAAATCTTATCATATCTGTGGGAAATTAAAATAAATGTTAATTATTGCTTTAATTAGTTGGTGGCAATGGCATACTAGCTAGTAGTTGGGAGTTCAGTTAATTATTATACAAATTTAATGTAATGTTGAAAGGACACTTGTGAATTATCATAAATGCAAATGTCTAACTAAATTAAGGCCATCACCGATCCTCTCTCTCTCTCTTTTTTTTTTTTTGTCTTTCTTTCATTTATTTTGTAAAAATCAATTCGATTGAAGTTCATGGCAATTTAGTTATTTTTTGGTAGATAAAAGTTTAGGTAGGGTCGGCTTCGATCACCTACCAAGGGCAGGGCATGTCTTTTGGACCATAGGTCGCTTACAGAGATACTTACAGATCGCCCACCAACACAACCCTCACGTCGGCAGAAGGAATCGAACATACAACCTTCTGAGAAGAAGTGACCCGTCCTTACCAACTGAGTCAACTTGTGTTGGTGATGGCAATTTAGTATGGCAAGACAAAACTCCCAAGTGTCGAATGTTGTTGGTCGCCAGTACTCAAGCTCTTCTTTAATTTCAACTAGTCCTAGACGCACTCGATATGTATGCTTGATCAATTTAAAGTTGTACTTTAAATTTTTAATTATTATTTAAGCATAATATTTATATTATAGTCTTATAAGAGAGATGAAATTTTTAAATGAGTTGAAGAGAGAAGCAAAAAGGTTAATTGCAGAGAAGGTGAGCAAATGTAAGAGATTGAATAAAAAATTATGTACACGCGTGAGAAAAGAGGAGAGAAGAAAATAGAAGAAAAAAACTTTTTAACACTTTCTAAAATCTTCAAGGTAATTGGGATCACACCAAAACTACCAACAAGTCCACATCCTCACATTCATGCATCTTTAATTATAATTTAGTACTAGTCACTGAAGCACAATATACGCGTGTGCAAAAAGGAAAATGTTTTAGAAAAATTCTTGAGCAAAATTAATTAATATAAAATTAAATAGAGTTGACATTTAAATTTTTGAATAAGCATCAAATGAGTAATAAGAGAAGATATATAAAACGACAAAGATAAGGGGAAAAGAAGCTAACATGTGGCTATTAAAAAAAGAAAAAAAAAGAATGTGTGAGATTAGAGAAAATGTAATAAAAATAAGAAAATATTAGGAGAGAGAGGAAGAATATGGAAGAAAAAATAAGAAGAGAGATTGAAAGTTATAGAGAATATAGAAGATATGATATATATATATATATAAAATAAATGAATATAGGAGATATAATATACAGAAAAAAATATTTAGGGATAATTTCAAGTCTAATGAAATTTTGGGAGTTAAGTGCTTCACGGGGCAAAATGCTTTTGCGGGAGCCATCTATTGAGCCCGTGAGAGTCAGCGCTAGAGTCCCAACACCTGGTGACAACTCCTGGACTGAGTCACGTTGCGACGTGGCGTTTCTAAAGGTGGGGTGATCGAGAATCCCACTTGTATGCATCCGACATGGGAAAAATGATAAAATAAGGAAAGGTTTATAATTCGTCGCCTAAGAACTCAAGTGTAACAATTGATATCCATTTTTGGTAGTGATTTATATACTTAACTCAAGGTTATTTCAGTGGGTTCGGATGCATCCATCGTGTCCAACGAGCTCGCAGGCCTTGGACATGACAATAACAATTAGTGCAACACGCATAGATGTGTGATAATTGTATACTACAAGTGTTAATCAATTCGGTTCGGTCAAAATTTAGGACCGAAAATCGAATCACAAAAGTTTGGTTCTTTTCGTTTTTAAGTTGGACCGAACTTTTGAAAAAAAAGAAGGTCAAATTTGAATTTTGACTCTCGCATTTTTTTATAAGGTTGGAAAAGATTAATATAAATTGTCAAGTAGTCGAGACAAGTAATCAGTTATAGGATCATACAATTCAAATGGGTTCTTAAACTTCCACAAGAATTGAAAACTAGATGAGAATAATTGGAGCTAATTTTGATTCATTTTCTTTGTTTTTCTATAAGTTGTCACTAGGATACACATTTTTTAAAAATAGTTTTTGATCTATATTATACTATATAAAATAAAAAATTAAAACAACATACAAAAATAAATTTGGTTTTTGGTTAACCGAACTGAGCCGAACTTCAAAATCGAAACCGAACCAAAAATTGAAATTTTCTAAAAAAACAAAACAAAAACCAAACCGAAGTTTTTGGTTGGTTTTGGTTCGAACCAAATTTTTGATTTTCGGTTCGGTTTGGGCGGATAACCGAACCATGACCCCTAGCATATACACGGGTAGTTAGGATATGGAAAGAAAAAAAACTTATTTTTTGGAGAAAAAACTAAAAATTCTCTCTCCACATTCTAACTGCTCTTGTACACACTTATCGCATATTATGCGGGTTATAAGAATTGTTACACATAATGTTACAGAGGATTTAACTATATTATTTGACCCAATG